>OZ038507.1:64868873-64871373 GCA_964036315.1 Acanthosepion esculentum
ATACACACAAACATATATGTGTGTGTTTTTGAGCCTGTGTTTTTGTGTGTATCTGTCGTTTCGTGTTTGTGTTTTCGTGTGTGCGTCTCTTTGCCTTTACGCGTTCGCATGTGCGTGTGTGCGTGCGCGCAGCCAGTCATCAATTGACTGATAAAGTGTTTCCTTTATGGGCCATTGTCATGCCACGATTGTTTTATTTACCAACGAAACCTCAAAACCCATTTCTTCTTATTTCTCTTTCTCCCTCTTCCACTTTTACCTTCCGCCATCTTTCTTTCTTTCTTCCTTTTTGTTTTTGTTTTTGTTTCCTTTCTTTTCATGCTAGTATCATTATCATTGAAATCGCCATCATCGCCATGATTCCTCCGACCGGCGCTCTTGTTAATTCTCTTTTGCTGTTCCTATCTTCTTAGTTCTCGTTTCGGCTTGTTGTTGCTCTTGTCATTAAATTCCATTTCGCATGTCTCCAAGCCATTTCCACAGTGGAGAGGACGCCAGACTCCATTTTCGCCTCTTCGGATCTTCGAGTCTTTTTTGATTGTCAAGCCCCCCACCCCCCACACACACACACACACCTCGTCCTGACCAACTCTCCAGTCAGTCGTTGCTTCCACGATCGTTTGTTTTTCATTCTTCATCTCTTTCTCCTCATCTCCCTTTTAGATGTATTTTATATCTTTCGGACGACATTTTCTTTTTCTTTTCTTTTTTTTTTTAAATACTTCTATCTCACTATATTTTCGTAATTTGCTTCTTTTTTATTAGAATATCTTCTTCGTTTGTTTTTCATTTCATTTTTTTTCTTCGTCAAATTAATTCTTTCTCTTTCTGCCTTCGTTTTTCTTCATTTATTTTTTTTTCACTTTTCTTTTTCTTCGCTTCTGTCGCCCCTTTCCTTCTTTCTTTTCGTCCTTTCTTTCTTTCTTTCTTTCCTTCTTTCTTTCTTTCTTTCTTATTCCAGTTTCGTTACTCTTTCCTTATATATTTACTCCGTTGTCTATTCTTTCTTCCTTTCATTCTTTCTTTCTTTCTTTCTTTCTTTCTTTCTTTCTTTCTTTCTTTCTTATTCCAGTTTCGTTACTCTTTTCTTATATATTTACTCCTTTGTCTATTCTTTCTTCCTTTCATTCTTTCTTTCTTTCTTTCTTTCTTTCTTATTCCAGTTTCCTTACTCTTTCCTTATATATTTACACCGTTGTCTATTCTTTCTTCCTTTCATTCTTTCTTTCTTTCTTTCTTTCTTTCTTTCTTATTCCAGTTTCCTTACTCTTTCCTTATATATTTACACCGTTGTCTATTCTTTCTTCCTTTCTTTCTTTCTTTCTTTCTTTCTTTCTTATTCCAGTTTCGTTACTCTTTCCTTATATATTTACTCCTTTGTCTATTCTTTCTTCCTTTCTTTCTTTCTTTCTTTCTTTCTTATTCCAGTTTCCTTACTCTTTCCTTATATATTTACTCCTTTGTCTATTCTTTCTTCCTTTCATTCTTTCTTTCTTTCTTTCTTTCTTATTCCAGTTTCCTTACTCTTTCCTTATATATTTACTCCTTTGTCTATTCTTTCTTCCTTTCATTCTTTCTTTCTTTCTTTCTTTCTTTCTTCTTCGCTTCCGCCATATTGTTTTTTCTTTCCTTCTTACATTTTTTCTTCTCTTATCTTATGTACTAGAATATAGTGACAGATTTTATGATCGGTTCCTATCTATCTATCTCAGTCTATCTATCTCAAGCTGTTCATATCTATCTATGTCACGCTGTTCATATCTATACATTTTCGCTAACCAGTTGCACGATGGGCAGCTAGTTTTATTTCCAGCGAGGGTTAAAATTCATGCAGAAAAATTCGGGAGCCGCACTGTACCTGAAGTCGACTTATACACGAGTACATACGGCGGGCTTTCTTGTTTTTCTTTCTTTCTTTTTTGTTTTCTATTATTCTTTTTTTCCATCTTTACTTTCTTTCTTTCTTTCTTTCTTTTGTTTTTCTCTTCTCTCTTTGCATTCCTTCTCCCCTTTCTTTCTTTCCTTCCTTCTCTCTTTCCCTTCTTGTTCTTTCTTCACCTTTCTCGATTCTCTCCTTGGCTTTTCATTTAAACTTCTTTCCTCATTTTTAATTATTGCCTTTAGACTATTTATAGATCAATCGAATGGCGCCTTGATCATTATATGCCAATCCGCTGTTTTTCGCTAATTCGCGTTTATCGATCAAATACTCTATCAATATTGTGGTTCGCGAACTGGCCTCGCAAGCCGTTAACAGTAAAATGCAAGGCCAAATGTTTTCTGTCAGATTAAGCGCAATCCAGGAAGCAAATCCCTGACTTCCAGCTTTCTTCCAGACACTGGCGAGGGATTATCCATGTGCAGTTCAATGGAGATAAGTTGGTTCCTCATCGGGATTAAGATCCAATTAATTACTATCAATATTTCTTTATTTCCTTATCTTCCTATCAAATATATCTATCTATCTATCTATCTATCTATCTATCTATCTATCTATCTA
>OZ038507.1:64873873-64881373 GCA_964036315.1 Acanthosepion esculentum
TCAGGCCTTCAGTAATGGTACCAACATTCATAATCTGGCATCCATTTTCAAAGTCCATTCAAGAAACATAAAAATCGTTTAGTGTCAGCTCTATTATATATTCCCTCTTGAGCAATGGGGAGAGGAAAAAAGATCATTGAGTTCTTCTGTCATATTACCAACATTCATACTCTGGCTTCCATCTTCAAAGTCCATTCAAGAACAATCAAGTGGGTTGTGAATGTGTTTAAAAAAGAAGTTTGGTTTGGCTTATTTTGTTTTACGGCATATCAAACTCAATGGGTCATTTGATGCCGACAACTTTTTTTTTCCTGGTAATATTTTTGTTTTGTCAAAGATCTATTTCTGTTAATATTTTTTTTTCTCAAAAACGTATAGCTGGTAATTTTATTTGTTCAAAAACGTATTATCAGAGGGCTTGCTGTTGGATGTAGTTTATCGTCATACCCAGGACGCGGATGTAGTTTATCATCATACCCAGGACGCTGAAAAAAGAGGGAACAGTAGAAAAGAAAATTCGATCAGCAGGTCACAACAGCAAGAAGGATCATAATTTTGAGTTTAGAGCTAAATACATTCTTATTGTTCAAAGAAGAGTCGAAAGGTGTAATAAAAAAAAAACTCAGAGAATTCCAGTTAGATATCATTAGTCATTTCATGTCTAAGATAAGACGGTTTAAACGAAAGTAACAATTAGACAATATTGCTATTACATGATTTGGACAATTTTGCTGTTACACGCGGTATCTTTAGCTAGAAGGATGTCTGAGTTGCACGTCTGCCAGGAAGTTTGAATTGTATGTTGTATGTCGCATTTACAAGATACCAATGAGCTCGTGGGTGATTCTGTGCACAATTATAGACGTCTACATCGGAGTGATTGAAGATCGCCATTCTAATTTTAAAGAAGAGGCGAATTAATGCCTAGCTAATTAAATCGGAACTGCTTTTTTCAGACCAACGAAGAGTGGGGTGGAGAGAAGAGTAAAGGCGAGTGGGATGGGGAGAAGAGTAAAGGCGAGTGAGATGGGGAGAAGCGTAAAGTTGAGTGGGATGGGGAGAAGAGTAAAGGCGAGTGGGATGGGGAGAAGAGTAAAGGCGAGTGGGATGGGGAGAAGAGTAAAGGCGAGCGGGATGGGGAGAAGAGTAAAGGCGAGTGGGATGGGGAGAAGAGTAAAGGCGAGTGAGATGGGGAGAAGTGTAATGTTGAGTGGGATGGGGAGAAGAGTAAAGGCGAGTGGGATGGGGAGAAGAGTAAAGGCGAGTGAGATGGGGAGAAGTGTAAAGTTGAGTGGGATGGGGAGAAGAGTAAAGGCGAGTGGGATGGGGAGAAGAGTAAAGGCGAGCGGGATGGGGAGAAGAGTAAAGGCGAGTGGGATGGGGAGAAGAGTAAAGGCGAGTGGGATGGGGAGAAGAGTAAAGGCGAGAAGGATGGGGAGAAGAGTAAAGGCGTGTGGGATGGGGAGAAGAGTACAGGCGAGTGGGATAGAGAGAAGAGTAAAGGCGAGAGGGATGGGGAGAAGAGTAAAGGCGAGTGGGATGGGGAGAAGAGTAAAGGCGAGCGGGATGGGGAGAAGAGTAAAGGCGAGTGAGATGGGGAGAAGTGTAAAGGCGAGTGAGATGGGGAGAAGTGTAAAGTTGAGTGGGATGGGGAGAAGAGTAAAGGCGAGTGGGATGGGGAGAAGAGTAAAGGTGAGTGGGATGGGGAGAAGAGTAAAGGCGAGTGAGATGGGGAGAAGTGTAAAGTTGAGTGGGATGGGGAGAAGAGTAAAGGCGAGTGAGATGGGGAGAAGTGTAAAGTTGAGTGGGATGGGGAGAAGAGTAAAAGCGAGTGGGATGGGGAGAAGAGTAAAGGCGAGCGGGATGGGGAGAAGAGTAAAGGCGAGCGGGATGGGGAGAAGAGTAAAGGCGAGTGGGATGGGGAGAAGAGTAAAGGCGAGTGAGATGGGGAGAAGTGTAAAGTTGAGTGGGATGGGGATAAGAGTAAAGGCGAGCGGGATGGGGAGAAGAGTAAAGGCGAGCGGGATGGGGAGAAGAGTAAAGGCGAGTGGGATGGGGAGAAGAGTAAAGGCGAGCGGGATGGGGAGAAGAGTAAAGGCGAGTGGGATGGGGAGAAGAGTAAAGGCGAGTGAGATGGGGAGAAGTGTAAAGTTGAGTGGGATGGGGAGAAGAGTAAAGGCGAGTGAGATGGGGAGAAGTGTAAAGTTGAGTGGGATGGGGAGAAGAGTAAAGGCGAGTGGGATGGGGAGAAGAGTAAAGGCGAGCGGTATGGGGAGAAGAGTAAAGGCGAGTGGGATGGGGAGAAGAGTAAAGGCGAGTGGGATGGGGAGAAGAGTAAAGGCGAGTGAGATGGGGAGAAGTGTAAAGTTGAGTGGGATGGGGAGAAGAGTAAAGGCGAGCGGGATGGGGAGAAGAGTAAAGGCGAGTGAGATGGGGAGAAGTGTAAAGGCGAGTGAGATGGGGAGAAGTGTAAAGTTGAGTGGGATGGGGAGAAGTGTAAAGTTGAGTGGGATGGGGAGAAGAGTAAAGGCGAGTGGGATGGGGAGAAGAGTAAAGGCGAGCGGGATGGGGAGAAGAGTAAAGGCGAGCGGAATGGGGAGAAGAGTAAAGGCGAGTGGGATGGGGAGAAGAGTAAAGGCGAGTGAGATGGGGAGAAGTGTAAAGTTGAGTGGGATGGGGAGAAGAGTAAAGGCGAGTGAGATGGGGAGAAGTGTAAAGTTGAGTGGGATGGGGAGAAGAGTAAAGGCGAGTGGGATGGGGAGAAGAGTAAAGGCGAGCGGGATGGGGAGAAGAGTAAAGGCGAGCGGGATGGGGAGAAGAGTAAAGGCGAGTGGGATGGGGAGAAGAGTAAAGGCGAGTGAGATGGGGAGAAGTGTAAAGTTGAGTGGGATGGGGAGAAGAGTAAAGGCGAGTGAGATGGGGAGAAGTGTAAAGTTGAGTGGGATGGGGAGAAGAGTAAAGGCGAGTGGGATGGGGAGAAGAGTAAAGGCGAGCGGGATGGGGAGAAGAGTAAAGGCGAGCGGGATGGGGAGAAGAGTAAAGGCGAGTGGGATGGGGAGAAGAGTAAAGGCGAGTGAGATGGGGAGAAGTGTAAAGTTGAGTGGGATGGGGAGAAGAGTAAAGGCGAGTGAGATGGGGAGAAGTGTAAAGTTGAGTGGGATGGGGAGAAGAGTAAAGGCGAGTGGGATGGGGAGAAGAGTAAAGGCGAGTGGGATGGGGAGAAGAGTAAAGGCGAGCGGGATGGGGAGAAGAGTAAAGGCGAGCGGGATGGGGAGAAGAGTAAAGGCGAGTGGGATGGGGAGAAGAGTAAAGGCGAGTGAGATGGGGAGAAGTGTAAAGTTGAGTGGGATGGGGAGAAGAGTAAAGGCGAGTGAGATGGGGAGAAGAGTAAAGTTGAGTGGGATGGGGAGAAGAGTAAAGGCGAGTGGGATGGGGAGAAGAGTAAAGGCGAGCGGGATGGGGAGAAGAGTAAAGGCGAGTGGGATGGGGAGAAGAGTAAAGGCGAGTGGGATGGCGAGAAGTGTAAAGGCGTGTGGGATGAGAAGTGTAAAGGCGAGTGGGAGGAGAAGAAGAGTAAAGTCGAGTGGGATGGGGAGAAGAGTAAAGGCGATTGTGACGAGGTGAAGTGTAAAGGCGAGTGGAATGGGGAGAAGAGTAAAGTCGAGTGTTTTGGGGAGAAGAGTAAAGTCGAGTGGGATGGGGAGAAGAGTAAACATTCGCCGTAATGAGGAAAGAAAGAAAGAAAGAAAGAAAGAAAGAAGGAAGAGTAATTTGAAGCAAAAGAAGAGTATAAGATATAAAGAGAGAAATGATAGGCGACTGAAAGAAAAAAGGATGGAGAGAAAGGAAATATTTTTTTTAAAAAAGACACAAAAATGTGACAATCTTTATTCAGAGTTATGTCTGAAACTCTTCAAAATGTCTTTATTCATTCGACAAGGCTATCGAAAATATATGAGGCGAAATTGTCTTTTGGCAAAAATCCTATTAGGCGAAGTTTTCTACGGCGAAAATTCTGGAGGTCAATTTTCCAGCATCAAAAATGTTAATGTTCCGGAAATATGATACGGGATATATGATGTTCAACGATGTTTTTTGTTTCACAAACATTTAATAAATTTAATAATACTTTTTTATTTTAGCAAATTAGTGAAATGTATATATATATATATATATATATATATATATATATATATATATATATATATATATATATATATATATAAAGGAAACCTACAACTGTAACTCGTGAAAATCACATTTCCTGCCAACTAACGTTTCTATGAATATTTTTTATTCATTCGACAAGGCTATAAAAAAAAAAAATGACCCGAAATTGTCCTACGGCTAAAATTCCTGAGGCGAGTTTTCGTACGGCAAATTTTTTTACGGCAAATGTTGCGGATACAAAAAGGAAATATATCTTCTATTGAATAAATCCGGATCAGTATCTGTCTATATTTCTGAGATGAGGTATTATGTACACTATTTACATTATTCGAACTATTGTCCTCATCTTTGTCGCCATATTTATTCCACCGTTTCGGACGTTGTACGCTCCGGCCTTCTTCAGGTGGTTGGAATGTCGAACTGAACCCTTTATTTCGCTCACTGGAGTATACTGTTCTAGTTCCACGTGCCATATCTAATGGTTGTCAGTTATCAGTTATCTCCTGTTAATTCCCCTCTCCATGTTCTCCACCGCCTTAACCAGGTATTGAACTCACACTCTTTAGGTCCGTTCACTGGATCTAACTAACGCCTTCATCCACTGTGCCATAGCGTTCAAAAACGTAGCGTTCAAAACCTAGCTACAGATGTGCGTATACGTCGATCTTGATTCTTTTTATGACTTTCCGAGCCTCTTGAATCAAGTCCAGTTGTCAACTCATACCATATATATATATATATTTGTCATCGGAACTTCTCCCACTAAGCCGTCAGCGCACGGCAGGGATGAAGGTGAATTTTAGCATGTTTATTTTTAGATTTCGATAAACACACAGTGACTGACAGTGACTCAATTCTGCCGAAGAGTCGTGCAATATTAGCTTAAATAGTCACTGTTTACAAACTCACACGTCAAACCAAAGAGCTCAACCGAAATTAATTTTTCAGATATATATATATGGTATGAGTTGACAACTGGACTTGATTCAAGCTCGGAAGGTCATAAAAAGAATCAAGATCGACCTATAAGCACATCTGTAGCTAGGTTTTGAACGCTACGTCTACGCCGGTGAAGGGGTTAAATAACCCACAACTGTTTCGTCTTCTCAGGGAAACCAAACACTGTCTCTGATGTCTCTTTTCCGTCTTTCTTTACGATCAGCGCGGAATAGCCTTTTATTTACAAGGTATCGTCAGGATGTAACTTATGTGCTAATAAAATAACTAAGGAATTGAAGAACAGGCAGAATTATGCGTTTTACATGAAAAACGAACGAAAGAGATTGATACTGTGGAGAAGGGGTTTGAAGAAGGATGTGGTGTGAGAAAAACACAGAGGAGAAAAGAAGAGAGAAGAGAAAAGAGAAAGAAAGAAGATGAAAAGGAGAATACGAGAGAGAGAGAGAGAGAGAGAGAGAGACTTCAACTTAAGGATTATTTCTTGAAGCAGAATACTGCATCTGCAACTTCGTCCCTGACACCGTCGTCGTGGAATTCACTTAAACCAAAGTGGTATGTCTGGTTGGGTGGTGAGGGGTGTAGAGAGAAAGGGTGGTTTTGACAAATGTTGGTCCGCCGAGGCCACGTGCCCCTCCTCAAAATGCAACGTTTTAATTAGCTGCCATTAATTAGTGACCTGCAAATATTGGGGCTGATTATTGCGAACAACGTTGGCAGTTTTTTTTCTTTCCGAAAACATTGTTAAAAAAATTATTGCAATAATGAAGTGAAAACATTCCGCAATTATGGAACGTCAGACAGAGATTTAAAGTCTCTCTCTCTCTGACTTACACACACACACTCTCTCACATCCCCCTTTCTCTCTCTCTCTCTGCCTCTCTCTCTCTCTTACACACACACACTCTCTCTCACATGCCCCCTTTCTCTGTCTGTCTGTCTGTCTGTCTGTCTGTCTGTCTCTCTCTCTCTCTCTCTCTCTCTCTATATATATATATATATATATATATATATTCATTATACTGTCTGAACGTCGCTTTCTATTTCAGTCTCTTCAAAACTACCTGAATCTGCTGACGTTTCTATTATAGCTTGTTTTCTATCTATCTATCTATCTATCTATCTATCTATCTATCTATCTATCTATCTATCTCATTTTCTTCATCTATCTATCTATCTATCTATCTATCTATCTATCTATCTATCTATCTATCTATCTATCTATCTATCTATCTATCCAGTATTGCATTCTTAACTATATTTATGTAGGAGTCTCCTTCCTTCACTTTTCTTTCGTTCTTTCTTTCTTTCTTTCTTTGTTTTTTCTGTTTCTTTTAATCTCTCTCTCTCTCTCTCTCTCTCTCTCTCTCTATATATATATATATATATATATATATATATATATATATATATATGTGCATCGTCAGATTGAGATTTAAAGTCTCTCTCTCTTTCTCAAACATACACACACTCTCACATTCACTCTTCTTTCCCTCTCTTTCTTTCTTTCTTTCACTCTCTCTCTCTCTCTCTCTCTCTCTCTCTCTCTCTATATATATATATATATATATATATATATATATTGAGTAAATATATTTATATTTATTGTACTGTCTGATCGTCACTATTTCAGTCTTTAAATCTCTTCTCTCTTTTTATCTCTCTCTCCATATATATATATATATATATATATATATATATATATATATATATATATATATATATATATATATATATAACAAGTAGTCCATTTCTAATTATATTCATCGTTTCTTCCTTCCTTTTACGTTCTCTTTTTTAATTTTGTTTCCAACTTTTCTAGGAATCTATAATATCTTGTCGGGACTGAAGGACAATATTAATGTTATTATTAAGTTCTTCTTCTTCTTCTTCTTCTTCTTTTTCTTCTTCTTCTTCTTATTATTATTATTGCATACGAATTTCAATCTTGGTTCAGTCACTTTGAACGGTTGAGACACTTTTTAATCAAATGCTCTGTTCAATTTTCACGCTAATCAAAATCGATGACGTGATTAAGTATCAGCATTTTCTGGTAACCACACACCAGCACTCGTCTCTTTTCATTCGGCACGTTTGTTTGTTGTTTTACCTTCAGGAATAACTGCATATAGACGGTTGGCTTCTAAATAATGATATACATACGTGATATCTTTCCTTTTATATGTCATTGAATGCTGGACAATCTCCTCAATGATGGGGAAGAGATTTGGGCCAACAGAAACGTACTTCTATCGAAGGATGCTGAGGATAACATGGGCTCAACATGTGCGCAACTACGAGGAGTTAGAGAAAATGTAAAGAAAAAGAAAACATATGCATAACATCAGGAAAGTTCAGCTGAAATTTCTGTGG
>OZ038507.1:64886373-64891373 GCA_964036315.1 Acanthosepion esculentum
TCCCATTGCCCCAGTGGGAGGGATCGGTGTTCGCACCGAGGCCAGCGCAACCGACGCTTGCGCGGGCTGTGGGCAATTTTTGTCCCCGCCCGGGTGCACGCGCTCGGGGCTCCACTTTAAAAAGACCTTGTGTCACATCTCATTCTTGTGGGGGAATAAGTAAACACCGCGTAAATTACTATATTCTTTGAGCAATTTCAGGTTTACTTATCATCTCTAAAGTTGCGTCTCTGTCTTTGGTCAGATTGCACTCAGGGGTGACTCCGTCAAAGGACAGATTCGCAACTGAGGAAAATTATACTGAGAGGTGCCCAGCCCTGGGGAACAGCTGCCCGAGGCCGCGCCTTTTCATTGCACTAGAGAGAAGGATCGGTGCACGCACCGAGACCAGCGCAACCGACGGTAACGCGGGATCGGGGAAATTTTGTTCCTTGCCCGGGTGTACGCGCTCGGGCTCCCCACATTAAACCGACCTTGTGTCACAACTTGACCTCGTTGGGGGTGAGTAAATACAAATTACTATACTTTTTGAGCGATTTGACCTTGTGTCACATCTCGTCCTAGTGAGAGGACAGAGTAAATACCGTGTAAATTACTATAAATTACTGCCATTTTTTAAAAAAATCTCAGAATTCGTAGGAGAATTGCGTTATGTTTTCGCATTTATGCATATAGAAACATGTCTAATATTATTGGACATAAATATAGCAACCATTTTTTTTTCAATCTTTGTAAGTGTGAGATTTCTAAATAAGAGATCTCAATTCTGATTCTTGCGATATTAAATGATTTTTATGTCAATAGAATGGACATTTTTTATTACTTTACAACTTAAACTATTTTTCTTAATTTTGTATTTACTAAAATAATCTTTTTTTTTTCTCCTTTGGTTTTCAGTTTTTCAATTCCCTTCTTGATTGTACGATTATTGTGCCGATTGGTAAATTTTATTTGCCATGTCAAATATTTGTTTACAGTTTCGTGTCTTGCATGACGCTGTCTCGTCTTTAATTCTTTTCACACGCTACATAGTTAAGTATTAAAAAGATAAACTATTTGAAAACTAAGATCTTTGAATAAATAGACCAACTGCGATAACCTACATTACTTAATTTTTTTTTTTGGTGGGGGGTGCATTCAGTTAACTCAGATTGAGAAAATATCTATAAAGCGTCGATTGAATTTGACATGAGTCGACAGACATTTTTATGATAGGACTCCAAAAAAAGAAGAAAAAAAAAGATACACTGTATTTATCGGCGTCGTATTGTGATTTTAAATGTGCGGATGGGATAATAGATAGCGATGGAACTTTCGAGAAATCTTGTAAAAGGAAAATGTGTCCTTCGACAAGATTCAAACCTGCACTACTCCTTTGCAGGAGAAACCGTCGTTTGATCGACGTGCTTTTGACTAAGCAAGGTTTTGTCTGCCTTTAAAGCAAACTTGACTCTTTCTGATTACTTCGAAAGTTATAAGGGCTCAGTTTCGTATGCGAACAGAAAACGACGCTATTTCTAAAGAATTATTTTTGCTTGTTACTCCGACATCGAATTTTCAGGCCAGTAGATGGATTAAATATTGTTTGAAATATATATTTTCATTATCAAGTAATAATATATGTTAATATATTATATTATATTATCAAGTAATATTATATTATCAAATAATTCAAGTTATATATAAATACTATATTATATATAATGTGTTATAATATATATTATATATATATAATATACTTTTGTTATATTATATATATTATATATATTATATTATATTATGAGTTATATATATATTTTTATTATCAAGTAATATATTATCAAGTAATTCAAGTTATATATAAATACTATATTTTATATTGTGTGTTATATTATATATTATACATATAATATCGAATTTTCAGGCCAGCAGACAGAATAAAATATTGTTTAAAATGAATGAAGCGTAACCATAAATATGGAAATCCACAAAAAATGACATTTAATTAATAAGAATGTAGTATATATATATATATATATATATATATATATTTATGTGTATATATATATATATATATTTATATATATAACATTCTTATTACTTAAATATGGAAATCCACAAAAAATGACATTTAATTAATAAGAATGTAGTCTATATATATATATATATATATATATACACAGATTGGATCGAGTAACATAGCCTTGCAGAAAATCATGTTTAAGCATCTATCTCTCTCTCTCTCTATCTATCTATCGTCTTTTTTTAATCGATCTGCAAATAGAAGCTCACCTACCACGAATATGTAAAAAGACATGTAGGCACTGTAACATAGGCGCGTCACTCATACATATATATATATATATATATATATATATATATATATATATATATATATATATGCACGCACATAGGCGCGTCACTCATACATACATATATATATATATATATATATGTATATATATATGTATATATATATATATGTATATGCACGCACATAGGCGCGTCACTCATACATACATATATATATATATATGTATATATATGTATATATATATATATATATATGCACGCACATATGCACGCAAACACACACACATACATACACACACATACATACACACACATACATATATATATATATATATATATATATATATATATATGTATACGCACACAGACATGTTCACACAATCACTCTTTTATCTAAATAAATATTCCCGCCTTGCTTCTTATCTACTAAATTTGTTTGTTTTTTTCATTTTTTATTTATTTAATTTTTGCCCGCTAAATTCACAAGGTGACGGTTGACTCAATCAAAACCACAGAAACGTCACTTCTGCTCTCTTTAAACTTAGGTTTTCGAATTCAGCATTGGCTCCTCGGTAACAACCCAGGAGCGATTATTTCTTTTTCTTTTTTTTTTTTAACCTCCGGTGTTGCCTCTTGGCGTCTAGTAATACATCGCTATCCATTCGATGCTCTCTTGATAAAACAGTCCTGTAGTCTTGAGCCAAACTATACTGAGGTTATTAAATAACAACGTAACCTTCTGTATGGGACAATTCCATTTTCTTAATGCCATTCGTCAGGCACTAGAAGGCCCAAGTGCCACTAAAGACACGGGATTACTGAATGCGGGGGAGTGCCTAAAAAGAGGAGGTGAAAAATGCATAGTATGAAGGATAGATAACGGTTGACACTCAACTTCGTGAGGTTAGGATTGCAGTCTGATTCACAAATAGGTATTTCCTTCTCCTAGACCAGTTGCCATCCAAGGCTATAGAACCCAGTCTGTCCTGCTATTTACCCATAGGGAGAAGAAGAGGATACCTTTTCATTAGCACGTCAAAAATATTCTGATATTTTGGCTTATATATAGAAAGTGTTTCTCTCTTCTAATAAGTTCAATTTGTGACAGATCAATCCTTTTTGTGTTATTTAAATTATATTATTATTATCGAATGTTGCCAGATGCACCCATTGATGATGAAATTCATTTCACACAAGTAATTATCAACCAGTCTAGCCGGGATAACCCCACGACGGGACACCTAAACCCGACCAATGCTTGCGTGTAGACTCAAGAAAAAAGCCTTTACGAGTAGGCTCAAGCATAAACCTGATTAATATTTGCGTGTCGGCTCAAGTATAAACCTGACCAGCATTTGCGTGTTGGCTTAAGCATAAACCTGACCAATATTTGCGTATAGGCTCAAGCATAAACCTGACTGACATTAGCGTGTCAGATCAAGCATAAAACTGACCAATATTTTCATGTAAGCTCAAACATACCTGACCAATATTTTCGTTTAGGCTCAAGCATAAACCTGACTAAAATTTGCGTGTAGGCTCAAATATAAACCCGATGAATTTTTGTGCATAAAAAATGACTAAATGACTTGATCACTGAACATTGTACGACTCTAACTTTAGGACGATACTGAAAAATGACTGGATGAATCAACCTAAGAAAAACATTAAAAAGATGACCTCCTTGGCTTTATCTACCTTTTTGGCCGCTATAGTCATTTATTTGTAACTTTCAACAATGTGAGATTATACACGATGAACTTAGATTAATTTTCAGTTTTCTACTTGACCTAAGTTCTCCAACATTTAAAAGAAAAATAGTTGCATATACATTAGATGAAAAAAAAAAGTCATTTTTTAGAATCACTTTCAAAACAATTCACGTCTATGATGATTTATAGTTCTACTATCTGCCTATTCTCTTTTGCTATTATTCAGTTATACAATTAGGAAATTAGTGCATTTTTAGGTAGGTAAAATTAGTTTCACTATTTTAGTTTAGTTCCTCAATTTAAATGAATAAGTTTCATATTTTTATCACGTCTCTACAAACACATCGGCATCGTTTCGAGCAGAAGTTTTAAATCGAATTTTCTCCACCTCTGCGAAATTGACAATATCTGATCAGAATCGAACACCGACAGAGCTCAATACCAAAATTAATAACTTGGGTAACACCGAACCTATCGGACGGTATTAATCAAAATGCAGATGACGGTTGGCATTCAATTTGAGGGGGGGTGGAGGAAAATTGATGAGGAAAAAGATGTCAAAAGTACAAAGGATGTGGCGGGCTTTAATTCGGAATTAGAAAACACGACCTCTACAGACTTAAACATGAAATACTAACAGACTTGATTTTTCATAAAACAAGTGTTGATATATCGTTAATTTAACCAACAAACTAAACCCATATATGGCTTTGTCATATTAATACGAACAGCGCCTCTCCTTCATTTGTCGTTTTATTCGCCATCTCTTGTTGTTTCGTTTCTCCATAAATATTTTCCAATTCATATATATATATATATATATATATATATATATTGAAACTTATCTATTGAAATTTAATATATGGAAATTTCGTGACATTTTTTTTTCATTTCTGAATACGAGGTGGGGTGGAAAACTGATACCAAAATTATATTTGCATGTTTCCACACAATTTGAGAATTGGGTCGATCCGATAACTTTACAAGACAAAAAAT
>OZ038507.1:64898873-64901373 GCA_964036315.1 Acanthosepion esculentum
TTCATGCTAGTGCATTCGTCAGGCGACTCTATATATATATATATATATATATATATATATATATATATATATATATATATATATATATATATATTACCTTCAACCCACCTAAATAATTTAATGAAAACTCTAAACATTCAGTGTCGAAGCAAGCAAATCATTATATTAGTTAGAAACACAAGGCTTTGAGGAAAGTAAATCATGTTTTGTTTTTTTAAAAATCCGACCTCGTCTACCTAAAATCAGCTCTGAATTGTAACATACAAAACGCAATAAAACAAAGATATTATTTAATTTTAAATGCTTTTAGTTGCTTTTATTTGTTTTTATGAATATGCATAATATTGTCTGAAGGCAAAAAAAACTTTTTCGATGAAAACTTAATTTTTAAAAGAATTAATTGTTATTTCATAAATTATTTTATTATTTTTCCATTAAAGTTGTTAAATATTGTAAAATTAATGGAAATGCTCAATCCTGTATTTAATGGGTTTTTTTTTAAGTACATATCCACAGATTATAAATTGCACAAGCTTTCTGCAATCAACGCACCAACAGTTACAAAAATCTAACTGTTTCTTGCCTTTTGATCAATAAAAACAGTTATAATTCAAATGTACGGAAGCCCGGAAGAAACATGATACAATAAAAACATCACCTGACTTGATTTTGTATATAATGACTTGTGTGCTTCAACATTGAATTTCTAGAGTTTTCATTAAATTATTTATTGTGGAGGGTTAATATATATATATATATTATATATATATATATATATATATATATATATATATATATATATGTATATATATATATATATATATATATATATATATATATATATATATATATATATATATCAAAATGACTAAAAAAAAAACATTTATAAAAATTTCTCTCATTCCTGAATAGTTTCTGAAAGTTTAAAAACAGAAATTTTTTTAAAAATAATTAAAAATTACTTTGTTCTTTCCCCTTAATTGTAACATAAACATTTTCGCGATAAAATTATGCTTTCGTCAAGTTTAAGGCCGTTTTTATCATGCTATGCCTACTTAAAAATAACGAGGAAAATAAGTTGTTCACGTGTGAAGGTAAACTGTCACTTATGACCTTCCATAACATAACTTTCCTCACGTAAGATGTCACTTGTCAATCAACACGCACATGTCACTCATCAATCAACACCGCTGTTAAGAAGACCAACTTTCTCTCATTTTGAAGTACATTATTTCGGCGCAGAAAATAAGTAATCTTTGTTTTAAAATATATTAAATAAACTTTATAATTTCTAATTGTCTTAAATTAATTTTAAAAAAAATCATAATTGATTTATTAAATGAATTTTAAACGGAGACTTTCACTTTTGTAAACAAAAGTTAAAAAAAAAAAAAAGTCTGACGATTGATTTGCTGTCAATTTTTCTGACTCGAAAAAGTTCAAGATTTTTAACGAAAATTTTGGACGTGCTAGAAATTATCAAAAAATATAAAAAAATATTTAAAAAAATACTCTGATCATTCCTCTTGATAATAACAAACATTTAGATAATAAAAAATTATTTTCATCAAGTTTAAGGCTTTTTTATTCATGGTATGTTATTTTTGTTATGTATCTCATGAACATAACTATGTTAGTTGGAGTTAGATCAGTGAAGCCATCAGACGTTTTGCAGCTTTTCTTCCAAAACTGTAACTAACGTTGTCCAATGGTTGGAGGGGGGGGGGGAAGAAAAAAAATTCATAAACACAAAACAAATCCAAGGCATGCCATTTTGAGGCCACTTCATTAGTCCCCAGTAGATCAACTACTATGTATATTTTGTTAATACACCCTAGCAGGATTATTGTTTCCATAGCTAAATTTAAATCCCAGCCTAGTCTGTTGTGATCATTTCCTCCAGACCAGCCATAGGTTAAATATACATGGCCGACTCGACTGTCTACCTTGGCTAGCAGCCAGTCTAGGAGAAGGACAATTTTGAAATCCAAATCGTGGAAAAGACAAGAAACCACTATCTTTACTAACAAGTGATAGCAATTTACAGAAATAAAAAGAACGTGGAAAGCCATTATCGCGTAGGTCGTAAAAGAGACATGGCATAAAAAAAAGATCCTAGTTTTTGAAATGGATAGAAAGTGAAATACACTAAATTGGCGAGTATATCTCAAAGAACAAAGTATAGTTTAACAAAGAAAGGGTATGGAAGGTTGAATTCCGAACTAGTCCCGTATCCACCCATTCTGAATTGCTTTCACACTTAGTAACACGTTTAGAAAAAAAATAAAGAAAAAAAAGGACATTGAACAGAACTGAATAGATATATCAACATTATTTTTATTTTCGTTATTTCCTTTTCACATGATTTTGCAACACTGATCAGCATAATACAAGAAACCACTATTTTCATTGTTTAAGGACTTTTTTTTATTCATGGTATACTATTTTTTATGGATCTCATGAACATACCTAATATAAAATGGACATTGAAGTCAACACC
>OZ038507.1:64913873-64943873 GCA_964036315.1 Acanthosepion esculentum
AATCCTTGGCTCTTTTTTCTCTCGCTCAATCGTTTCAAAATTTTTTTTTTTTTTTGTTATTGTTGGCGTTGTCTCTATTATTATTATTATTATAATTATTATTATTATTATTGTTGTTGTTGTTGTTGTTGTTGTTGTTATTTCCTTTGTTTTCTGTTTTGTACACATTTCTTTCCGGGTCCCGACCAGAGACCTAAGTTTAGAAATGGCGTCATGATATTTTTCACTGACTAATTAAAAAAACAAACAAAACAAAAAAAAACGATATATATATATATATATATATATATATATATATATATATATATATATATATATGTATATATATATATATATATATATATGTATATATATATATATATATATATATATATATATATTACATAGACAAAGCCCTTCGTAAGTTGTGGGCTGTACTCGTGAGAACAATTTTTTGTATCTCTTTGATGCATGGGCTTCCAGGGATCCCTTCAGTTAATCTACTGGAATCTTTTCCAACCAATCCGAGGGCTCCAACTACAACAGGGATTGTTGATGTTCCCATGTGCCACATTTTTTGAGATTTCGATTATTATTATTATTATTATTATTATTATTATTATTATTATTATTATTATTATTTACTTCACACTTTTTTTCTGGGTATTATGAAAGGTAAGTCTTAAAATGTCTCCTTATTGCGGCGTCATCATCGTCATTATTCTATTATTATTATTGTTGTTGTTGTTATTATGTTTCATCTTTGCACTGTGTAGTACGAAACCGAGATTTTAATAGGCAACATATTTTATCTTAAATATAAACTGAGGTGTTGATGTGCAATCTGAGAAAAAGATCTTTGTCTTTATTATTCATATTCTATAACAGCCATTTTTATCTGATGGTATTTCCATATCTATGAGGAGTCATTTATTTATTATTATGCTTTGTCACATGGTGTAAGTTTTTGAATACACCGGGTACATTAAGTTATCAGTCCAGTCGCAACAAGGACCTCAGAAAGACAACACTTTCCTCAAAGTATGCACAGTGCCCGAAAGAGTCGATATTTGGATGACTCCAAGCTGGTATGACATCCCCAGCTGACCAAAGAAGTCACGCAGTTTTAATGGGATGGATGCGCCAATCACCAGTGGAATCACCTTAACATTCCCCTTCTTGCATCCCAAACAATCTTGCCAATTCAGAGTATCTTCCAAATCACCTTGTTTGCTTTATTTGTATCATTTTCTATGGCACTATCAATAATATGACATTTCTTTCTGCCTTTATATATATATAAGTTTGGAAAATGCATGGAGAAAAATCTTCGAAAGATATGTGAAGTAAGTATTAATAAGTTGTTGTTTTTTTGTTTGTAATCAAGGTCTGTCGGGAATCTTGTCTCAGCGTTGAATTTTCCTGAAGGCTTAGCTGTTTGAATCCTAGGGCCTGAAAATCTAGGTTGCCTCCAGCCAAGGTGTAAAATATTTTTGCCTCTGTTTTTTAGACTCTAAACAGCCCTTCAGTAATTTTAAACACCCGTCATCATCCTCGACTTTACGCAAAATGTCTAATTTAACACGCTTCCATTTTCCTCTACTCATGAGAATAGGGGATTTAGAGGGGGGCTCTCACGAGTGGAATAGCCTAGAACCTCTCTTCATCTAAATCTGGCCCTGTTCGTACCTTTTTAGATCGTATCCAGTTATTCAATTATTATAGGTACAGCAGTAGTTTGAAGGTACCACATCTTTAAGGTACCACACCTTTTCAGTTTCAGTTTAAAGATCCTTGTATTTATTAATCATATTCTGTAACAGCCTTTTTTTATCTGATGGTATTTCCATATCTATGAGGAGACATTTATTTATTATTAAGCTTTTGTCACACAGAGTAAGGTTTGGAATACACCGGGTACATTAAGTTATCTGTCACAACAGGGACCTCAGAAAGACAACACTTTCCTCAAAATATTCACAATGCCCGATAGAGTCGATATTTGGATGACTCCAAGCTGATCTGATATCCCCAGCTGGTCAAAGAAGTCACGCAGTTTTAATGGGATGGAACCCAGTGCGCCAGTTACTACTGGAATCACCTTCACATTCCTGTTCCTGCATCCCAAACAATCTTGCCATCTCAATTCAGAGTATTTTGTAATCTTCCCAGTCACCTTGTTGCTTAATTTGTATCATTTGCTATGGCGGTATCAATAATATGACAGCTCTTGCTGCCCTTATCTAGTACAATAAGATCCGGACGGCGATGGGGTATCACTCTGTTTGAAAATCATAGTCCGAGAATAGTGTCGGCTTTTATTACTAATATTATTAGTAGTAGTAGTCGTAATAATGTTAGTATTAGTATTAGTAGTATGGCCTACTGAATGAGGAATAGCCAAAACGGAGGTTGGAAATGAAATGGTAAACTTTATAACATCAACAAAATACAATACTGGCCAGCGGCGTGAAGTAGGTAAACCACTGAAAGTGCTGGACTACTTACGATATATAACAAGTATGAAACAAATATTTATCTTATGACTACTGTAGGATGTCGAATGATACCAAGTCTCCCCAGAGTGCTATTCTTGTACTATGAATTTTCAATCAATTACTAATACATATATATATATATATATATATATATATATATATATATATATATATATATCTTTTCATCCACAGACAGATTGTTTCGCTGTATCACAGCTCATCAGTGTGGCTAGACTTAGCTAAGATCGAAACCCGACTGAATATATATATGTATATATATATATATATATATATATATATATATATATATATGAAGAAATATAGTCTTAAAGTGTGCTATATTTATGGGATAAAGTGCTCAATATCAGAGATAGAGCGTGTGTAAATATAAAAGTGAACATAGAAGTCAACACTTAGAGGCGACAATCTGTTTCATGCTAGATGCCTGACGATTGTCGCCTCTAAGTGTTGACTTCTATGTTCACTTTATATATATATATATATATATATATATATATATATATATATATATATATATATATATATATTGATTATTTGGGCAACAATCCCTTTTTTATACATGTTTCATTAAAGATGACTAACAAGGCACTTTTCCTTGTGTTCGCATAAGTCTGTTCTTTTCTGGACATAAAGTGTTTAAAAACTGTCCAATGTTTCCATATATCCAAGCGCTTTCGGTTATTCTGTTAACTATTTCATTTTTTTTTTAATTTTTAGCTGAATATGTAGATTTTTTTATATATGTATATCTATAGTGATGGGATTTTTTTTTCCAAACACGGTCATCACATTTTGGCCGTGGTCATAGTCCCTATTTTGAAGTTTTGGCTTTTTCTTGTAAATATTTCCATTCTTTTTAGCAATGTTTTACATGTAGGTGAGGCTATTATAGAGTTTTTTCCCACAAGTATGTTGCGTAAGGAGTTTGGTAGATATTTGTCTGTGTTTAAATGGGTCCTAATTCAGCTATGATCAGAGAAATGCAACGTGAGTCGTCTTGATAGGCATGCAGTGGTATGTCCAATACAGTTATTCATGAATTTCTTTTTGATCAAGAAGGCATGTAAATTCATAAAGAATATTGGTTCATTGTAATTTGGATCATCCAGGGGTTTTTGTTACGTGTTTGAAATTTTTTATGGTAGATAATTTGATTTTAATCCTGGATAACAAATTAATTAAGTTATAATCTAACGTCTATTTCACGTTGTTGAGTTCTTTATATATATATATATATATATATATATATATATATATATATATATATATATATATTACAAATTTATTAATTTAAAAATGTGGTTTCATCGCTACACCCGAACTACCATGTTTCAAAAACAGAAATTAAAAGCTTCAATTTGAAATAAATTTATAATATTTATGCTATGTAGATTTGCATTGAGCACTGTTTTGCAAAAATAAAAATAATTAATAAGAACACATAATCTTAAAGTTGTTACTCTTTATTATAATATATTATTCATTATCATATATATATATATATATATATATATATATATATATATATATATATATATATATATAAATGACACCGAGTCGGTAAATATAGCTAGTTATATGAGCGTTCGACCGTATACATATAAATACTCTATAGTGTAAGAAAAACAGTGCTCAATGTTAAATAATAGAGTTATTTGATATATATATATATATATATATATATATATATATATATATATATATATATATATATATATATATATTAAGAAATATACATAATATCTTACATTAATTGCACAACTCCGAGTTTCATGCCGAAGCAATTTTCAAGCGTTTGAAATATTAATATTAATATTTACAGCACTTAAAAATTGCTTCGGAATGAAACACAGAGTCGTGCCTTAATGTAAGGTATATATATATATATATATATATATATATATATATATATATATATATATATATATCAGTTAAAGATCATGACAAAGAAAATAATGAAATTGAAGCTGACAAAATGTTGCCTTTTAAAACTACAGTAATACCTATATTAATTAGTGCACATGGTACGGTAAGAAATACAGACAAATACATTAACAAAATCTCTGGTAGCCGCAGATTTTAAGTGTATCAAAAAATCGTACTTTATTTATTTTATTTAATTGAATTCATCCCAAGCAAGGCAGTAAAGCCCCTAAGCCGCAAATTATGTGTGTGAAAGAAATCGAAAAGAAAAACATTATCAACTAACGAGAACAATAGAAGAGTAATCAACATGGTCGTTGATAACAACTGACATTGCATTTAAATTTTCGAAGATCAAAGTTGGCTGGAAAGCATGAGGCCGGAAGAGTGGTCCACAAGAGAGAAGTGTGTGAAAAGAAACTGTTAACGTAGAACTTACGATTACTTCTAGCCATTTTCAACTCTGAAATAATGATTTCTTTAAAGCACGGGCTACCAGGAATCCCTTCAATGCGTCTATTGGAATATTTTCCAATCAATCCGAGGGCTCCAACTACAACAGGGATTATTGATGTTCTCATCTGCGATATTATTGAGATTTCGATTTCAAGGTCCTTGAATTTTGATAGTTTTTTTGAAAATCTTCTAAGATACATTGCAGTCTACAGGAACTGCCATATCAATAAGGAGGCACATTTTGTTTTTGTGATCTCTAATCACGATGTCAGGGCGATTAGATTTGATTGTTCCGTCTGTGAGTATTGTAAATTCCCTTTATTATTATTATTATTATTATTATTATTATTATTATTATTATTATTATTATTATTATCTTGTGGAGTCTCGAGAACAAGTTAATAATTTATTCTCAGGAAATTGTTATAATTATTAAACATCTTAATATCTGTTTGCAGCCAGTATTTAATAGCTTCTCTTTTATATTTTTAGGCCTCGTGGGGGTTCTAAATGGGGGGAGGGGTCAGTGATATTTAATCATTTTAGGGTATCATTGTTATTATAAATGTTTTTTTTTTCTTTTTTGTTATTGTTCGTATTCAAATATATTTGTGACAATGAATGTCGCCGACCGCGCACTTCAGATCTGCCAGGAATTCTCCGTAAATTCTTAGATGCACCTGCAAATTTTGATTGTCGCTGCTTAATGGTAATTACTTTAATATGTGCACGTGTGTGTGTGTGTGTGTGTGTGTGTGTATGTGTGTGTGTGTGTGTGTGTGTGTGTGTAAAAGTATGGGGGTAGCACATATCGGGATACGGGGAGAAAATAAAATGCGGGGAGCGAAAAATCAAAGAAGAAGAAGAAAAAGAAAAAGTTGATTGAAGAAGAGGAAATGCATGAAAGAAGACGAAGAAGAAGAAGACGAAGAAGAAGAAGAAGAAGAAGTTGATTGAAGAAGAGGAAATGCGTGAAAGAAGACGAAGAAGAAGAAGAAAAAGAAGAAGAAGAAGAAGAAGAAGAAGAAGAAGTTGATTGAAGAAGAGGAAATGCGTGAAAGAAGACGAAGAAGAAGAAGAAGAAGAAGAAGAAGAAGAAGAAGAAGAAGAAGAAGTTGATTGAAGAAGAGGAAATGCGTGAAAGAAGACGAAGAAGAAGAAGAAGAAGAAGAAGAAGAAGAAGAAGAAGAAGAAGAAGAAGTTGATTGAAGAAGAGGAAATGCTTGAAAGAAGACGAAGAAGTAGAAGAAGAAGAAGAAGAAGTTGATTGAAGAAGAGGAAATGCGTGAAAGAAGACGAAGAAGAAGAAGAAGAAGAAGAAGAAGAAGAAGTTGATTGAAGAAGAGGAAATGCGTGAAAGACGACGAAGAAGAAGAAGAAGAAGAAGAAGAAGAAGAAGAAGAAGAAGAAGTTGATTGAAGAAGAGGAAATGCGTGAAAGAAGACGAAGAAGAAGAAGAAGAAGAAGTTGATTGAAGAAGAGGAAATGCGTGAAAGAAGACGAAGAAGAAGAAGAAGAAAAAGTTGATTGAAGAATAAGAAATGCGCGAAGAAGAAGAAGAAGAAGAAGAAGAAGAAGAAGAAGAAGAAGAAGAAATGCATGAAAGAAGATGATTGAAAAAGAAGAAATGCAAGAAAAGAGTAGAAAAAATGTGATTGAATAAGAAATACGTTTAAAAGAAGATTAAAGAAGAAGAAATACATGAAAAAAGATGAAGAAGAAGAAGAAGAAGGAAAAGAGAAAGTATAATGACGGAATTGGATGTGATATTAACTGGATCGGCAGTGTAGAGAGAGGTGAAGAACGAATAAGTATGAAAAAAAAAAAATTTTCTCAACCAAAGAAAAAAGGAAGAAACTGAGATAAGAATTTAGGAAGACGGAAAAACACAAAAAGAGGAAGAAAAAGAAAAGAAAGAGAAGAAAGTGGAGGAAAAAAGCGTGAAAACAAAGAACCGAACAGAAGGAAAAGAAATAAAAGAGAAAAACAGATGAGGAAAAAAGAACACAAGAAAAGAAAAAAAAAGGAAAGTGCAAGAAAGACGCTAAACGAAGAAAAAGAAGTGGAAGAAGAAAGAGAAATGAAAGAAAAAAGAGGAAGACGTAAGAACAGAAGCAAAAAAGAAAAAAGCAAGAAAGACGAAAAACGAAGGAAAACGCCGAAAGAGGAAGAAAAACCTAAAGAAAGAGAAAGAGAGAAAGAAAAATGAAGAAGGGTGTAGACAACGAATCTGACAGAAGGAAGACATGAAAGAAAAAAATGTGGAAAAAGTAAGAACACAGGCAAAAGCGAAAAGGCAAGAAAGACGAAAAACGAAGAAAAAACACTGAAGAAAATAGAAAGAAAGAAAGAAAGAAAGAAAAAATAAAGAAAGAAAAAGAAAGAATGGTAGAAAGAAAGAAAGAATGAAAGAAAGAGAAGGAAGGAGCGTGAAAACAAAGAATATAACAGGAGGAAAACAAATGAAAGAGAAAAAAAGAGAAAAAGAGACAGAAATGATAGCCCAAATCGAAGAAAAAAAGAAAGAAAAAGGAAATGAAAGAAATGTCGATGAAATCAATATTGGAGAAATAGTTTGCAATATTTGCAAGAATGTGAAAACCGGAATAATTTCGCAATCAAGAATCGGAATAAAGATGACAAAATAGAGACAACTTGAATAATAAAAGAAAAATAATCATGATATAATATGTAATTAGAAGAAGAAAAAAAAAACAATATGGCGAAGGATCCTTCTGACTGTCGTCTTTGTCTTCATCAAAATCAATATTCAACCCTGTGGGTATAATCATCAAAAACGCTGTCGTAAATCTTATATTTAACAACTTTGTTCACTAATCACTAAAATATTGTTTGTTTTTTTTAGCTTTCTTTTTTAATATGATTCCCATGAACCGTGTCCTTTCAGGACGTGGCACTGGTGGCTCTCCGCAACATCCTGTCCTTTGTAGCTCTTAGTAAGATTAGTCTTTTTGCTGTATTTTCTAATCTCTGCTCTACCCGTGGCCAGTAATAAAGTCACATGATAAAAAATGTCACATGAAGGAAAAAGTCGCATGGAAATAAAAGAAAAAGTATCATGAAAAAAGTCACATGAAAAAAGTCACATGAAAAAAGACACTGAAAAAGTCAAAACTGTTGTTAGAAAAATGTCACAATTAATTTATGGTAGCCGTTAATAAAGTAACATGATAAAAAATTAAGAAAAAAGTCGCATGAAAAAGAAAAGAAAAAGTATCATGAAAAAAGTCACATGAAAAAAGACACTGAAAAAGTTAAAACTGTAGCTAGAAAAATGTCACAATTAATTTATGGTAGCCGTTAATAAAGTCACATGATAAAAAAATGTTACATGAAGAAAAAAGTCGCATGAAAATGAAAAGAAAAAGTATCATGGAAAAAGTCACATGAAAAAAGACACTGAAAAAGTCAAAACTGTAGCTAGAAAAATGTCACAATTAATTTATGGTAGCCGTTAATAAAGTCACAAAAATTTATTTAAGTACTATAACAAATATGGCAGAAAATATTTTAAAACAGTTATTAACTCACAAAACACGTCTAAGTCGTACCTTAAATGGTACTCACGAACTGTGCAACATGTCGAATAGGTGACCCGCTGTCGTAAATACGTAATACGGGCCTATGGCAGTGTAGAGAGGCGGGGTGGAGTAATGGATAGCGGCTCGGATATAGGAATCGGAAAGCCGAGTTCGAAGTCCATTCGTATCCATTACATTTCACTTACGTGCTAATACGTAAGGGAAATGTTTGAAACTTCTTCAGGCTATGGGTATATAGCAGGGCAGGACAGACCGGCTTCTATAGCCGTTCAACTTACCGCAGAAAGAAATGGCAACCTACTGCGGGAAAAAAATCTACCTCGTCAGTCATGCATCAAAAGCGTGTATCACGTATGGCACATGACTGACTAACGTTGTACATTACAACGTGAAGGAAAGAAATGTTATCAAGAGAACCAACAGATCTGAAACGAAAGCCAATATACGAAGCTTAGAACGTCTCACGATCAAGCATAATAGACATTCGTTGTCTGTTATTATTTAACAATATGTTTGAAATATATATATATATATATACATATATATATATATATATATATATATATATATATATATATATATATATATAAACATAAAAATGTCTTAAAAATAATTGTCGGACTTTGTCCATTTCATAATGTGTGACGTCATTTGTTTACATTTGGATACGCTTTGAGCAGCTATGAATGCACCGGAGAGATTCATGGAAGATTGTAGTTTAAAAACAGTAAAATCGACCTTGCTAGCAAAAACGCTCCTCTGTGGCTCAATCAGTTAAGGCATGTCAGGCTATATGACGTTTTCGTATAGGATACAGGTTCGATTCCTGTCGGAGTACGCATATGTTCTGTGAAAATTTCTCGGACATTCAGGCCGGTAAATGTTGTTAATACTGTTTATTATAAAAGAGCATATACTTAAATATTTGTATCTATAAAAAGAATGTATAAACATAAAAATGTCGTTAACATATATATGTGTGTGGATTTATGAAAGGTGATTGTATATAAAGAATTTTTTGTTTTTTTTTCTCTCCAAGTGATTAATGTTATTTGCGAGTTGTCTTCACGCATCAGTCGAAAAATGCACGTCGTGGGTGTTTTTCAAGAAGTTTTTTTACCACATGGGCCGTCCTCATAAAGCACACGTTATCTCAAATACGATTACCCTTCCAATACGCGTGATCTTCATTAACATAGCAACCCACCTTGTTACACCTGGAATTAGATCCTAATAAACCCTTTATGCGGGGAACTTAACAGTTATCGTTGCTAAAATATACAATTGGTGGACACGATGCTATATTCCTGGCGATGTTGCCGCGTTAACTTCGAAAAGCCATGAATCCATCTCTACCTAACAGCATGTAAAAAAAAAAAAAAAAAATCAGTATAGAATATGTCCTTTGGATATTCAAATATTCGGCCGCACTAAAAATCTTAATTGAAAATGGGTAGGCGTACTAACTTGGCGCGCTGCAGACCATCAGACTATCGTATTTTTTCCCGTCATGGACGTATCTCTATCATGTGAAGCGCCTCCAGCTCTAGCTAGAAAAGCTATTATGCGTAAGCCTTTAACACTTTGCCCGCTACTGTCTCAAGACCTTGCAGATATACATTGCTGCACTTACTTTACCAGCTGGATATTTTTGTTGTTGTTCTTGGACGGTCCAGTCACTTGTCTTGCTGGATGGGCTCGATGCGTCTCGATTAAGGGACGAGCCTCGCGAAACGGAGTGGCTCTTGCAGCGTGTCTCACTGGCGACGGTTCGAGGTAATGCTTTCTCCATCATAGCGGCTGGCAGAGGATAGAAAAAAAATTGTTTATAGTTACGTTGTTCTGGAATTGTCATCATTGGCCAACTGAACTTGCTTTGTTTTAATTGTTGTTTCCCTTAGATTGAACTTACCATTTCTTTTTATACTATAATGTATTTCAGTGTTATCCAATAAATCTTTTTCGGTTAAAAAAAAAAGAAAATATATATATATATATACAGACAAGGATATTAACAAAATCTCATGGAAGCCCTTGTTTACAAGAGATCTTAAAAATTGCACTGTGATGGAACGCGTATCGACTCAGGTGAGAGTATTCTTTTTCTATATGCCGCCTCCCTTCACGACATAGGCGGTCATTTCTCTCCACAACATTCTATCTCGTGTGGCTCTTACCAGTTTCTCCCCCTTTCCGTTCCGTCATCCATTCTCACAATGGTTGGGTTGCTGTATAGTTGAGCACTTGACCAGCTCCCTCCGTATATATCGGTTACCTGCCAATGATATTCCAGTCCACTCAGTGACAAATTCTCGCCATTCTTTTATCTTTTTCTATCTTCCTTCTTGTGACATAGCCATACTATTTCCACTTCCTATATACATACACATTTATTACAAAAACGAAGTGCACATTAACTACAAACAAGTCGAATCTTCACTAAGACATATCATAAAGAAATATACTACCCCAATTGACACGAATAAAAAAATCAAATTAATTATCTATTATAAAAAACTAACCTTATCCTAAAAAATAACAACACGCCAGCTAAGTCAAAATTACAAAGAACAAACATTATGTATGAGTTCATATGTCCCTTAAGGGACTGTGTTCCTGATCAAACCGGATTCATAAATAATTACATCGGTTACACAACTACATACTTATCCAGACGTCTTACGTTACACCTATCTGACCACAGCTGCATTAGAACCCATATAAACACACACACAAATTTACCAGACTCCATTAAAAAAAAATACTAGTAGAAAACATAAAAACATTGACTACATCCACCTGTAAAAAAGATTAAAAATAATGGAAGCTTTAATAATAAAAAAGAAACAGCCAACTCTTAACAATATTAACTACGAACAAGGCCACAATGTGCTAACCGTATTCGGAAATTAAAACATCTCTACAACACACTAAAACATACACATAATGCACACACTCAATTAAGCTGAAAAATTGAATCATCCTTGATAATGGCTAAAGGTATAGCCAATGGCGCTCGGAACTATAAAACATTTGGACAGTTTTTACACACTGTCTAGAAAAGAAAGCTCTTGTTCGAACGCAAAAAAATTAAATAAAAAGCTTAACCGTAGTACCTTGTGTGTCGTTTTTAATAAAACATGCATATATATATATATATATATATATATATATATATATATATATATATATATATATATATATATATATAAAGTGAATGTCTGTGTGACACACTTTTTTAAATTAAAGGGACACAACTCTCTAACTTTTAATAGCTCATGTTACAAAATCTTGGATTTCCAAATTTTCATTGCTGCAAATATTTTCGGTGATTGTTTTTACGTGATTTTTTGCGACGAATTTTTTTGTACGATAAATATCTTTATAACTTGGAAATAAATTTCAGAATAATCCAAATTATCCAAATTATTAGGACCTGCGTACATCAAACTGTCTTTAAATAAAACGGCCGCAGAAGAATTATCGTTGAAGTTGAAGAGGAGTTTAACTATTAATGCAATACTTAAATGCAACGATCAGTTTTGAGTTCTTCTGTAGTTCATTGATGTCTATCACATACGGCAGCTGTATCCGTCGCAAAAAGAAATCTTCCCCAACCTGATTGCAATCAAAAGACTCAAGGCTGCTGGTAGAAAAATAATTTTATGGTAAATATTTTGAACGTGACTCTATGAATTTAAATGCAGTATTAGATTGGCAGTTAGGTCTCATCATTTGAACTTCAAATGGCTAGATATAATCGAAAGTTATATATATATATGTACAAATACATATACATATACATATACATATATATATATATATATATATATATATATATATATATATATATATAATATATATATATATATATATATATATATAATATATATATATATATATATATATATATATATATATATATATATATATATTATTATTATTATTATTAAGAGGCCAGACACCTCGGCTTCAATCACTTTCTCGCAGGCCGTAATATAGCTCCCCTGTGCCTTTTTTACAAATACTTTTATGGTAAATATTTTGACCGTGACTCTATGAATTTAAATGCAGTATTAGATTGGCAGTTAGGTCTCATCATTTGAACTTCAAATGGCTAGATATAATCGAAAGTTATATATATATATGTACAAATACATATATATATATATATATATATATATATATATATATATATATATATATATATATATATATATATATATATAGGAATGTTATATATATATTATTATTATTATTATTATTATTATTAAGGAGCCAGCTACCTCGGCTTCGGTCACTTTTTCGCAGACCGTAATGTAGCTCCCCTGTGCCTTTTTTTACAAATACTTTCATGGTAAATATTTTGACCTTGACTCTATGAATTTAGTACTAGATTGGCAGTTAGGTCATATCATTTGAACTTGAAATGGCTCGATATGATCGAAAGTTCTATGATGACAGTTTCTTCTCTCGCGCTTGTGTAATTCTCTTCCGGCTCATTGCTTTCCAGTTTAGATTAATCTTCAAATATCTTCTTATGTCTTCTTAATCCTTCTTGGATTACCCTCATTTTAGCCGACACTTTATCGATGGATCTTATTTTTCTTCTCTATTGCTTATTTTCTGTCTTTTAGTATCTGTCTGTATTTCTGAGATGAGGTATTATGTCTATTATTTACATTATTCAGACTATTGTCCTCATCTTTGGCGTAATATTTATCACAACGTTTCGGCCTTTCAATATCTGTCTACATTTCTGTGATGAGGTATTATGTACACTATTTACATTATTCGGACTATTGTCCTTATCTTCGTCGGAGGTTTATCACAACTTTCCGGCCTTTGTACGCTCCGGCTTTCTTCAGGTGGTTGGAATATCGAACTGAACCCTTTATTTCGCTCACTGGAGTAGACTGTTCTAAATTTAAGGAATCAGCACATATGCTAGGCCACAAAAAACTCCTGAGCCGACCAAGCATAGAAATGAATACAATATGGGAACCAGTAATAAGGATTGCCACAGAAAAGCGATAATAACAACAAATATTGCAATATGAGCTCTGTTAAAAAAACATGCAATGATAACAGCAAAAATTGCAATATGAGCACTGGTAAAAAATGTTGTTGAAGACAGAAATTCATACACATGAGTCCTTAAGGACACATGGCACAGTGGATTAAGGCGTTAGTGAGATCAAGTGACAGGACTCAAAGAGTGTGAGTTCAATTCCTGGTTAAGAAATTTATTAGGAGAATTAACAGGAGATAACTGACATTCATTAGGCATGGCACGTGGAACTAGAACAGTATCCCAGTGAGTGAAATAAAGGGTTCAGTTCGACATTCCAACCACCTGAAGAAGGCCGGAGCGTACAACAGCCGAAACGTTGTGATAAACATGGCGACAAAGATGAGGACAATAGTCTGAATAATGTAAGTAGAGTTTTTAGGTCTTTTGTTTCTCCTTTCTTTTCAAAATTGTTCATCTTTTTTTTAATTCAATTGCATTCTTTCTTTTTTCACATTTTCAAGAAATATATATATATGTATAATGACTTAAAAAACACAGGTGATATTTTTGCAATGTCATCCACTGTCACCCTTCTGTCAGACTGAATGACGTCATTGACTGATTCGATCACCTCAGGAGACCTCACTTCTGTAGGCCTCCCAGGCCTGTCTTCACCCTCAACACTGCTCCGTCCTTCTTTAAAAATTTAGCCCCCTTGTAGAAATTTTTTTGGCTGAAACATGTGGCACCATACACAGTTGACATTTTCCTATGAATTTCAACTGGTTTGCACCCTTCAGCAACCAAAAACTTGATAACTGACCGCTGTTCAATCCTGGAGCATGCTTCTTGGTCGGCCATGTTTGTTAATCGCCAAAACTCTCAAAGTTTTTTTTAATCTGCAAAAGAAATTAAATCCATGTGAAAAAGAAGTAAAACAAAAAAAAAATAAAAAAGAGTAAGCTTGTATCTGTATTAGAAGTACTTATACCGAAAGATTCAACTTATTTATTGAATGACCCTCGTATATATATATATATATATATATATATATATATATATATGTATATATATATATATATATATATATATATATATGTATATATATATATATATATATGTAGATAGATAGAGGCATAGATATGAAGAGATTCATATATATATCATATTTGATATATATATATATATATATATATATATATATATATATATATATATATATATATTATTTGAGAGAGGGAGAGAAAGATCGATAGATGTGAAAAGAATCATATATATATATATATATATATATATATATATATATATATATAGATAGATAGATAGATGGATAGATAGACAGATAGATATCATTCGCAGACAGTACTGTTTCGCTTTATCACAGATCTTCAGTGCGACTACACAACCGAATGCCTCAAGCCCGGATCGAAACCCAACAGATTTGGTGTCAGTCAGAGCTATATATATATATATATATATATATATATATATATATATATATATATATATATATATATATATATAGTGAGATAGATAGAGAGATACATAGATAGATAGACTGACAGACAGACAGTCAGACAGACAGATAGATATGAAGAAATTGATATATATTTAGAGATAATAGTTAGATAGATAGATAGATAGATAGATAGATAGATAGATAGATAGATAGATAGAAAAAACCTATGCAGAAATGTGAACAGATTGCGACGTATAAGAAAAGGCATAATTTACACAACGATCCTTCGATTAATATGGCAAAATGATATGATAGTTAAATGAATCCACTGATCCACTGAGGTAACCACTTATTCATATTCATAGATACAAAATGAGTTGGGTACGGCAGTTAGAAACGGCTTCAGATTACGACATAGTTTTTTAATTATCGTTTAAAAACTTGTCTCGCTATTCAACAAACATTTCATTTGAGCTTCAATCAACGGCCATTCCCACAAAATGGGATGATCGATTGCCTTTTCCTCTTTTTCTCCATTTTTTGTTCTCCCCGTCTCACGTTCTCTTTACTTTTCGGCTTTCTCTCCTATATTTTCTCTTTCCTTTTTTTCTTCCCTTTCTTTCTTTTTGTCTTTCGCAGTTGTTACTTTCTTTCTTATTCTCTCTATCCTTCTCGTCTTACTTCACTGCTCTTTCTAAATTTTATTTCCTTTCATACTTTTCCTTTCTTCTCCCCTTTAGTTATTCTGTCTTTTTTTTACTTCTCTGTCTCTCTCTCTATATATCTTTCCGTCATTTCATCCTTTTTCCTTCTTTCTTTCTTTCTTTCTTTCTTTCTTTCTTTCTTTTACTTTCCTTTTGTCTGTTATCTTACTTCCATTTTCTTTGTTTTCTTTTGTTTTTTCTTTCTTTTCTTCTTTCTTTCTTTCTTTCTTTTACTTTCCTTTTGTCTGTTATCTTCCATTATTTTTGTTTTCTTTTGTTTTTTCGTTCTTTCTGTCTTTCTTTTCTTCTTTCTTTCTTTCTTTTACTTTCCTTTTGTCTGTTATCTTACTTCCATTTTCTTTGTTTTCTTTTGTTTTTTCTTTCTTTCTTCTTTCTTTCTTTCTTTCTTTTACTTTCCTTTTGTCTGTTATCTTCCATTATTTTTGTTTTCTTTTGTTTTTTAGTTCTTTCTGTCTTTCTTTTCTTCTTTATTTCTTTCTTTCTTTTACTTTCCTTTTGTCTGTTATCTTACTTCCATTTTCTTTGTTTTCTTTTGTTTTTTTCGTTTCTTTTCTTCTTTCTTTCTTTCTTTCTTTTACTTTCCTTTTGTCTGTTATCTTCCATTATTTTTGTTTTCTTTTGTTTTTTCTTTCTTTCTTTCTTTCTATTCTTTCTTTCTATTCTTTCTTTCTTTCTTTCTTTCTTATTCTCTCGTTCTACGTCCTTGCTCTTTCTTATATTTTTACCGCTTTGTTAATTACTTTTTCTTTCCCTCTCCCTCTTTTATTCTCAATCTCCTTTCCTTACTCTTTCTCTTTTAGGCCATTCCATAATTTACGAGTTCCACCTGAGGTCTGAGTTGAGCTTAAGGCTCAAGATTCACTCACGGAAACGGGGCCTTCCCGAGAGGGCACCCGTTTATTGCGATAGGCAAAAATTCAGCGTCCGCAACTTTACCATCAGGAAATTTCAGACTGGATCGTTCATTTTCTCCAGAAAACTTCGTAACCTTTTTTTTTTCACCATTCATGACCCCATTTTTCATGACAAGATTTTTCGTCACCCCCAGGTATTAACAAACTATCCTACAGTGGAGTAATAGAAAGCGGCTCGGATTGAGCCATTGACTCGGAGAGCCGAGTTCGACTTCCAGTCAAATCCTTTACATTCACTTTCATTTCTAATAACCTTGGGAAAGGTATGAATCCTCTTCTCCCTCAGCTATGGGTAAATAGCAAGACAGACCGGGTTCTAAAGCCTTGGATGTCAGAAAAAAATGGCAACCTACTGCGGGAAAAAAAATCTGCTTCGTCAATCATGTATCGAAAGATACATGATCGCCTAAGCGTGTATCACGCATGGCACATAACTGACTGACTCTTGGGAAAGGTATGAATTCTCTTTTTCTCCCACTGCAGGAAAGACCGTGCTCTATAGCCTTGGATGGCTACTGTTCTACAACAGAAAGAAGTGGCAACCTACTGCGGGAAAAAAATTGCCTCGTCAGTCATGTATCGAAAGATACATAATCGCCTAAGCATATATCACGCATGGCACATAACTGACTGACCTTTTGGGAAAAGGTTTGAAGCCTTTTCTTCTCCCCTTAGCAGTGCAGATCGTTTTCTATAGCATTGGATGGTAACTGTTCTACTGCAGAAAGAAATGGCAACCTGTTGCGGGAAAAAATTGCATGGTCAGCCGTGTATTGAAAGATACATGATCGCCTAAGCGTGTATCACGCATGGCACATAACTGACTGAACGTGAAAATGCATCCGTTGTCACTACACTTGTCATAATGGCGCTGCACGCGCGTTTTATTACGGCAGCGATTGCGTGTCGTGTTATTGAAATAACCTATAAACTGAAATTCAATAGCTTGAATTTAATTTTCGCCAGGCCAGCATTTCGCTTCCAGACCCCAGTTCTAAGCCAATGTTTTTTATTTTATTTTTTTGCCTCTTGTATTTAAATTCCGGCGGCACACTTAAATTTTGACGATCAAAAAACAAGTAAACAATGAGTATAAATTATATGATTTATAAACAAACAAAACAATGTATTATAATTTTTGATAAAAAATAATTAAAACTCTTTAAAAAAAATCTTATATTTAAATTAAAATTCTAAAGAAAAAACTCATATTTAACATAAAATTCTTTACAAAAATCTTATATTTAAATTAAAATTCTAAAGAAAAAACTCACGTTTAAAATAAAATTCTTTACAAAAATCTTATATTTAAATTAAAATTCTAAAAAAATCATATTTAAATTAAAATTCTTAAAAATAATCTTATATTTAAATTAAAATTCTAAAGAAAAAAACTCATATTTAAAATAAAATTCTTTAAAAAAATCTTATATTTCAATTAAAATTCTAAAAGAACACATATTTACAGTAAAATTCTAAAAAAAAGACATTTAAAATTTATATTTAAAACTTATATTTCATATTTAAATTAACAGACCTCGACGTCTATGAGAGAGATGAAATTTAAATTTTTATTATTGCAATATTCCAAGATTTTAACAAATCGCGATGTAATAAAAATACATTCAGTCCAAGTTACACGTCCCCGCACCTTCGGGTACAATCATACATATATATATATATATATATATATATATATATATATATATATATATATATATATATATATATATATATATATACACACACACACACACACACACACATATATATATATATATATATATATATATATATATATATATATATATATATGTATGTATATGAAGAGATATAATCTTAAGATGTGCTATATTTATGGGATAAAGTGCTCAATATCAGAGATAGAGCGTGTGTAAATATAAAAGTGAACATAGAAGTCAACACTTAGAGGCGACAGTCTGTTTCATGCTAGATGCAATCGTCAGGCATCTAGCATGAAACAGACTGTCGCCTCTAAGTGTTGACTTCTATGTTCACTTTTATATATATGTATATACATATATCTGTCTGTGTGTTTTTCCATCATATTTCTCTGTCTGTTATTCTGTACTTTTTCTTTCTTTTCTATTCCTTCTCTCTCTCTCTCCATTCGATTCTCTTCCTTTTTCTCACATACACACTCTCTCTCTCTCTTTCTCTTTTTTACCTTTTTCACTTCTTCTTTTATCTATATCTCACTCACCCAGAGTTTCCTCTTTTCTTTCATGTGTTTACCTCTTTTTCTTATTGCTTTTTCTTTCTTTTTTGGTTTCTTTTTGATTTTGTTTTTTTTCCAGAATTGTATTTAAATTTATTTCATTCTTTGTTTTGCTGATAATTAAGGACACATTATACGAACATGCAAAGTGGTCGATTGTTACCTATCGATCAACGAAAGGCGTCTTTCGCTTTCCCGCCATCTGTCTCAAGGCCACACTCATTGAACCCGGCGAACAAAATGAGATGGCTACAAAAGCCCCGTATTGCAAACATTTCTACAATAGTACGTACAATTTGCAAAAACTTTTTTTGTTAGTTCTCTTAGAGTTTTCAGAACGATCCAGGAACTTTACCATGTAATATTCGTATTTCTAACAGAAAATGCTTTAAAAAAATTCCAAGAATATTTACAAACTCATATTCATTATCGAATTTAATAATTATCAATTAATATATATATATATATATATATATATATATATATATGGTTTCACCTTTTGAAAGTGTAGTCTGATGATCCAAGGTCCTTTTAAAGGGCTATGGTGAAATAAATTATTACATGGAGCCTTAAAGTTGTCAGTTTTTTTCATTAATATATATATATATATAAATGGTATAGCACGTCAGTATATGTAACGGTTTCGTGTAGGATACTGGTTCGATTCCTCTCGGAGGACACATATTTTTATGAAATTTCTCGGACACTCAGGCCGGTAAATGTCGTTAATACCGTTTATTATAAACAGAGCATTTACTTTAATATTTGTATCTATAAAATAACGTATCAACAATAAATATATTAAAATAATTGTCGGACTTCAGTCAATTTCGTAATATTTGACGCCATATATATATATATATATATATATATATATATATATATATATATATATATATATATATAATAAAAACACTTAAACACTAATATTCCATGGTCATAATTTATTCCATTGGAATTGTAAATACGATCCAATTCATCAGACCTACAAATTCAAAAAGAAAACAGAAAAAAACATCTCCGGGAATAAAAAATAAAATTTAGTGAGAGTGTATGTATGAGAGTGTGGGGTGAATGCTAGAGTGAATGAAAGCCAAAGGGAGGGGTAACATACGAGAGAAGAATAGGAAGGTGTAAAGATGAAGGGTAGATTAAAATTTAACAGAGAGAAGTTTTAAAAACGGGGAAGCAAAGACGGTTTAAGTGAGAAAAATCAGCATATTTTCAAAAGTATGATACATTAAAGATAAACCGGAAGAGTGTATACATTTCTAGGTGACATACACACACAATAGACGATAAAATCTTAAAGCTCGGAAGATGAGATATGGAGAGGGAAAAAGGGGGTGGAAGGAGGTGGGCTGGAGGAACTAAAACCGAAGGGCCTTCATACTGTTTACACTGTCCTGGACATTGAGTTCTACCTGGATTCTATCCTCTTGGAATTATTTTTTATACATATATGTATGCGTATGTATGTATGTGTGTATGTATATGTATTTATATTTTAGATATATGATTGCATATGTATGTGTATATTTACCATTAATATTATCTATCTATCTATCTATCTATCTATCTATCTATATATATATATATATATATATATATATATATATATATATATATATGTATATGGAAAATTTCTTCTTACGGATTGCCACGTCTAAACGCACGAAACGGGAGACGCAGGTAGTTTCAATATTTTTAAAGAATATTTTTTTTGTTTCAATCTAGCCAAATTCATCTGTATTCTTATTTTTTTTCTTTTTCTTTCCATAATGTTTTATCCCTGACTATCCCACACTGTATATTTAGGCTGCAATTTTTCATTAATGCATGTTTCATTAAATAATAGAGATAAGCTTAATCACATTTTCATTAAAAGACGAAAGGAAAACACTATATTGATACATGTTTAAATCCAATCTAAGCTTTCGGCTTACATAAGCTATTATCAAAGATGACAATTTCAATATATCAAACAACACACGGACGAAACAACAATGATAGTCCGCCCTTGCTGCATGAAAAATTTCAAAGTAACGAACTCGTATATACGAGACGCAGAAGTGAAAATCGCATCGCAGGTCGTGACGTCACACATGACCACGCGAGAGTGAAAACACAAAGAATTAAGTATGGGAAGCCGTTGGTATAAACCAATGGCTTCTCTTATCAATAATAGGCATTTAAGAATATCTGTGGAGATTTCATAGTTTATTTTGTTCAGGTTAGGTTTCAACTGTTTTATGTATATAGCTTCAAGAAATTTTAGTTTTTGTTTATATTTATATATTACAGTAAGGTTCACCCTGTACAAGGTTCGGGAGCCGCTCGCAGAAGAGGGTCGCGTTAAAGGGTAGTTTATATGGAAAGCAGAGAAAGATAAAAGTTGACTCTAGACTTGAACAGGTTAAGATTATAGTGATCGGGGTAACCTTATTTTTGGAGTCTGTTCCATAGGGTAGTGGTTCACGGGGAGATGCTGTTTGAGTGGAACTTACTTCTCGCTGATGGAATACAGAGGGAATCTTTGTGGTTTGATACAATGAAAGTGGCATGGCGGGTCCTAGCTGTGAAGGTTAGACCTTCTAATGTAGAATGTAGTTCGTTACGAGGGGAAGATATCGGTTAACTCTAGACTTGAAAAGGTTAAGATTATAGTGATCAGGGGAAACTTACTTCTCGCCGATGGAATACAGAGGGAATGAAGCTGCGTAGGTTAAACCTGGGGGATCCAAGGAATGTTGTTTGTCCGAGCACTTTCTCTGAAAGTAGCGATGGAGCAGTGAGAGACTCGCCACATCCCCCCCCCCTGTGAGGGAGAGGCTGGAGGGTGGAAAATAATTTTTCTCCAAACAAGGACTCGGTCACGTTTTTGGACACTATCAATACTGGAAGGTAAGGACTGGCCTGCCCTCGCACCAATATGTCAACGGTTCTCCACTTTCGTCCGGATCTTGCTCTCATAAAGTGTAGAGGATAGCATGAGGAGTCAGGTACTTACTAGAGCGGTGCATTTTACCGACATCTTTAGCGATGAATCGTTTATAAGTGTTAGGAAACTTAAGTTTTATAACTTCTGTACAAGTTTTAATCGCCCTACACGCAAGACGCTAGTGACCTTTTGGCGGGTCGCCGATGGCAATGCCAGCCACCAGCTAGCCAAAGGTGGGCCATTAGCGTCCGCAAGTGGTAACATTGTCGAGATGAATACGCCGGGGGACCGACAGCGGGCTACCAGCGGTAAACACTAGTGGTAAGCCACTGGATGGCATTTCATCCAATGTCAGATTGTTGACCTGCGTGTAGGGTTCATCCCCTAGCAAGATAATGAACCCACTGAGGCGCAGGGCGTTACTGAGTGTGAAAGATTATATATATATATATATATATATATATATATATATATATATATATATATATATATATATATGTATATATATATATATATATATATATATATATATATATATATATATATATATATATATATATGTATGTGTGTGTGTGTGTGTGTGTGTGTGTGTGTGTGTGTGTGAGTAACGAAAATCTTGGTAAACCATATGTATAATCCAAAGGATGAGAGCTCAATGTTAAGTCAGAACGAATAATTTAATTTAAAGAAAAACAGACCACTTTAAGGCTCCATTTGTAATAATTTATTTCACCAGAGAATTTGATTATTCTCTGGATCTTCAGACTTCACTTTCAAAAGGTGAAACGAAAAATGAATTTAAAATTTACACTTTTGACCGTCAGTATTAAGGTTATATAATTTGACATAGTAAGTGGTAAGGAATAGTGTGAGAGACATGGTCGAGTTTAGACAGGGAAGAGAGTGTTTTAAAATTTATATTTCTTTTTCTAATATATATATATATATATATATATATGGGAAAGTGATATATATATATATATATGTATGTATATATATATATATATATATATATATATATATATATATATATATATATATATATATATATATATATACAAATACATATATATATATATATATATATATATATATATATATATATATATATATATATAAGGAGCCAGTCACCTCGGCTTCATTCACATTCCCGCAGGCCGTAATGTAGCCTCCCTGTGCCTTTTTCACAAATAATTTCATGGTAAATATTTTGTCTATGAATTTAAATGCAGTACTAGATTGGCCGCTAGGTCTCATCATTTGAACATGAAATGGCTAGATCTAATCGAAAATTCTATGCCAACAGTTTCTTCTCTCGCCCTTGTGTACCTCTGTCGCGGTCCCTTGCTTTCCAGTTTAGATTAATCTTCAAATATCTTCTTATGTCTTCTTAATTCTTCTTGGCTTACGCCCATATCCCGTCGAAACACCGGTCACCGACGAGAGAGAGCAACGTCGAACCTGGTCAGTACCTGGATGAGTGACCGCTTAGGAATACTAGCTGCTGTAAGCTTGGATGTGCGGGTTTTGTAATGGATAAAGGTTGAGAATAAGAAATCGGAGATTCGAATTCGAATTCCAGTCGGGTTGGTTTTAAGCACTTGCGCGCTAATACCCCTGGAAAAGCTATGAGTCCACGCCTTTTTCTCCTAGATATTGGTTAAATGGTATGATGTATGAAAGAAAATTATTATTATTATCGTCAAAAAATTCATAGACTCTAAAACATGTTTTGGCTGTAAATGACCTCAATAAGGTTGATAAGCCGTAAAAAAACAACAAATCAATCAATCTTAATTCAGGTATTCTTTACTCTCCTTAATAATGTTTTTTCTTATATTCTTGCACACTCGAGTACCCCCCTCTTACGTCTTAGTGGCTTTGTTGTCTTGCTTTGGGTGAAATGATTAGAAAAAAGACTAAAAATTAGGCATGAAATTAACATCATGTCAAGAAAATTTAATTGCTTAATATCGTAAACTTACTGACTGTTATTACAAGCCCAGTAACGTATGCATCTATCTATCTATCTATCTATCTATCTATCTATCTATCTATATATATATATATATATATATATATATATATATATATATATATATATATATATATATATCATTGTCTTCACATCTATCTATCTATCTATCTACCTATACATTATTTCTCCTCGGACAACTGAAATTCAAACAGATATATACACACACACACACACACACACACACACACACACACACACACATATATATATATATATATATATATATATATATATATATATATATATATATATTATAATTAGTATGTACACGTCCTAAGAGTAAATGGCATTAAATAAAAATGGCAGTTTAGAGAAACTTTTGATTTCATAAGAAATATTGCCAACCAAAACTGAGTTAAGGGCCCCAAATTTTTCCGCAAATCAACTTTTTTTCCATTTTGACGCTAACAATCAAAAACCTCAACCCGTCCCTGTTCACGACAAGGTGCCTATGATTTTCAAATCAATTTATTTACTAATATTGGCTTATCCTGGAACACAACCACAAACATGGGACACTTATTGAGGAACGGACATACAAAACAATGTCGTTAATCGTTATCTAACAGAGAGACATACATGACAAACAAGAGCCCTTCGACGTGGCGTAATGTTTAGCAAGCTTGCTTCATTAAGTCAATTACGACTGAATAGTGAGTCCGACCCATACTTGGTGCCCCATACCTTCGGCCTTGTGTCATATCTTAGAAAAGCTTAGAAAGTCATCATACGTGACAAACAAAATGTATACTTGGTCAAAAATCAAAGGTCGACCTGTACATGAGTATACACGATGGAAAACGTTGCCAGAGCGGGGGAGAGAGAGAATAAAAAAACATTCAATTACTGTCATCTCCCATTCGTATTCTTTCATTCCGGTATATTGTTATTCCATAAAATTCTCCCGCCATTCCGTTAATCTATTCCGGTGGAAAACATTCAATTACTCCAGTCTATCATTCGGATTCTTTCATTCTGACATTTTTATTATTCCATTAATTTCCTCTCGCCAATTCCGTTATTCTCCTCTTACAGTTATTCCCGTTTACCTACTCTTCTTCCTCCACTTTCCGATTATTGGCCATTCATTATGACAGCGACAATTGCCGATCGACGCCGACCGGTCACGACGGCCAATCCGAACAATAACGACAGCTACAATAATTCCCCTTCTGAAAATTACTACTAAAAGGGTGTGGTGCGTGGCGCAGATAGTAAACACGTTTGCTTTTTCTTATTTTTCTTTTCCTTTTTTTTTTTCATTTTTTTTAGAAGGACTGGGTCTTTGAGAAAAGAATTCGAATGCACTGGGTTAAAACAAGGCACGTTACCCAAGAAAACTCCCTATTCAATGTAAATAAAAGCGATGATGTTGAACAGGAAGAAAGATAGCAACGTTTGTAGTAATAAACGCTTTGTCAATCTTTCCAAGCATTTAGTTAGCGAGAATTAGAATCGGCCAGGTGACATTTACGATCGGATATTTCTTTCAATGCCGGACACTAAATATGTGTTCGTTGTTAATTAAAAAAAGAAAAAAAGAAAAAGCAGTGCCGAAAGAATGGACACAGAATATCAGCAACCCAGCACCACCAGATTTTCATTTAGAAATGAGAATATAAAAATGGTATCATGTATATAAGAATTCTACTACACCGATCTACATACATATCTATCTCTCTCTCTCTCTCTCTCTCTCTCTCTCTCTCTCTCTCTCTCTCTATATATATATATATATATATATATATATATATATATATATATATATATATATATATATATATATATATATATATATATATATAAAAGGCTCACACATTATTCTTACTCTGTCCTGAGCATTGAGTTCTACCTGGATATATATATCTACCTATATATATAAATATATAGACCACTAATATTTTCTCTCTCTCTCTCTCTCTCTCTCTCTCTCTCTATATATATATATATATATATATATATATATATATATATATATATATATATATATATACATATATATATATTCCCAGCATCCCTCGTTTCTGCGCATGTGTAGTCACGTCAACAACAAATTTAGACCGATGAAGTCTGAAACTTTTTTTACACTTTGATAGACATTTTATTCATATCTATATATATATATATATATATATATATGTATATATCTATCTATCTATCTATCTATCTATCTATATATATATATATATATATATATATATATATATACTAAATAAAAATAACATCTAGAGCTTTTAACTTTAAAACTCATATAAAAGAATATATATATATATAAAAGTGTATATATAAATATATATATGCATATATATATATGCATATATATATATGCATATACTTTAAATATATATATATATACACACACACACACACACACACACACACACACACATATATATATATATATATATATATATATATATATATATATATATATATATATATATATATATATATATATATATATAAGTAACGAAAATCTTGGTAATTCGTATGGATAATACCAAGGAGGATGAGAGCTCAAATTCTCTGGTGAAATAAATTATAACAAATAGAGCCTTAAAGTGGTCTGTTTAACTTTGAATCATATATATATATATATATATATATATATATATATATATATATATATATATATATATTATTTAAAAAAATTTTTTCATCGCGACACGAAAATTTCTGTTTTGAAACATAAAATTTGTTTCATTTATCAAGCGATATTCAGTAACTTCAGAAGAAAAGTTATTTTGTGTCTGAGCGGTTGGCTTTGATTGTTCTGTCTGTATGTATTGTAAAATTGTTACAGGTCCTATCTCCGTAACCGGGTCTGGGTGGTGTTCATACCAATTATTATTATTATTATTATTATTATTATTATTATTATTATTATTATTATTATTATTTTATTTCCTTTGATTTCTGGTGTGTACACATTTCTTTCCAGGTCCCGCCCAGGGACCTAAGGTTAGAAATGGCATCATGACATTTTCCACTGCAAATTTTCCAGTGCAGATATTGGCCCACTCTGTCATGCCGGGTTTTATATTCAGTGGGTGCCAATATCGTGCAACCTGATACAAGATGATCAATGGTTTCTGGATATTTATCACAGAATCTGCATTTTGGACTAACACAGTATTTTAGTATATGTGCTAGTTAACAAGCATTGGTCCTGTGCAGCAATGATAAAACCTTCAGTTTCAGCTTTCAACCCTGCACTACGTAGCCCCTGATGGGTGCGGTTTTTGTCTACGTCAGCTTGTTTGGTACGGGCAGAGTATTGGCCGTGGAGCTGTTTATCTTGCCATTGTTTCTTTATCTGGTCGGTCGCATTTGTCTTTGCATTCTTTTTTAAGTATTCTGCAGCTTCAGCCGGTGTACAGTGATGTATTTGCATTCCTGTGCCCATTTGAAACGCCATTCTGAATTTGTCGGCTTCCTTTACTACAGAGTAAAGACACTTACTACTTTCATGTTCCTTGACACATACCATCATCCAGTCTTCTGTATTTTCCAATAGGCCAATTGTTGTACTTTTGTAGGATAGTTCTAGTTGAACTAGTCCTCTGCCTCCTTCGGATCTGGGCACATACAGACGATCAATATCAGCTTTGCGATGATGCATGCGGTAACAAGTGAGGAGCTTTCTCGTTTTGGCGTCCATTCGTTTAATTTCAGCTATGGTCCAGTTAAGAACATTAAAGCTGTATTGCACCACAGGAACAGCCAAGGTGTTTATAGCTGATATTCATTTTTATTATTATTATTATTATTATTATTATTATTATTATTATTATTTACCAATCCAAACCTTTAACAAAATATTGTGATAATAATCATAAATATGAATGCTGGACGTTATTTCAAGAAGTAAGGGGGTACAAATGAAAAGATTTGAAATTAAATTCTTTTTCTATTTCACTTTAACAAACGTTAAATTCTTCTATTTTCTCTTCTTTCTTTCTTTTCTTTTTCTCGCTGAAAACAAAATAGATTCTCTGAGATATTTTCCCGCCTTTCCACGTGACCAAAAGAAAATAGTCCATTATTTATGAGGAATTGGCAGGGCGTAACTAAGGATCTAGCAGATATTGTAATAAGATAATAACACTTTCACCAACAGTTTGTCTATTCTGATATCGAAAATATTTATCCAGATCGAGAAATTACGTCACCTTCATGATGGCACAAGGAACACGATACCCGCTCATAGGCCACAATCGAAATCGAGCAAGAATATTCCGATCTTGATAATCAGTGAGACATTTGAGATATAATATGCATTGATAACATTTGTTCTGGGCAACTCGGCATTGGAGTAATGATTAACGAGCTAGTCTTGTTGAGCATGAGAATTGAATGCAATCTTTAACTGGGTGCTCCATATTGATAGCCTTGTGCCAAGATAAACTTAGTAAATGGTAACAGCTCCCATTCTTTCTCTGTTTGTTTTTCTATTTCGTCATTTTCTTCTTATATTTCTTTTATCTTTTTTCTTTTCGTCTTTCTTTTTTCTTTCTTTCTTTCTTTTCTTCTCTTTCTTTTCTTCTTTCTTTTTTCTTTCTTTTCCTCTTTCTTTTCCTCTTTCTTTCTTTTCCTCTTTCTTTTCTTGTTTCTTTCTTTTCTCTTTCTTTCTTTCTTTCTTTCTTTTCCTCTTTCTTTTCTTCTTTCTTCTCCTATTCCTTTTCTTCTTTATTTTTCCCTCTCTTTTCTTCTATCTTTTCGTCTTTCTTTTCCTCTTTTTTTCTTTCATTTCCTCTTTATTTTCTCTTTCATCATTTTAATTTTTGTTTTTGTTTCTTTTCCTTTTCCTCCTAACGTTTTCTTTTTCTGTTTTTTTTTTTTTTACTTCTTTTATTCTTTTTCATATATTTTTGTTCTTTCTTTCTTTTTGTCTTTATTGCCATTACTTTTTCTTTTAAACTTTCATTTCATTTTTTCAGTTTTCCTTCCTGTTTCTTTTTACTTTTTAATTCTATTACTTTTCTATTTTCCCGCTTTTTTCCTTCTTGTTTCTTTTTGCCTTTTCTCCTCTTCTTTGTTTCATTTTCCTTTTTATTTTTATTGTTTTTCTGTTTTGTTTTTTTCGTTTACAATTTTTCTTCTTTACTTTTGTCTTTCTTCTTTGTTACTTTTTCTTCTCCTTTCCCCACTCCCTATCTTCTTTCTATTTTCTTTTTTTATATTTTGCTTCTCTTCTTCTTTTAGTACTACTACCACTACTACTTCTTTTTTATTTTCCGTCTTTGCTCTTTCTTTTCTTTTCTTTTTGCTTCTATTACTTTCCTTCTTCTTCTTCTTTTCCGCCTTTACTCCTTCCTTCCTTTTTCTTTTTCTTCTTTTTTCTTCTTTTCCGCCTTCATTCCTTCTTTCTTTTTCTCTTCCTTTCTTTTTTCCTTTTTTGCTTCTAATTCTTTTCTTCTTTTTTACTTCCTTTACTCCTACTTTCGTTTCCTCTTTCTTTCTCTTTTCCCCTTTTTTGCTTCTATTGTTTTCTTCTTTTCTCCCTTTACTCATTCTTTCTTTCCCTCTTTCATTTTTTTTATTCTAATATTTTTGTTCTTTTCCGCTTTTACTTCTATCTTTTCATTTTTTTTTTCTTTTTTCCTTTTTCTTTTTGATTCTGTAACTCTTTCTTCTTCGACATCTTTTTCTTTGCTTTTTTTCTTTTGCTTTTTTCTTCTTCTTTCTATTCATTTTTTTGTTTTTCCTTGTTTTTGTTTTTTCACAATAATTTCCTTCTTTTCCTTCTTGCCTTTTCTTCACTTAATTTTCTTCTTTTTCCCTTTCTTTTCTTCCTTTTCTTTTCTGTTTCATTTTTCCCCCTCCATTACCTTTCTTCTTTCTTTTTCTTGCCGTCTTTCTTGTTATCTGATTCTCTTTTTTCTACCCTCTTTACTATTTTCCCCTCAGGTGCTAGTCATACATCTATTACCAGTATTACTCATACCACTACTACGAATAATGATGAAGATTACAGCCAGTTAATCATTAATTCTCTCTTAGGGCTTGAGTGACAAAGACATCCTGAAATGAACGGCTTGCAGAGCCGTACGCAGCCCTCCTCATTTTCTCTTTCTTCTGTCTGTTTTCCCTCTATTCCCCCACCTTTCAATTCGTTACGAGTGTCACGGCATCCTTGCCTCCTCCCGCTTCAACAGCACTATCCTCGCGACCTCCATTCCTGTAATCCGGCCCTAATCCGACCGTAATTCCCCACAAATCCCTTCTTG
>OZ038507.1:64953873-64963873 GCA_964036315.1 Acanthosepion esculentum
TTTCAGCCATTTTTCCATTAATAGCTGCTCCAGCTCTTTAAGACACGACGGTGGAGGATAGCGGCTCCTAACTTGTCACTCCAAAATGCACCACAAATGTTCAATAATATTGATATCTGGAGATTGGGGAGGCCACTTCATGTGTTCTAGCTCACTTTCATGCTCTTCATACCAATTCTTAAACAATCAAGCGGTATGTATTAGAGCATTATCGTCTTGGAAGATGCAGTCACCATCAGGGGATAAAGTCTGGGCCATTGGATGAACATGATCTCCCAAAATGTTCAGGTAATCTTTGCTGTTGATTCTACCACGCAGGACAACTATTGGACTGAGACATTTCCATCATATAGCGGCCCAAACTTTTTAAAAATGCCCGCCACCAAACCCCCATTTTCGAGACATGTCTTACTGTGGAAACACCGGCTAATGTGCTTCTAGATGCCTCCCCGAACTTTTGAATTCTAGGGTTGAAATTACCAAGGCGTGTTTGCTGCCGTTTGGGAGTGACATAATAGTGAATTTTAACGGTCAGTTTTTCGATCTTGATGTCGCCATGTTTTAGGGAACATTGACTTTCTTCCGGATGCACATCGATACCGGGCTTGACCATCGTGTCCAGCACTTCAATGCAGTCGATAACATTAACACATATGGCCCTGCAGGAGTGGTATGATATAGACCACGTTTTGCAATTTTGTCATGGCCATTGCAGACAAGGTGAATGTGGTACGTCGAGGACGATGAACGATTCGGACAGAGACACCTGTCGTTCCTGTGAATCTCCCGGCTATTTTAAATCTCTCTCTCTCTCTCTCTCTCTCTCTCTCTCTCTCTATATATATATATATATATATATATATATATATATATATATATGTATATATCAGTCTGTTCATATGTATCTATCTATCTATCTATCTATCTATCTATCTATCTATCATCCAATTCAGTTTAAACCTATCTATCTATCTAACTAATTCGGTTTAAACCAATCTGTCTCCTTCTCTCTCTCTCTCTATCTCTCTCTATTATCTATCTATCTATCTCTCTAAGTCTGTTCACATCTATCTATCTATTTATCTATCTATCTATCTATCTATCGATCTAACTAACTAACTAATTCGGTTTAAACCAATCTCTCTCCCTCTCTCTTTCTCTCTCTCTATTTTCTATCTATCTATCTATCTATCTATCTATCTATCTATCTATCTATCTATCTATCTAAGTCTGTTCACATCTATCTATCTATCTATCTAACTAACTAATTCGGTTTAAACCAATCTCTCTCTCTCTCTATTCTCTCTCTCTCTCTCTCTCTATCTATCTATCTATCTATCTATCTTTTTCCCCAAATTATGACCGACCGGCATGAAAGCCTCTAGCCGGTAAGAATAACAAACACAGCCTTTACATTTGCGTCTGATTTGGGGAGGATCGTAGTTTTGGTGGGGCTTGGAAGCAGGTGTGGGGAAAGCCGGTAAAGGCAACGTGAGAAGCGAGGAGGGCCGAGAGACGATGAAGAGAACGCCTGTTTGTGTTCGGCCTTGACGTGGTTATACGTTTCGTCTGAAGGTAGTTAAGAAGGCCAGATGAGAATCTGGGATTCAAGGAACTGAAATTTTGCAAAAAAAAAAACAAAAAACAAAAAAAACACAGATCTCGAAGGTGAAAAGAGGGACGGAAAATGTTTATAAACAAATCCATTGGGGGGATTATTCAGTTTTTGCGTTGTTTTGGGTGGGGTTAGAAGAAGTCCTCACATCGCCTACCCTTAACTGAAGTTGAAGCGATATCTCTGTCTGTTTCTAGCCTTTTCCTCTCTCTCTCTCACTCTCTCTCTCTCTCTCTCTCTGTTTCAGAAACATAAAATTATACATAAAACCTAACACACACACACACACACACACATACATACACACTCTCTCACTCCTACTTACTTTCTCACGCTCGCGCAAACACACACACACACACACACACACACACACACACACACACAGACACACAGACACACAATAACTTTTATTCTACATTCAACACCATCACTTGATTAGACACCAGAGGTGTTGAAACAAAATGGCTATTTTTGTAGTGATTTTATAACATTTTTATGTTATAAGTTTTATAAAATTTACTGCTTATAAACTTCAATCTTCCACGAATCTCTCACGTACATTCATATCTGCTCATGGCGTATCAAATGCAAACAAATGACGTCACACATTATGAAATGGACAAAGTCCGACAATTATTTTAAGACATTTTTATGTTTATACATTCCTTTTATAGATACAAATATTTAAGTAAATGCTCTGTTTTTAATAATCTATAAATTCGATAAATTCGAACTTGTCAACCGAACGATCCTCTGTGGCCGAATCAGTTAAAAGGCACATCAGGCTATATGACTGTTCCGTAAAAGATACCGGCTCGAATCCTGTCGGAGGACGAATATTTTCTATGAAAATTTATCGGAGATTCAGGCCGGTAAATGTTGTTTAATACTGTTTATTATAAACAGAGCATTTACTTAAATATTTGTATCTATAAAAAGAATGTTAAACATAAAAATGTCTTAATATATATATATATATATATATATATATATATATATATATATATATATATATATATATATATATGCATAGGAAGACAGAGTCTTATAGCCTTGATTGGCAACCAGTCTACCGCTGTTAAGCTTAAAAATAATTATATATTTTTATTGTTCAGATATATATACACATACATATATATACACTCTCTCACTCTTACTTGCGCCAATCGTTTTATAAAAATCTCGGAGAATTCCAGTAAGATATCTTTAATCATTTCTAAGATACAACGGTTCAGAGCTTAATCTATCAATTGAGCAATTTTACTGTTACACGATTTGGACAATATTTTTATTACACCCGTTATGTGCCTGGGTATGTGTTGGGTTGTAAGTTATAGTGTAATGGATATCGGGCTCGGAATGAGAAATGGGAGATACGAGTTCGAATCCCAATCGCAAATACCCTTGGAAAAGGTATGAACTAATCTCCCCCGCCAGCTATGCAAGGAATAGGAGGGCAGACAGAGTACTATAGCCTTGGTTGACAACCAGTCTACCGCAGAAAGAAACGGCAACCTCCTGCGGGAATATCTTCTGCCTTGTCAGTCTCGAAAGCGACACGATCGCCCAAGCGTGTATCATGTATGGCACTTAACTGATTCGCTGTGAGTTTTTGTGTATTTATGTAGAGCCTGATTTGACATCATTGTTAGCTTTTCTCCTTTGCGTTGCCCATAATTCCTGCCATAAAATATCTCGCCATATTTTCCTTCACGTGCCAAGAATGAAACAGTATTAAAAAAAAAAAAATCTAAAATGGCTAACTAATAAAGTAGAGATTTTCGGAAACAAAATAAACGAAATAGAATCAAACTCAATGGAAAACGTCCGTGATTTGTCGCACTAAACAGATGATTTTGACATGTTTAAAGCAGAATAAATTGTCTCGGAGACGAAGAGAGAAGAGAATAAGGCATCCATTACCGATATTATTATGATTTCAAACATTTTATTTTATTTTTTCGCTTGTAAAAAATTTGCTTTCTTTCGTTTTTTTCGTTTTTGTTTTGTTTTTTGTTTTTCTCTATCATTTTTATTTTACCGAAAATGGTTCTTTGAAAAGAATTCTGAAATTTAATATTCTTTTTTTTTTTTCTTTTTTTTGACTTTGTTTTTATTTAACGATTATATTTAATTATATTTTCTTTTGACTTCCCAACATTCCCTTTCCGGTTTGTCTTTTTCATTTTACATCATTTTTCCTATCTCTTTCTCTGTCTCTGTCTCTGTCTCTCTCTTTCTCTCTCTTTCTCTTTCTCTCACTTTCTCTTTCTCTCTCTCTTTCTCTCACTTTCTCTCTCACTTTCTCTCACTTTCTATCTCTCTCTTTCTCTCACTTTCTCTCTCTTTCTCTCAATTTCTCTCCCTCTTTGTATCTCTCTATTTCTCTCTCACACTTTCTCTCTTTCTGTCTCCCTTTTTCTCTCACTCTTTCTCTTTTCTTTCTGCCTCCCTTTTTCTCTCTCCCTCTCTTTCTCTCTTTCTTTCTTTCTCTCTCTCTCACTTTCTCTTTCACTTTCTCTCTCTCTCTCTCTCTTTCTCTCACTTTCTCTTTCTCTTTCTCTCTCTCTTTCTCTCGCTTTATCTCTCTCCTTCTCTCACTTTCTCTTTCTCTTTCTCTCTCTCTTACTCTCACTTTCTCTCTCACTTTCTCTCTCTCTTTCTCTCACTTTCTCTCTCTTTCTCTCACTTTCTCTCTCTTTCTCTCTCTCTTTCTCTCTCCCTCTTTCTCTCACTTTCTCTCAATTTCTCCCCCTCTTTGTATCTCTCTATTTCTCTCTCACACTTTCTCTCTTTTTGTCTCACTTTTTCTCTCTCTCTTTTCTTTCTCTCTCTCACTTTCTCTTTCACTTTCTTTCTCTCTCTCTCATTTTCTTCCGCTCTTTATCACTCTCTCATTTTCTCTCTCTCTCTTACATTCTCTCTCTCACACTTTCTCTCTCCCTCTTTGCCCCTCACTTTCTCTCTTTCAATCTCTCTATCGCTTTCACTCTCTTACTTTCTCTATCTCACTTTATCTCTCATTTTCTCTCTCTCATGTTCTCTCTCTCACACTTTCTCTTTCACCTTTTCTCTCTCTCTTTCTCTCTCACTTTCTTTCTTTCTTTCACTTTCTCTCTCTTTCTTACTTTCTCTCTTTCACTTTCTCTCCCTCTCACTTTCTCGCTTTCTCTCTCTTTGTCTCTCTCTCTCACACTTTTTCTCTCTCTCTCTCTCTCTCTCTCTCTCATTAATTCTCCTTTTTCAGTTTTCCTTCTGTCCGCTTTCCTTTTTTTCATTTCAATTCCTTTCCGTCTTTCCCTTCCACTCTTTAGGCTATGGCGTTTTGAAACTGAGTCGCGGATATTCACAAATCTTCAAGTACGCTGTCGATTGCTCTTTTTAATAGACCCCTTTTTCGGATATGCAAATCAGGCAAAGCAATCATAGAACAATGTCTCCTGGTGACGCAGGGGTTTTTATAGACCTTGTAAAATTTAGGATCCTCCTGCACATCGTTTCATTTTCAGGATTTCATCTTACTCTTTCTCTCAGCATTTCCTGAGATCCCGTTATGCGTTCTCTTGGAGGTCTCGATCATGTTCTTCCTTTATTGTACACAGAGTATTCTTTTGTTACATCTTTGCAGGACGTTTCGGAATCCATTTGGCTGTTCCTTTGTATGTGCTGTGTCCCGGTCTTTTGTAGCTCTTCATAAATTTTCTCTTTTTGTTATCTGCCCTAAACCTTGTTCTGCCATCCATTTACTCAAGCACCCTAAGCATATTATGCACTGTTTTCAGCCGCCCGCCTTCAATCTGCCTTGGGAGTATCAAATTTTCCAAACCCTCTTTCCTGATTATGTGCCTTAGAAATTTCAACTGTCACTTTTTGATGTTAAGCAAAAGTTTATCATTTGCTTGCATTTTCACTAAAACTTCGTCATTGCTCACATGTTCGTTCCTTGATATCCTCAGCACCCTTCTAAGAACAACCATTTCTGCTGCTTCAAGCCTCTTCTTCATCTGTGAAGAGATTATTCAGCATTCACTGCCATATAGGAGGACAGGTATCGCGTAACACTTCCGTACTTCCTGATGTTAAGTAAAAGTTTCCCTTTTGCTTGCATTTTCACTAAAACATCGTCATTGCTCACATGTTCGGTCCATGGTATCCTCGGCATTCTTCTAGGAACCACATATTTTTTTGCTTCATGTCTCTTCTTCATCTTTGAGGAGATTGTCCAGCACTCACTGCCATACAGAGGGACAGGTATCGCGTAACAGTTCAGTATTCTTTTATTTTTGGTCTAATCTGACTCTTGTAAATATAGAGCATGGCAAGAGAAGTCAGGTAAAGGAGCTGTATAAGGAACCGATCATTGTTTTTCTTCCTTCGGGATGTGGGCGATCATCGCTCTACACAATTTCATCTCCTTTGTATCTCATAGTAAATATTGTCTTTTCGCTATATCCATCTCCTGTCAACCATTTACACAAGCTCGAAAGAAAGAACAGATCTACAACGACCAAAGGAGACTGAATTGCCTTTCTTTTTTAACTTCTGCGATGAGGGATGGAGTAACCTGAATATCTCCGGCGCAAAAGGAAGCGGCAATCCATTGCTCTATTAAATGTCAATATGAATCGCAATTGTGAGATGGAGGGAAGTGGTTCTGTTATTTGGTCGCTCTTAATAAGTTTTGTCTTGTGATTTCTCCTAAACTTTGTTCCGTCATTCATTTACTCAAGCACGCTAAATATATTGTGCGTTGTTTTCTTCTGTCCGTCTTGCCTCCAATCTGTCCTGTGGGTATCAAATTTTCCAAACCCTCATTCCTGATTATGTGCTCCAAAACCAGGAGACAATTGAAATCTCTTGGACAAAATGTAACCCTCTAACTCGAGTGGCACCCGAGCCTTGTAAAGGGGTGCACCTTAGTGTAAAAAAAAAAATGTCACCATGAACTCAAATTGTAAGATGGAGGGGGAGTGGTTACTACAGCAGCGCCAAAAGAATAAATGAAATGAAGCCTTAATGGTGCCAGTATTAAAGTGCAGTCGCTTATTAAAAACAAAAAAAAATATCTTGTAGCCAAAACAAAGAACCGGAAAATATCGTCGGATGCAATCAAAGACCCAAATATAATGCCTTGTATTCTTTTCGTTCTTGTCGGAACGGTTGAGAGTGCGGCCATGTAGTCTGAGCAGCTTGCGGCCTTCATATACCATCGCTAGTCTCGGAGATGGAACACTCTGAATTCAAACCATCCGCTACTGTTGCCTCTTTAACTTCTGAGGTGAAGGTAATCTGAATATCTCCGTCGCAAAAGGAAGCGGCAATCCATTGCTCTATTGAATGTCAATATGAATCGCAATTGTGAGATGGAGGGCAGTGGTTTTGTTTTTATAGCTCTTAATAAATGTCCTCTTTTTGTTATCTGCCCTAAACCTTGTTCTGCCATCCATTTACTCAAGCACCCTAAGCATATTATGTGTTGTTTTCTTCTGTCCCTCTTGCCTTCAATCTGTCTTGTGAGTAACAGATTTTCCAAGCCCTCTTTCTTCATTATGTGCTTTAGAAATTTCAACTGCCTCTTCCTGGTGTTAAGTATAAGTTTCCTTTTAGCTTGCATTTTCTCTAAAACCTCGCCATTGGTCACATGTTCGATTCATGGAATTCTCAGCATCCTTCTATAGAACCACATTTCTGTTGCTCCAAGTCTCTTCTTCATCTTTGAGGAGATTCTCTACCACCCACTGTTATACAGGAGGACAGATATCACGTAACATTTTAGTAGAATTTTTCTTGTTTCTAGCGAAGTTTTTCTATTTCTTAATAGTCTGCTTACATTTTAGAAAGCATCTTCGTCTATCCCAATGTGCCTTCGGATTTCAGTGTCACAGTTTCCGCATTCTGTTGCAACACTTCCCACATTCTTCCGATTTGAAATCCGCATTTTGGGATCATCCTTTGCAGACAACCATGCATTCTGTCTTCTTGCAGGTTAGTCCTTTCTTCTCGCTTTCCTTCACTCAGTTCTATGAGAGGTTTTTGTAGTTTTCTTTCCGTATTTACTATCAACACTGTGTCATCTGCATATCTTATATTGTTACGATTATGGCCGCCAATAACGATTTCTGGTAAGACTTTTAATTCTCTCAGAATCGGCTCGCACAATAGGCTGAATAAGTCCGGTGAGAGGAGACACCCTTGTCTTACACCCCTTTTTATTTTTGTACATTGGTTAACTCATTTTCTATACGTATGCTGGCGGTTTGCTGCCAATGTGTATATGTTTTATTCAGCAGGGCCGTGTTTCGTTTTTGGTTCAACTAAGAGTGCCTATGTAATTTTGTTTCCTTATTTTCTCCCATTCATGTCATTCTCGGGATCTTATTTGTTCTGCTTGGACTACTCTTCTGTTCCTATTTTTTGTTGTAATGGGTACATTTCGGTTATTTTGTCTTTACAATCGTAACCGAATAATAAAGAATGCAACAGACTAGACCTGAATTTGAACTCAGCAGGTCAATTTTTTTTTTTAGCATTGATAATATTTTCAGTTAACCGTGCAGATAAAAACGAGAAATAGGAAGTATTTTTTTTTACCAATCGTGGCTCCGTTCTGTCTTTTCTACAAGTATTTTATCGGCAGTTGTTCTGGTGAGTTGTTATCCTTAGTGCTTCGACTGGATTGGCAATTAGGTCTCACCATTTTACAGTTGAACTAGCTAATCTAATAGTTTCTTTTCTCGCACTTGTGGAGCTTATTTCCGATTTCTTCCTTCCTTGCCAAAAATTTAAATGCAACGTCAATCGCCATACTGTCTTCCTGAAATCTGTTCATTTATAGTATTTTTTTCTCATTTCTTCTCCCTGAATTCTTCTCATTTTCTTTCATTCGTCATAATCGTCTGCGTCCCAGCGGCATTATCGCCTTGCTTGTGTTGAAATGATGAGAGAAAAATCTATTTATTTGGAAGATAAGCAAAAAGAACTATTCATTTTCTTATTTCACTGACCACTATTAGGATTTGTGTCTTACTGTGCTTCGTAGATATTATTAATAGTGGCAGTTAGCGGAGAGCTAATTGAGTAAATAGGAGTCGTCATCATCAACATACCTTGACGTTTTTGTTTTGTTTTGTTTTGTTTTTCATTATTCTGTCTTATTTTTCTTGACGGAAATCGTACACGCCGTATCGTTCGTCTGCCTAGCCGATTACTTCAGGAATCTTCTTTTTCACCGCCATTACTTGATGCCGTTACGTCTTATAATTCTCTTTCTAAAAATGACATTAGAAAATAAAAATTCTACTGTCATCTTCGTTTCTTTTTATTTCGTTTTTTTTTTTTGCAAGCCTCGTTTTCATTTTTCGTTCTTTAATCTCCGCCATTTTTTCGTCTTTATCGTCTGCAAATGATTACGAGAAATTAGTCTATCTCTTCTTATATTCGTTCCTTTTCTCATTTTTTTTATATTAACGTTATCTTTGTTAGAGTTGAATTTCCTATTCTTTCTTTCTCCCTGACACATCGCTGTTTGATAAATTTGTCTATTTTATTATTATTATTGTTTGACTTGACCTTCTATCATTGGGACTCATATAGCAAATATATAGTCAAATAAGTTTGACAAAATGCAAATGTTACATGTTTATGAATTGTATACCATGTAAACTTTTATCACACATGCCAATATTTTCATCATAAAATGTAATATACATGTATACATCGGTTTTACGTTGTTTCGAGTTAAGTCCTTTTCGATTATACGTCGTTTCTCCCAAAAAATATATATGGAAAAATAAAAATTAAGTTTGCGTTAAAAGCACAAAAAACCAGGTCACTGTACAATAAATAAGAATAAAAGTATATAAAATCATATTAAAATACGTACATTTACAGTAAATGTTAATATAATCAGCATAAATCCGAGAGAATGAAATATGAAAACATCTGTGACTCTGTGTTGTCGTCTTATTTAGCGGTCTTTAAGAGCTCAATAGTGGCGTTTTACACGGTAGTTCCAATATCCCTCTATTAAGAAGCAAGGTGAAAGTGCATCAGCTGACGAACAAGCAGCAGCCGATTTTCCTAAAGCATTGGCTAAGACCATCGAAGAAAACTGAATCCTGAACAGATTTTTAACGTTGACGAAACTGGATTATATTGGGAAAAAAATGCCAGACTGTTCTTTTATTGCTAATGCTAAGCGTCAGGCTATATCGCTGATAAATTATTTTATTCAGAATACTGTACGTACATATCATAAATACTTTAATATTCAATGGGGAGTGATTATTCGCGGTTTATAGCGTGGTAATCTCTGGAGCCTATTAACGACGTAGGGTGATGTATTAACGATGTAGGGTGAGGTATTAACGATGTAGGGTGAGGTAT
>OZ038507.1:64978873-64986373 GCA_964036315.1 Acanthosepion esculentum
TTTGTATTTAGATACATTGTTTTTAGTATCTGCCTATATTTCTGAGATGAGGTATTATGTACACTATTTACATTATTCGAACAATGTCCACCTCTTTGTACGCTCCGGCCTTCTTCAGGTGGTTGCAACAAATGTTTCATGTGCGGAGGTGGACACACAATAAACCGACTACCTAAAATCAATCTGAAGATATAAATTACGCTGAAGAAGGCCGGAACGTACCACGGCGGAAACGTTGTAATAAATATGGCGATAAAGATGTGGACAATAGTCCGAATAATGTAAATAGTGTACATTGTCTTTATTTTCAATGTTCGTAGTTGAATTTTTCAAATATATGATCCATTAATATACAGAATTATGTGACAATAAAATTCAAATTTTATTGTCACATCAATATATCAAGAAAAGGAATTTTATTATTATATCTATATGTGAATTTAAGGGAAGAGTTGTTTTTGAATACTTGTTGTAGTTAGCATCTGTTTATATTTCTGAGATGAGGTATTATGTACGTTTCGGCCGTTGTACGCTCCGGCCTTCTTCAGGTGGTTATTTCGCTAACTGGGGTAGGCTGTTCTAGTTCCATGTTTAATGGATGTCAGCTATCAGTTATCTCCTGTTAATTTCCTCTCAAAGTTCTCCACTGCCTTAAACAGGTATTGAACTCACAGTCTTGTCACTGGTTTTAACCAACGCCATTATCCACTGTGCCATGTGTCCCTTGAGGACATCTGTGTATGAATTTTTGGGTATTATAAACCTAATGTCTTCAGCAACCATTTTTTTTTACCAGTGAGCGAAATAAAGGTTCAGTTTTGACATTCCACCACCTGACGAAAGCAGGAGCGTACAACGGCCGAAACGTTGTAATAAATATGGCGAAAAAGATGAGGATAATAGTCCGAATAATATAAATAGTGTTGGTGTAGTTAATATAGTTCCTCAATACTTTTTACTAAGATGAGGATATTGTCAACATATTTAAGGTATATGGAGGTTTTATTTTTTATTTTTTACATATCATTTACAAGGTTAGCTATATATTAGGTTGGTGCAAAAATAATGTCGTTTTTTGACGTTCAACTTCATGCGAGAAAACGACATTATTTTTGTACCAACCTAATAAAAGTTACTAAAACTATAAGCTATCACAAGATTTCAGTCATTACCATATGGAAATTGAGATGCAGTACAGACGGGAGCCCCGTATCATAGATTAAGGGTGGGGCCCTATTATAGATTCGATGTGGACCAACAGACTCTTGCACCGGCCCAGCTGGCATGCAATAATGATGTATCTGTTTATATATCTGTTTGATGTCTGGTTGTATTTTTGACGTCTTGCCATTCTTTCGTTGTTTCCTTTTATTTAGAATCCATGTAACTACTTGCTTTCATTCAGGATAAATTCTACCTTCATAATACGTTACAAATTAAACTATGAACAATTTCAACGTCATTCGAATTTTTATTTTCCCGCCCAAATCCATCGCTCTCTTTATTTTTTTTATTCATGAATGTGCTAAAAATTTATAATTCAACGTTTCTGGCGAGAAAGATCACAAGTTGACGTTCAAAATCGCCGCAAAATATCGTTGATTTATTTAAGATGAAATGATCTACTATGACATGTCACTAACTTGTATTTACATACATTGTCTTTAGTTACTGTCTATATCTCTGAGATGAGGTATTATGTACACTATTTACATTATTCGGACTATTGTCCTCATCTTTGTCGCCATATTTATTACAATGTTTCGGCCTTTCAGTATCTGTCTATATCTCTGGGATGAGGTATTATGTACACTATTTACATTATTCGGACTATTGTTCTCGTCTTTGTCACCATGTTTATCACAACGTTTAGGCCTTTCAGTATCTGTCTATACTTCTGAGATGAGGTATTATGTACACTATTTACATTATTCGGACTATTGTCCTCATCTTTGTCGCCATATTTATTACAACGTTTCGGCCTTTCAGTATCTGTCTATATCTCTGGGATGAGGTATTATGTACACTATTTACATTATTCGGACTATTGTCCTCATCTTTGTCGCCATATTTATTACAACGTTTCGGCCTTTCAGTATCTGTCTATATTTCTGAGATGAGGTATTATGTACACTATTTACATTATTCGGACTATTGTTCTCGTCTTTGTCACCATGTTTATCACAACGTTTCGGCCTTTCAGTATCTGTCTATACTTTTGAGTTGAGGTATTATGTACTTTATTTACATTATTCGGACTATTGTCCTCATTCTTGTCGCCATATTTATTACAAAGTTTAGGCCTTTCAGTATCAGTCTATACTTCTGAGATGAGGTATTATGTACTTTATTTACATTATTCGGACTATTGTCCTCATCTTTGTCGCCATATTTATTACAACGTTTCCGCCTTTCAGTATATGTCTATACTTCTGAGATGAGGTATTATGTACTTTATTTACATTATTCGGACTATTGTCCTCGTCTTTGTCACCATGTTTATCACAACGTTTCGGCCTTTCAGTATCTGTCTATATTTCTGAGATGAGGTATTGTGTACACTATTTACATTATTCGGACTATTGTCCTCGTCTTTGCCGTCATATTTATTACAACGTTTCGGCCTTTCAGTATATGTCTATACTTCTGAGATGAGGTATTATGTACTTTATTTACATTATTCGGACTATTGTCCTCGTCTTTGTCGCCATATTTATTACAACGTTTCGGCCTTTCAGTATCTGTCTATATCTCTGAGATGAGGTATTATGTACACTATTTACATTATTCGGACTATTGTCCTCGTCTTTGTCTCCATGTTCATCACAACGTTACGGCCTTTCAGTATCTGTCTATATTTCTGAGATTTGTCTTTGTCACTATATTTATTACAATGACACTATATATTGAGAGATACATAGATACATACAGACAAACATATATAAGTCTGTGCGTTTCTCCTTGTTGACAGGTGTTTATGGACGATTTAATAATGAAGTATTCATAAACACGCACACACACACACACACACACACACACACACACACACACACACACACACACACACACACACTGGTGTCTATCAATATCTCAAGAAAATGAATTTTATTATAACTGTCATGGCCATATATGAATTTAAGGAAAGAGTTGATTTTGAATACTTGTTGGAGTTAATGTAGTTCCCCAATACTTTTTACTAAGATGAGGATATTGTCAATATATCTAAGGTATATGGAGGTTTTTAGTTGTTGTTGTTTTTTAATTTTTACATATTATTTTCAAGGCTAGCCATATAAAAATAATTCAGTCATTAACTAAGTTACCTCCCCTACATAATAATGTTTACAATATGGAAGAATTAAAAAAAAAATCAACGTTTGCTACGATGCGCATGACCGGAATTGTTAACATGATAACCACAAAGGCAAAAATTTATTCCGGACGCACACAGATATTTGTCTTAGCCATCATAGCCCTGAAGATGATATTGTAAATATATCGGAAGTATTCGGATAAATGAAATGAATACAGCAACGGTATCTTCCCCGTTCTCTTTAATCAGGAAACAACAAAGCTTGTACGTGATTACGAGAGGGTCTTATTAAAAATAAACACAAGTCCAAAATTGATTAATCAGACATGTTATATATATATATATATATATATATATATATATATATATATATATATATATATATATATAATCATTTATTTAAATATTATAACATAAATATGTTATAAAATCACTACAAAAATAGCCAATTCGTTTCGACACTTCCGTGTCTTTTCAACACCATCACTTGAAAAGACACGGAAGTGTCGAAACGAAATGGCTATTTTTGTAGTGATTTTATAACATATTTATGTTATAATATTTAAATAAATGATTATATCTGCTCTACTCTGTATTGAGCACTCTTTAAAGAATAATAATTGTTGGTTATTGGAACTTACTCCGTATATACCAATCCCACACTTGGGTATATATATATATATATATATATATATATATATATATATATATATGTGTGTGTGTGTGTGTAAATGTATACATATATATATATATATATATGTATATATACATACATAGATACATATATATATATATATATATATATATATATATATATATATATATATATATATATATATATATATATATATATATATATATATGGTGGACTGCGCTCTCCGGTCGACGTTTGAGGGCCCAGTAGTTCAATTCTCACACATATTTTTTTTTAAGCTTTTCACCCCAAGCAAGGCTGGAAGACACTAGCACGCAAGGGGTTACAGAAGATTTGGGGGCGGGAGCAGATAAGAGTGTTAGAGGAAAGGATGTGGAGAAGGATAGTGGATAGATCAAGACAACTGAAGATGTCGATTGACGTTACATTTGAATAGTTGGAGATTATAGTTGTCAGGGAAACAGGAATAAAGAAGGGAGTTCCACAGGCGAGAGGTGCGAGATATGAAGCTATTGGAGTAGAAGAGACGTCTACATTTAACAATTTCAACGGTGAAGGGGTCGGAACGGGATGCCAGCCTAGTAGGACGCTTGAATTCATGAAGCCTGGGAACCAGCGAAAGCAGCTCATCGGAGCAATTACCGTGAAAGTACTTGTAAAAAAGACAGAGCGAGGCGACGGCGCGTCTGTGAGAGAGCGACTGCAGACGAGATGACAAATCAGGGTCAGTTACGTTGCATACCCTTTTCTGGATCTTATCAAGAACCCCGAGGCAAACAGAAGTGGCTCCGGATCATATATGACAGCAATACTCCATGCAAGAGCGAATGGTTGATTTGTATATTTAAAGAATCGATCCCGGGGAGAAAAATTTCCTGGCCCGGCACAGGGAGCCAGCTTTCCTTGCGGTGGATGACGCAATTGACTCAATGTATTTGCTACATCTCAGGTCAGCATACAGCGTGAGACCGAGCAGCCGCAGTGAGGAGCTCTCGAGAAGTTGTGCTTCAGACATTCTAATGGGAATCAGGGAAGGATCCTAGTGGTGATTAATAGAGAGCAGTTTTGTTTTAGAAGCGTTAAAGTTAACCAACTAATTCCTGTCCCATTGAGGCGACAGGCTGTTTCATGCTAGATGCAATCGTCAGGCCAGACGATTGCGTCTGGCATGAAATAGCCTATCGCCTCTCTAACTGTCCACTTCGATGTTCACTTATATAAATATTTATATATATATATATATATATATATATATATATATATATATATATATATATATATGAATGTATACAAGATGGTCCGAAAGTCTTGTCTCATCTATATGATATAATTTTCAATTTCAGCTACCAATACAATCTTCAAAAATTTGAAGGCAAAATCAATCACCAGCTTCTATTTTCTTGAATCCCGTTCGTTCATCTTTTGTCCTTTCCTCAATTGTTCCTAAGCACTGTCTCTTCTTTCACATTCACTCCCTCTAACCTCCTACTTAATCGTAGCATTTCTGCCTTGCTTAGCATTAAATTAACATATATATATATATATATATATATATATATATATATATATATATATATATATATATATATATCAGTGAACATAGAAGTCAACACTTAGAGGCGATAGTCTTTTTCATGCTAGACGCAATCGTCAGGCCATATATATATATATATATATATATATATATATATATATATATATATATATATATGGACAAAGTGTCGTTAGATACGATGTGCTTTTGATCGATCAAGCATGGATGAATTGGGCCTTTAAGCGCATTCCGTCTCTTCTTACATTCTCAAAAGTTCATATCTGCTCAGTTACCTAACTAAACGTAATATATATATATATATATATATATATATATATATATATATATATATATATATATATATATATGTGTGTGTGTGTGTGTGTCTGTGTATATATATATATAAGGTGATCCGAAAGTCTTGTCACATCTATATGATATAATTTTCTATTTCAGTTGGCTGACAGGAAAATGACTGTGTTCATACAATCCTTCTCGATGTGTGACAGCTTCAGTGAAAGTAAATAAACTGAATCTAGTACATGTGCTTCTTATTATTGTATTACTTGTTCTTCTATTATATATATATAATATATATATATATATATATATATATATATATATATATATATATATATATATATATATATATATATATATATTATCTCTTTCTCAATTTAGAAAATTTTATATTTGACATGTGGGTATCATCAGCATCCAAGCATAGCCCGAAACATTTTCATCGTGTTAAATTGCTGACAATATCTGACGGCAAGTAAAAAAGAAAGACCTTTTAACATCTTAATGTCTTCATGCCGTCACAATTTATTCGAATACAAGGTAACACAAGCTACAACTGCATTTAAATTCGCGAGCCTAACCCTGAAATCTAAGTGTTGCGTGCATAGAATCATCGGCGCGGAGTAGGCTCCGCAAGCCGAGTTCAAATTTCTGCCCAGTTTCTCGTGTTCTGTTTCGTATTAACACCCTTGAGAAAGACATGAACCCATCCCTTGCTCCTGAAGTTAGGGGTTAAATAGCAGTGCAGTGCTCTGTGCCTTTGTATGGTTTCCACTCTAGATTATTTTGTATTCAAAACTGTGTAGAAGGCAACTGTAAACTACTTATCTTTACCAAGTAATCATGGCAATTCACAGACAATAGGAAAAAGGAAGATGTGGAAGGCCGTGATAGTGTATTTCCTGAACGAAAGACAGCATTTCTGAATTCAAAACCGTGGAGAGAATAACGGTAAATTACTCCTCTATCTTTCCCAAGCAACCATCGCAATTCACAGATAATAAAGAAAAAGAATACACACACACACACACACATATATATATATATATTATTTTTATACGTTATTATTATACGTTATATATCAATATTTAAATAAATGCTCTGTTTATAATAAAGAGTATTAACAACATTTACTAGCCTGAATGTCCGAGAAATTTCATATGTAGCCTCCGACAAGAATCGAACCAGTATCCTACACGTAACCCTCATATAGCCTGACGTCATATATTATTTTAATACATTTTCTGTTGATACGTTATTCTTAAAGATACAAATATTTAAGAAAATGCTCTGTTTATAATAAACAATATTAACAATATTTACCGGTATGAACATCCGAGAAATTTTCAAAAAAATATGTTTAGATATTAAAATAATTGTCGAACTTTATTTGTATTTGCGATAGAAATAATTTCTAAAAAGGATTAGAAAGAAGTAAATCTATAATTTTTAAGGATTTATTGAAATTTTATTTAAGTTTCCATATGTCCTCCATCCTTAACAATACAAAGGGTAATACGATGTTGCAGTTCACGGAAAACATTTGCCAACTGATTTACAGTAATGCCTGAAATCACATTAGTCATTTTAGCTATACTTAAAACTAGGTACATTAAACTTTATAACATTTTTTACAGATTATTTCTATCGCAAATACAAATAAAGTTATAAATTTTTAAAAGTACACACGAACTTCTT
>OZ038507.1:64991373-65001373 GCA_964036315.1 Acanthosepion esculentum
CAAAATTTGCGGGTTTAGCGGAATGAATCGTATTCGTTCTCAAAGTGACCACTTGGCGGCGGTGGCGGTCCTTTCAATTGAAAACAAAGACGAGTGTACAGTATATAAAGTACGGCACATTAGCGCGTGTGTGAGAAAGTAGTAGTTATTTACCCGATTTGTCAAATGAATTCCACAATGAATCTCCAACTACAGGATATCTACCAACCATCCCACACGGTCAGTTGTGGCACAAGGCCGAATTTAATGTTGGTATAGAACCCGTAGACTCGGCCAAAAATTCACCGTAGACCGCATATAAAACGGGATCGGGTAGGTGTTTCCTGAGACGAGATTCCCTTTGATATAGCCTTGTCTGGGGATCTTCTCTGCCCGGAGGAAGATAGTTTGACCAGCAAATTATTTATTAAATATATATTTATGTCATATATACATGTTTATAGGATTTAAATTATGATCAGAACTACTGGTAGTTACTAAAACGATTTTATAACTAAAAAATAATCCATTCCCATTGTAGCAGGTTACCTGGATTCTGCAGTACAGACGCTAGAAACGCACTGGCAATAGGTTGGGTTTCGGGTTCGTGTTCGGGTTCGTGTTCGGGTTCGTGTTCGGGTTCGTGTTCGGGTTCGGGTTTGAGTTCGGGTTCGGGGTCGGGTTTGAGTTCGGGTTCGGGTTCGGGTTTGGGTTCGGGTTCGGTACCATCGCCGTGACTTGCGTTGAGTGCAAACACCAACTGATTTCTCAACGAACGCTCGCCTTTTTTATACGTTCTTGCCAAGCCAGAGAATTTGCATATTGAGCACGCCGCCAGCCTTGATCTGACTCAATGACAAATGCGCCTCGTCATTCCAGAGCCGATGCCCGGACTTTTTTGCCTCGCTAGCAATGCGCTCGCACATTTAGGCTACATAACTCTAGGCCTCGTGCACCTCCGAGGTAATTCTCCAGCACACCCATCTACGGGCAATCGGCTTTAACGGACCACCCTTCCCCCCATATTAGTCCGTTGATGAGAGGTTTGTCTGTATAATTATATTAAATATAGTATTTGCCTTAATCCAGTCGTTCTTAACAAATCGGGTAACGAAGTTGTCTTTAATGCCCACGTTTAATGCAAGGTTTTCTATCCTTAGACGTACGTTATTTCATGTCTTCATCAACGATCTTCCCAATGTCGTCATAGGATACTTGTGCTGATGGCATAATTATTTACTCTTGTTACTCGATATGTTTATGATGGGAAACTGCCAGCTGTTCACAAAATGTAGACGATAAAATGCCTTGTTGATATTTAAAAAAAAAATGTATTGTTGATAACGTTTTTATTCGACGCCCCTCAAAGCCTCCAATCTCCCAATCAGAGGCCATGCAGTTTGTCGTCATACCCAGGACGGAAAGACGACGGATGCGTATATTTACTATTAATGACAAGTCGATACATTCATCGTTTCTGACCATATCACGTTGATATACTGGTTGTCGTCCGATCACCGAAGTTAAGCAACGTAGATGGGTGACTTCTTGGAAAATAGCTGGTACTGTAAGTTTGTATGTGCATGTTGTATGACGAAAGAGTATGGCCATATCCAGTTGAAACACCGGTTCTAGTTCGATCACCGAAGTTAAGCAACGTTGAGTTTGGCCAGTACCTAGATGGGTGATCGCTTGTAAAATACGAAGTGTTGTACGCTTGGATGTGCGTGTGGAGTTATAGAAATGTGCGGCCATATCGCATTGAAATACAGGTTCGCGTTCGATCACCGACGTTAAGCAACGTCGAGTCTGGTCAGTACCTAGATGGGTGATCGCTTGTAAAATAACAGGTGTTGTACGCTTGGATGTGCGTGTGGAGTTATGGAAATATACGGCCATACCACATTGAAACACCGTTTGCCGTCTGATCATCGAAGTTAAGCAACGCCGAGCCTCATCAGTACCTATATGGGGGACCGCTTGGGTATATCAGGTGTCTGCGAGTGGTGTCATGGATATCGGTTCGGTATGAGAAATCGGAGAGTCGGGTTCGAATTCTAGTCGGGTTGGTGCGCATACATTTACACGCATATACACTTGGGTGGTCATGAATCGAAAAGGTGACATGATCATCCAAGCGTGTCACATCCGCCCACCATTGGGCCAGCACCGTAAGATAATATACCTTTTAATAGCCGTGAATCTAGGAAAGGCCCACGTCCAACGAAGGACCGTAGAAGAAACAAATGTTATAGTATTCAAATCAGTCTTGCAGTAGCATTGTTTACTTTTCTGATTTTTTTGTCAGGCGAAGCTAATCTTTGGAAATAAAGACAAAAAACCTTGTGATGCTTTAACAAAATGGTCACTCATTACTTTCGCTTATTATCTAGTGAGATCGATCCTCATCAGGGATCGTCTCTTTTTAGGACCCTGTACAAAATTAAATTCATCTTGTACATGCTAACGTTGCATCCTATCTCAGATCCTAGATTATAACTGACACATTTAAGAGAAGCTAAATGCGCTCAAGTGTCAAAATATTTCGGTAATGGCCCTCGCGCCAGAATCATTTAGACTTGCGCAATGATTCTCCCAGTCTACTTGACTTCCCGCTTCCGCGCCACTATTTATATATATATATATATATATATATATATATTAACCCACTGTTTATTTCGCATTCAGCCTTCCGTACATTCCTTCGATTTCTGCATCTCTTGATTTCAACGCTATGCCACTTAGCGTTAGTCTTTATTATCTCCCGCTTTACAGTTTCATTTCATTGTATATGGATGTCTGTAATGACCATATCGTGTCTCCTTTCAAACCTATAGCTCGCCCCCATTATCAATCTGTCAAACTGTTTCACATAAATTCTTACCGCCATATTTGAAAATCAATTTATTTAACTTGAATTTTTTTTTTCATGTTTTCATTCGTTGCAGTTCACATTATTTCTTATTTTTTGTTTCTTTCTTTCCTTTTTCCTTCTTTCTTTCTTTCTGTTTTTCTGTCGTTTCTTTCTTTCTTCCTTTTTCTTTCTTTCTTTCTTTCATTTCTCTTCTCTGTTTCTTTATAATAACCTCATTCATTTTTCTTTCTTTTTCTTTCTTTTTCTTTCTTTTTTCTTTTTTCTTTCTGTTTTTCGTTCTTTCTTTCTTTCTTCCTTATTCTTTCTTTCTTTCTTTCATTTCACTTCTCTGTTTCTTTATGATAACCTCATTCATATTTCTTTCTTTTTATTTTTTCTTTCTTTCTTTCTTTCTCATTCCTTTAGTCACTCTACTTTTATTTCCTTCCATTTACTACAAATTCTCGCTCTTTTGTTTTCATATAATAATCTCATTCATTTTCTCACCTATCTTCCTTCATTCCTTCCTTCCTTCCTTCCTCCGTGTTTCTTCTTCGTCTTTCATTTAGTCATTCATTTTTCTTTTCTTTACATATACTACAGATTTTCACTCCTTTGTTTTCCTATAATAATCTCATTCATTTTCCTTCCATCCTTCCTTCCTTCCTTCCTTCATTCATTCATTCATTCTGTGTTTCTTCTTCCTCGTCTTACCTTTATTCGCATTTCTATTCTCTGTATTCTTATAATAACCTCATTCATTTTTCTTTCTTTCTTTCTGTTCATTTTTATAGGATTTTATAGAATTTTTCTTCCATTCATTTTTTAATCTATTAGATTTAAGATATATCATTTTTCATTTTTCATTCACGTAAAGTCTTTCTGTGTATTTTCTTCTTTCTTAATAAAATGAATTATGAATACTGCACAAATGATTTAAAATATGTATAGTAAAGAGTTTAAAATATCGAGATTTGTATCAATAGTTCGAAATGCGTAAAAAAAAACAACATTCTCGACATCTCATAACAGTTACTTTCCACTGGAGAGTCACTCAGCTAATTTGCACTACATTTAGAGTTCTTCACTTCACTAGTAAAACATTTTAACTCTGAGTTGAACACAGCAATTTTGTCTTTGAAAATGAGGAACAGTAATATATCTGTCATGAAAACAAAACAAAACAAAAAAACAGCCTGATGATGACATAGTGCTAATGTCGAAAGTACTCGGAATAAATAATGTGTGTCAACACAGTAATTTTCTTTCTTTCTTTTGATAATGACACCAAAAAGCTTGTCGGTGAATATGAAAGGATCCAATTGAAAATAAGTAGACAGAATGTGTCTAAATTATTCAATGAAACATGTCTCAATGAAAACATGCTGCCAATATATATATATATATATATACATATATATATATATATATATATATATATATATATATATATATATATATATATATATATTAGCAATCTTCATCTATCCTTTATTATTCTTTTCGTTTCCTTATACATAAAAACATTTCTACCATATATTTATCTTTTTGTTCTACTCTTGTCTTGTTCTCTCACTTTCCAAATGTCTTCCTCATGCCAGATAATCATCTTTTCCCTCCAATTTTTTCTTCTTCTCTTTCTTTCGTGTTTCTTTACGTTCTTTTCCCTTCTTCTCGCTTTTTATCGCATTGCTGATTCAATTGCTTTAACGTCATTCTGTCAAAATGCTATGATGGCGTAAAAATTATACACTCAATTTAAGCAAATTTCACACGTCAAACGAGTAAAATTTCATTTCGAAACAACTTACCCTACCCCTATTTATATGTTTACACCAAATTTTCAAACCGCCAACAAAGAAAGCACTATTTCTCTTTCTTTCTTTCTTTCTCTCTCTCTCTCTCTCTCTCTCTCTCTATATATATATATATATATATATATATATATATATATATATACATGCATGCACAGACACACACAAACACACACACACACACATGTATATATATATATATATATATATATATATATATATATATATATATATTAATCTATACATAAAAAATCTTTCTATCTAACTATCTATCTCAGTCTCTATCTATCTATCTATCTCGGTCTCTATCTATCTATCTATCTATCTCAGTCTGTTAAATATCTATCTATCTATCTATCTATCTCGGTCTGTATCTATCTATCTATCTATCTATCTATCTATCTATCTATCTATCTATCTTGGTCTGTATCTATCTATCTATCTATCTATCTATCTATCTATCTATCTATCTATCTTGGTCTGTATCTATCTATCTATCTATCTATCTATCTATCTATATCGGTCTCTATCTATCTATCTATCTATCTAGGTATCTATCTATCTATCTATCTATCTCTGGGGTGTGTATTTAGTGTAATTAGCAGCCGTTGTTCTTTTAAACCCGTTTCATTGAAGAGTGCTGACACTCTATGCCTCTCTATATTAATTTCTTATATCTGCTGCAGCCCGTTTTGCGAAAGATTAATCGCAATTTAGATATTAAAAAAAAGAGCTAAGAAAAAAAGCTTCTGAAACTTTAGATATAAAATGTCTATACTTTTGAATAATATATATATATATATATATATATATATATATATATATATATATATATATATATATATATATATATATAAGGCCCCCTCTCGGCTCTAAGGAGATTGAAACAGGTGAGATCTGGTAAACCTGGATGCATTGGGTTGTCGCATGCTTAAGTATGCCTTGGTTACACCAGCCCGACCGGCACTGTCCTTTTACGACGGTTTGGCTGTTGAAATCGTTTACATCTTTTTTGACTATTCCCTGGTTGGGGTCTTTGGGAGTTGGCCGCTTTCTGTCTGGTCTCTCCTGCTCGCTCTTACCGCTTTGTGTCGTACGTGTGTTTCGTGTAGATGGAACGCGTCAGTCCCGGAAGTTATTCCATCTAAGAGAACGAAAACTCTTAATTTAAACCCCCGCTTCGTCTTGTATCCACAGCCAATCATGGGAGAGACGTCGGATGTAAACCCTGTGTACAGATCCAGAACCTGAATCCCCAAGATAGTCCGATGTTGTGTTCAAGGTAATTCTGGCAGATCTTGCGACAAGGTCAGTGCCTACCTTTCCCTTAGACAACATCGGTGGCGTGGAGAGGCGAAACGTGCTGCACAGTGAAACTCTGCCCACGCTTGCGTCCTAGAAAGGATAAATTATTGGCCGCATATCCATGGTCAGTCGAGACTAACGGATACCACATATATATGCTCGTTTCTTCTACTTATTCATGTGCCATCAGCCTCCAGTACGTAGATGATCATGGCTCTCCACATTTTCCTGTCCTTTGTAGCTCTTAATAAATATTGCCTTTTTGTTATCTCTCCTAAGCTCTGTTGCGACATCTTTTTACACAAGATCGTCCTTCTTTTTTATGAGCCCCTGTCCATTCAGGACGTTAACCATCATGGCTCTCCACAATTTCCTGTCCTTTGCAGCTCTTAGTATAATGTTGTCGTTTTGTTATCTCTCCTAAACTCTGTTCCGGCATCTTTTTTACACAAGCTCGTCCTTCTTCTATGTGCCGTGTCCTTTCAGGTCGTTGGCGAGTATGGCTCTCCAGAATTTCCTCTGCATTATAGCTCTGAATAAATGTTGTTTTTCTGACCTTTTATTTTTTCATTAGTTCTTTCGTTCTTTCTTTCTTTCTTTCTTTCTTTCTTTTACCTTAATCTCTTTCTTTCTTTTACCTTAACCTCTTTCTTTCTTTCTTTCTTTCTTATAAACTTCATACCATTTTTCTTTCTCTCTTTTTTTACACTTTAATCTCTCTCTCATTCTTTTAAACTTTATACCTTTCTTTCTTTCTTTCATTTTTTTCTATTAAATTTCTCTCTTTCTTTCTTTTAAACTTTATACCATTTTCCTTTCTTTTACACTTTAATCTCTTTCTCTCTTTTTTTAAAACTTTATACGTTTCTTTCTTTCTTTCTTTCTTTCTTTCTTTTACCTTAATCTCTTTCTTTCTTTCTTTCTTTCTTTTACCTTAATCTCTTTCTTTCTTTCTTTCTTTCTTTTACCTTAATCTCTTTCTTTCTTTTACCTTAATCTCTTTCTTTCTTTCTTTCTTTTACCTTAATCTCTTTCTTTCTTTCTTTCTTTTACCTTAATCTCTTTCTTTCTTTTACCTTAATCTCTTTCTTTCTTTCTTTCTTTCTTTTACCTTAATCTCTTTCTTTCTTTCTTTTACCTTAATCTCTTTCTTTCTTTCTTTCTTTCTTTTACCTTAACCTCTTTCTTTCTTTCTTTCTTATAAACTTCATACCATTTTTCTTTCTCTCTTTTTTTACACTTTAATCTCTCTCTCATTCTTTTAAACTTTATACCTTTCTTTCTTTCTTTCATTTTTTTCTATTAAATTTCTCTCTTTCTTTCTTTTAAACTTTATACCATTTTCCTTTCTTTTACACTTTAATCTCTTTCTCTCTTTTTTTAAAACTTTATACGTTTCTTTCTTTCTTTCTTTCTTTCTTTCTTTCTTAGCTCCGTTTTTCTTTTGTCTTTCTTTTGCCCTTTACCATTCTCTTTCTTTCTTTTAAAGTTTATACTTTTTCTTTTATTCTTTCTTTCTTTCTTTCTTTCTTTCTTTCTTTCTTCCTTTTATATTTGTCTTTCTCTTTCTTTTTTAAACTTTATACCATTTTTCTTTATTTTTACCGTTTAATCTCTCTTTCTTTCTTTTAAACTTCATACCTTTCTTTTTTTCTTTCTTTCATTCTTTCTTTCTTTCTTTTACCCTTTATCACTCTCTTTCTTTCTTTTAAACTTTATCCCTTTCTTTCTTTCTTTCTTTCTTTTAAACTTGATACCTTTCTTTCTTTATTTCTTTCATTCATTCTTTCTTTTACCTATCTCTCTCTCTTTCTTTCTTTTAAACTTTATCCCTTTCTTTCTTTCTTTCTTTTAAACTTGATACCTTTCTTTCTTTCTTTCTTTCTTTCATTCTTTCTTTTACCTATCTCTCTCTCTTTCTTTCTTTTAAACTTTATACGTTTCTTTCTTTCTTTCTTTCTTTCTTTCTTTCTTTCTTTTAAACTTTCTCCTTTTCTTATTTTTCTTTCTTTTCCAGTGATTTTCTTTAAATTCTTTTTCTTATGTTTTTCTTTTCTACGTTTTTTTTTCTTGTCTGTGGAAATGTCCCTCCCATTCGGCCGTTAATCCGCTCCCTACCTTCTTTATTTTCCCTCTCCCATTTTCTTTGTTCCTTCACACCCAACCTCTGAAAAATCCGCCCTACCCCTAACCCACATAAGTCAAACTGCCCGTTTTTGTTTTCTTGTTTTTTTTCCTTTTTATCTTCCTTTTCCTTAATACCAGTCCCACACCCAAAATGAGCAACTGCGGCGTTCAACACCCCCCACCCACCCACTTCGGCCGAGAGCCATCGTGCCTCCCGCCCGACGCACCCACTTGCGTCCCGCCCGCTGCAAAATCTGTTATCGCATTTCACACACACTCGCGGATGAAAGATATTCATGTTAAACTGAAGCGAACTCTTTTCCCCCCCACAACAATAAATAGACCCCCTGCCACCGCCATCATCAATACCACACCCTCCGGTAAAAGAAAATAATAATAATGATAATAAAAAAAAAGTAACAAAAAAAAATAAAACTGTCACTACACACACACATACGCGCACACACACACACACACACACACACACACACACACACACACACACACACACACACACACACACACACATACACAATAAACAAATGAAAAAACCAAAAAAACAGAAGTACAATAAAACTGAATAAAAAAAAAGCATATTTTAACACAAGAATTATTCTCAAATTGTTCATATTACAATTTCGCTATGGAGGTGTTAGACGTCAATATTTATATTTTGGGGGTGGGCGTGATTTCTATTAATTTTTTTAATATGTTTTGTCCCTTCCGAACGTGGGTGATCATGGCTCTCTACGGCTTTTTTTTTTTGACTATCGTTTCTATTCCTCGTTCTGCCATACGCTTGCACAAGCTTGTAAAGTACCATATTTTGCTGTTTGTAAAGTACCATATTTTTCTGCTTGTAAAGTACCATATCTTGCTGTTTGTAAAGTACCATATTTTGCTGCTTCTAAAGTACCATATTTTGCTGCTTGTAAAGTACCATATTTTGCTGCTTTTAAAGTACCACATTTTGCTGCTTGTAAAGTACCACATTTTGCTGCTAGTAAATTACCACATTTTGCTGTTTGTAAAGTACAACAATTTGCTGTTTGTAAAGTACCACATTTTTCTGCTTGTAAATTACCACATTTTTCTGCTTGTAAAGTACCATATTTTTCTGCTTGTAAAGTACCACATTTTGCTCTTTGTAAAGTACCACATTTTGCTGCTTCTAAAGTACCATATTTTGCCGCTTCTAAAGCACCATTTGTTGCTGCTTCTAAAGTACCATATTTTGCTGCTGGAAAAGTACCATATTTTGCTGCTTATACGACATATTTTTTGCCTATAAAGTATCTCCAAAAGTCACCCCGTCTCCTATAAATCATAGGTCGGCAACAACAGTAAACTTCTCTTCAAATTACTACCATTCTAAATAGTTACCATAAATTTGATACTTTTTAAGTCTGTAGTGAATTTATCATCATTAGTCAGATTCTCATGTTGAAATACGGTATTCAGGGGGTAACATTAGGCATAGTGGTGAAGAGCTATGAACTACAAGGAAAAATCTTTTTCTGATTTTTTTCCTTCAGAATCTTTTTTCGAGGAGTGGGGATCCTATAATGCATCGGTGCGTCTTATAAGCAGTGAAATGCGGTACTTCAAACGTTATTATACAGCGAAATACGGTAGATTACTTGTGTTACCCTCTTAACCCTTTTAACTTCAATAAGACCTGACAGTGTTAAATCTTCCAAACCTTCTTTCCTCATTTTGTGTCCCAGAAATGTCACCTGCCGTTTTCGGATTCGAAGTATAAATGTTCTTTTTTGTTTCCATTTTACGCAAAACTATCTATCTATCTATCTATCTATCTATCTATCTATCTATCTATCTATCTATCTAACAGTCTGTTCATATCTATCTATCTATCTATCTATCTATATATCTATCTATCTATCTATCTATCTATCTATCT
>OZ038507.1:65006373-65011373 GCA_964036315.1 Acanthosepion esculentum
ATCCTGAATACTTCTCGAATTCACTCTCGCGTGGGCATGTATGACGTCATGAGCAGCTGTGCCATTTTCGCTTCCAGCGTCTTATATGCACGTGTTTGTCGTTGCTTGGAAATCTTCCATATACACAGATACAGACTATCATCACTTTCTCGTCCGTGTATTGCTTAATATATTGTAATGGAATTGTCATTTTTTGATAATGGCTTATGTAAGCCGAAAGCTTAGATAGGATTAAAAAATATGTATCAATATTGTGATTTTCTTTCTTCGTTTAAGCTTACTGGACGATATGAAAAGAATTTGCATAAAATAAATAGACAACACTTGTCTATATTATTTAATGAAACATGTATGAATATATATATATATATATATATATATATATATATATATATATATATATATATATATATAAGGCACGACATAATTAGCACTCATTTTTATCATTAGCAAACAATTTAACATGTTCAAAAATAGAATATGAATTGTTTTGTGTCTCGTTGTTTTTTTGTTTTTGTTTTGTTTTTTTATTTGTTCGACCGATCCCTGATTTTTGTAGCAATTATATGAAAAGCATTCAAGATATCTGCGTGGAAAGGACACTGCGCCAGTTGAAATATTGACAGCGAAACAACTTCTGAAGCAAAGCAAACTCATTGGCGCAGGCTAGAGCAACGCAGCGCCCAAAATAAATTTCTTTTGAAGGAAAGAAAATATGTGGCATCAAAGTCGATGAAAATAACGAATCTATGGACTATTTCCGGCAACATCGCCACTCAGCACGTAGGTAGATATCTATAGCAATATATATTTGAAGCAACAAATACAGTCCGCTTCAAACGAACAAGTTTCTTCCCGTGTTCCCAAAACACGTTACAAAGATAAATCTCCCCCCTCTCTATCATCTTCCTCATTATTATTATTATTATTATTATTATTATTATTATTATTATTATTATTATTATTATTATTATTATTTCCTTTGATTGCTGTTGTATACAAATTTCCTTCCGCGTCCCCACCAGAGACATAATGTCAGAAATGACATCATGAATTTTTAAATGAGCAATTAAAAAAATTATTATTATTATTTTTATTTCCTTTGATATCTGGCGTTTACACATTTCTTTCCGGGTCCCGCCCAGGGACCTAAGGTTAGAAATGGCATCATGACACTTTCCACTGCAAAAAAAAAATAATAATAATAATAATAATTACATAGATAAAGCACTTCGTAAAGTGTGGGCTGTACTTGTCAGAACAATTTTTTGTATCTCTTTGAGGCATGGACTTCCATGGATCCCTTCAATCAGCCTACTGGAATCTTTTCCAACCAGTCCAAGGGCTCCAACTACAACAGGAATTGTTGATGTTCCCATGTGCCACATTTTTGAGATTTGTATTTCAAGGTCCTTGTATTTTGACAGCTTTTCGAATATCTTCAAAGATACATTGCAGTCTGCAGGGACTGCCATATCAATAAGGAGGCACTTATTTTCTTTGTGGTCTTTAATAACAATGTCTGGGCAGTTGGCTTTGATTGTTCTGTCAGTGTGTATTGTGTAGTCCCATAGAATTGTAACAGGTCCTATCTCCGTAACCGGGTCTGGGTGGTGTTCGTACCAGTTTCTTTCAGTTTCCTTCCCATAGGAGTTGCAAATTTTCCAGTGCAGATATTGGCCCACTCTGTCATTCCGTCACTAAAGTATTTTACAATATTAAGTAGGCCCTTCAACTCATTGTCGTCTTTGGCAAAGAGTTTGAGATCATCCATGTATAGTAGGTGATTGAATATGTTATTATTATTATTATTATTATTATTGTTATTATTATTATTATTATTATTATTTCGCTTTCGGACAACATATGATGTTGGTTGCTGGTATGTTCATTTTTAGGTCACCTCCAATGACTTAAGAAAATAAGTCGCTTGTTTGTTCCTTACAGGTTGTATCCAATATTATCAGTATTATTTATTTATCCCTTAAATCCCTTAAATTGAAGGGCTGCCAGGAATCCCTTAAATGAGTCTATCGAAATCTTTCCTAATCAATCCGAGGGCTCCAACTACAACTGGAATTATAGACGTCCTTATGTGCCACATGTTTTAGATTTCCACTTGAAGATACGTTGAAGTCTGAATTCACTGCCATGTCAATAAGAAGGCAAATTCCGTTTTTTTTTATGGTCTTTGATCACGATTCGTGGGCGACTAGCTTTGATTGTTCTGTCTTTGTGTCTTGTAAAGAGCCATAAAATTCTTACAGATCCTATTTCTGTAACGGGATCATACCAGATTTGTTTGCAGTTTTCTTCCCGCAAAATCTGCATATTATTATTATTATTATTATTATTATTATTATTATTATTATTTAGTTCCTTTGATTTCTGATGTGTACTCATTTCTTTCCGGTTCCCGGTTATACATGGCATCATGACATTTTTCACTGGAAAAAAAAAAATTACATAAAGCCATTCGTAAAGTGTGGGCTGTACTTGTGAGAACAATTTTTTGTACCTCTTTGAGGCATGGTCTTCCGGGGATCCCTTCAGTTAGTCTACTGGAATCTGGATTGTTGATGTTGCCACGTGCCACATTTTTGAGATTTCGATTTCAAGGTCCTTGTATTTTGATAGCTTTTTGAAGATCTTCAAAGATACATTGCAGTCCGCAGAGACTGGCATATCAATAAGGGGGCAATTTTTGTTTGCGGTCTCTAATAACAGCTTCTGGGCGATTAGCTTTGATTGTTCTGTCTGTGTGTATTGTGTGGTCCCATAAAATTGATACAGGTTATTATTATTATTATTATTATTATTATTTGTTGGTTGGAGATACGGATGAAGTGAGCTCCCATCTCTGCAAATCACCCTGCAGTCTCCTCTGTATTCTCAAGGATTTCACATTATTATTAGATATTTGATATACTCCCCGACATTTAGATGGTTCGGGTGGGTGATGACCATCATATCTCAATCTTCCGTCTACAACTCAGAGATAAATTATTGCCATTAACATTATTGAATATGAGAAGATTAAGAAATTTGAGAAATACAAAGATCTCGCCTGGGAGCTGAGACAAATATCGAATATGAATATATATTTGTATTTTTTCAGTAGAAAATGTCATGATGCCATTTCAGACCTTATGTCTCTGGTTGGGACCCGGAAGGAAATGTGTATACAACAGAAATCAAAGGAAATAATAATAATAATAATAATAATAATAATAATAATAATAATAATAATAATAATAATAATATGAAAATTTTACGGTAAGGAAACTGGAAGAAATTAGTATGAACGCCACCCAGATTCGGTCACAGAGATTAGGACCTGTAACAATTTTATGAGACTTTACAATACACACAGAGAACAATCAAAGCTAATTGCCCAGACATCAGGATGAAAGACCACAAAAACAGAATGTGCTTTCTTATTGACATAGCAGTCTCTATCAAAATATAAGGATCTTGAAGAGGAAATTTAAAAACCGTAGCATTTGATGACATCAATAATTCCCGTTGTAATTGGAGCCCTTGGCTTAATTGGAAAAGCTTCCGATGGACTCATTGAAGGGATTTCTTGATAGTACCTGCCATAAAGGAATACAAAAAGAAAAAAAAATGTACTCACAAATACACCTCACGCATAACAAAGGACTTTATCTGTATATTTTTTTCCAAAAAATAATCAGAGGAAAAAGTCATGATGCCATTTCTGACCTTAGGTCTCTGGTTGGGACCCGGAAGGAAATGTGTATACAACAGAAATCAAAGGAAATAATAATAATAATAATAATAATAATAATAATAATAATAATAATAATAATAACTAGTACGTCTACTACTTTTAATTAATATTAATAATATTACTATTAATAGTACTAATAATAATATTAATACTACTACTACAACTAGTACGTCTTCTACTTTTAATTAATATTAATAGTATTACTATTAATAGTACTAATAATAATATTAATACTACTACTACAACTAGTACGTCTACTACGTTTAATTAATATTAATAGTAGTACTATTAATAGTAGTACTAAAAATATTGCTACTACTTCTACTACAACTAGAACTATTGCTACTAATAGTACGAGTGTTGTGATGGACAAATAAATCTCCGCGATTCTGCTGCAGTGAAATTTTTATCAAAGTCACGACTTGCCGACAGACAGACAAAATGGCGATATTTGTCTCTTTTATTTGGACATGAAAGCCAAAACTCTTGAATGAAATTTTCTAAAAGCCTTTTTCTGGTATCTACATTATCGTCACATCTAAATATATGGATGCGTGGATGCTGACATCATCATATCCCCATCTATCTATGTATCTATCGCAGTCTGTTCATAAATATCTATCTATCTATCTATCTATGGCAGTCAGTTCAAATCTATCTATCTATCTATCTATCTATCTATCTATCTATCTATCTATCTATCTATCTATATATCTATCGCAGTCTGTTCATATCTATCGCAGACTGTTCATATCTATCTATCTATCTATCTATCTATCTATCTATCTATCTATCTATCTATCTATCTATCGCAGTCAGTTCAAATCTATCTATCTATCTATCTATCTATCTATCGCAGTCTGTTCATATCTATCGCAGACTGTTCATATATCTATCTATCTATCTATCTATCTATCTATCGCAGTCTGTTCATATCTATCTATCTATCTATCTATCTATCTCTCTATCTATCTATCGCTGTCTGTTCATATCTATCTATCTATCTATCTATCAATCGCAGTCTGTTCATATCTATCTATCTCTTTATCTCTCTCTCCCTCTCTTTCTCTCCCTCTCTCTCTCTCTCTCTACATATATATATATATATATATATATATATATATATATATATATATATATATATATATATATATATGAATATAAAAGTGAACATTGAAGTCAACACTCAGAGGCGATATGCTAGACGCAATCGTCAGGTCGCAAATGTTGGATTGCGTCCATCATG
>OZ038507.1:65018873-65033873 GCA_964036315.1 Acanthosepion esculentum
CGAAGTACTAACATGTGCATTGGCTCGTGTTTCATTGGAGAAATACGAGAAAAAAAGTATGTAATAACCTTTTGTTTTGTTTCAATTGATTTGCACAAGGGTGTATATATATATATATATATATATATATATATATATATATATATATATATATATATATATATATATATATATATATATTTCTTTTAAACATGTTGTGTTGAATGTTAAAGACAACATCGTCCTGCATATTTTCTTTTTAATTTTCTCATATTTTCTAATGAGACTTTTTATTTGAAAATAATATCGAAATAAATATTGTCCGTACGATAACCTAGTACTTTCGAACATCATGTTCATCTTCAGGGTCAAAATTTTTAGTCAAAATGTTTTAAAAACATTTGCCACTTGTCTTGTAGCGGAATCATTCAACGCAACATGCTTAAAAGAAAAGTTGCTGCCAAATTACACACACACACACACACACTCACACACACACACACACACACACATATATATATATATATATGTGTGTGTGTGTGTATGTAGAGATAGAAAGAGAGATAGATAGATTTTATAACGGCTATTTTTTTTTGTAAGGGCATTCACTTTTATAGTTGAGTAGACAGGCGTTTCGTGTATAATGTATACGACATATATATTCTTAAACGCTACTTTAAGATTGTTTTTTAAGTTCCTCTAGGCTTTTTGCTAATATGTAGATGTCGTCGATATAACGATCGAATATGAATGTGGTCGGGGAGGTTAGCTGTTTTGGAACAATTGAAAACTTTGTTTTCTACATGTGTCATGCAGAAACTAGAGTCGGTTGAAGAGGTAAACCCTTGTGTCAGTTTGTGCGTTTAATGTTGACCTTGTGGTCGTAAAATGGTACTTGTGTGGTGAGGGCTAGAAATATTCGCCGAAGAATTTTATCAAATTGGTGTGTTAGAAACAAGTGGCGATTGTATACATCTTGTAAAAGTAGGAGTATATTTTCTTTGACTGGGTCATTAGTGAATACGCTCTGAATGTCCTAACGAGGCTGGGATATTATTATTTGGTTCATTCGACTGCAATATATACGAGAGTTGAATATATATATTGTTGTGGATTCCGGGAATGGAATCCTGCACAAATAAATAAACAACGTCAGTAATTGAGTTAGAAAAATAAGTGTATTAAACGTAAGAATACAGACTTGAAGTGAAGATTAGTAGTCCAGGAATGCGGGTTAGTAGAAAGTATATGTACAAGTCTCTGTAAGTGAAGCCGTAATTATCTCTCTCGCTGGACTCTCGTATAACTCTCTGTGAACACCCTGTGTACTGTCTCCATATCTCTCACCCTGACTCAACATATCTGAACCACTGCAGGTATTCTCTCTGTCAGTATAAGTATACTTTGGACGAGTCCATCTTGTGTAAAAGGGTCTGCTCAAAAAGAAGAAACGAGAAAATTTATTTGAGGAAAGCAAGAATAAAGGACTAGCGTTTTTGACGTCCCCGATATGTATCGCCTAACTTGAAATGACCCTTGTGCTCATTGCGTTGACAGACAATTAGTCCTTTCTTAGTACATTAACGGACAGATCCGTGACATTAGCTTGTCAACCGCCACTCTTTGGCGGAGGGCGTAGATATTTAAGCTGCTTAGTTTCATCTGGCACAAGGCCACGTTATTTGGACGACTATACGACTGAAGTGTATGGTCTGAAAGCCTTCACAACGGCATATGAGCCTTCCGCCTGACACAGAGCCAACGAGGAAGAGAGGCAAAACTGAATAATGCGAAGTGAAGATGGAATTTATACAAAGAATGAAAAGCGAGAAGAAAGAAAGAAAGAAAGAAAGAAAGAAAGAAAGAAAGAAAGAAAAAGATGAAAGTAGAACATTTAATGAATGTATAAGTATAGGCGATGAAAATGAACGGAAGGAAAAAGAATAAGAAAGAAAGAAAGAAAGAAAGAAAGAAAGAAAGAAAGAAAGAAAGAAAGAAAGGAAGGAAGGAAGAAAGAAAGAAGGAAACTGGTGAATGCTGAAAGTCAAAAAAGGAGGGAGAAAACTGAAGCCAATTGAATGGAAGAAAAAGGGACTGAAAAAAAGAAAGAAAGAATGAAAGAAAAAAGAAGGAAAGGGTTAGAGAAGAACATTTAATGAATGTAAAAGTGTAGGAAATGAATTGAACTAAAGGAAGAAGGACGAAAAGAAAGAAAGAAAGAAAAAAAAAGAAAGAAAGAAACTGGTGAATAGTGGAAGTTAGAAATGGAGGAAGAAGAAAGCCAAATGAATGAAAGAAAAAGAGGATGAAAAAAGAAAGTGAAAGAAAGAAAGAAAGAAAGGAAAGAAGGAATGTAGGGAGAAAGAAAGAAAGAAACTGATGAATGGTGAAAATTAGAAAAGGTGAAAGAAAGAAACAAATGAAGAACGTGTCAATAAAAAAAAAGAAAAAGAAATAAAAAATGGCTGGAAAGAAGATGTTCAATATGGAAAGCTAGAAATGGAGAAAGAAAGGAAAGCCTGATCGAAGTGGAGAAAGGAGGAATGAAAACGAAAGTAAGGAAGGAATGAAGAAAGGTAAAAGAAAATGGTAGACAGAAAGATGGATTACAATAACGTTTGACGAAAAAAGAAAATGAAAGTGCGAATAAAGACCAGTAAGAAGGAAATAAAAGAATGAGGTAATAAAATGAAAAGTGATTGATTAAAAGAATGAACGAAGGAACGCCGGCAAAGGAAGAGAATGTGTTCAAATGAATGCAAGGAAGTGAAAAAAAAAATACGTTAGATATCTTAAATATTCGATTTAGATGAAGGCTAGAAATAGCGAAAGAGAATAAAAGCCGAATGAATTAAGAGACAAATGAAAGGAAGACATACTGAAAATTTGAAGGACTGAAGGAAAAGAAACGAGAGTAAAAAGAAATGAAACAAAGATCGTTGGGAAGAGGAAGCGGAAGGGTGGGCCTCCAAGAGAGGTTCTCATTTGTCAACACTGTGGTAATTCTTGCGTTAAATGATGTTTGAAATTGCGAACGGGCGGGGATCCAATATGAAGCCGAGTCATAGCTACTCGCTGGGTGGGAATAGCTATCTTAGATTATATGTGGGCTTTTATACGAAGGTTTAGAGTGTCTACATGCAAGCAAATGAGTATTTGTGTACAGAGAGGTATGTGTGCGGGGAAGGGGAACATCATCAATATCACATTTTAATATAACTCCAATATGCTAAACATGGAATTATTTCTCATACGAAAACAGAACTCGATTTATCATCGTATGGTATATATATATATATATATATATATATATATATATATATATATATATATATATAAAAGGAAGAAGATATAGTAGTTCCAACGAGAGAAAAGTGTGTATATTAAAAAGAAGAGAGAAACCGCAAACGTTTCTGGTTGTAATGTGGATTTAAAAAAAATATTATGCTTTATTTTCCATAATTTTGCAACATGGGTTTCCGGTCTCGCGACCCTCATCAGGCAAAGCGTGAAGATTTCCATATATTGTTAAAAATAATTGATTTTTTTACTATGTTTTTCGATGTTATATATTCTCAATATGAGACATTCTCTTTTTAGTGAGTTAGTGACCCAAATGTCTTCCTTGAACTGGCAGTGAAAAGTTCTGGTTGAAGGGTTATAAAACAATTAGGATTGATCCGAGAAACGGTGAAGGAGTTATCGGCATTCTTATTTTTAATGACCCCCATGTGTGTTCTTAGATCTATTTCCATTTGCTTTTGTTTTTGTCAGCATGCGGGTATATATGTATATTCCCTCTCCATACGTACACACTGTCTTATTATGAGGAATTAGTAAACACATTTGCACACATACACACACATGCACACACACATATATACACACACACATCCACACACACATATACACACACACACACATAGATATGTACATATATATATATATATATATATATATATATATATATATATATATATATATATATAAAATCAGAGACGTTCCGTCTAGGTAGACAAGGTAGGCAGTGCCTACGCTGAATGAAATAGACCAGCAGCTATATTTTCCTTCTGTGAGGCAACGTGCACCTAACACAATAGAACGATGAAGGTTGCTCTAATTATCATGCATAATTTTTTTTTTATAGATTTACTATTTAAAGGTCACAAGCTGCCTACCCTGAGTAATTACTGAAGGAACACACACACACACACACACATATATATATATATATATACACACACTCGTGGCCTGACGATTGCACCTAGCATGATACAGCCTGTCGCCTTCACTTCAATGTTCACGCTTAAATTTACACACGCTCTATCTCTGATACTCAACACTTTATCCCATAAATATAGCACACCTTAAGAGTATATTTCTTCATATATATATATATATATATATATATATATATATATATATATATATATATATATATATATATATATATATATATATATATATGTCTGTATGTATGTATGTATTTATTATTGGGTGGAGTTGGTCCGGAGGTTAGCGCATTTTCTCCTTATACGTTATTTTTATAGATATGATTTATTTAATTAAATGGTCCATTTGTTTTGTTAATTAAACAGTATTAATTACATTTACCGGTCTGAATGTTGGAGAAATTTCGTAGAAAATATGCGTCCGCCAACAGGAATCGAACCATTAACCCTAATGTAACATTAATGTAATCTAATCTCTGTGGCTGGATGGTTAACCGCACGTTAGATCAAATGACGATGTCCATTGTACTGGATTAAGTTTATTCACTTTCATTGACGCCGTCACACGTCGAGAAGGTCTCTGTGAACAACATTTCCCTGTCAGTCATCTGAAATAGAAAATTATATTATTTAGGGATGACAAGACTTTCGGACCACTCTCTCTCTCTCTCTCTCAATATATATATATATATATATATATATATATATATATATTTCGCATTTTTCCCGCAATTTGGAATTTCCCGGTTTATTCGTGGGAGGTCGTACAATCGTCGAGTGGTTGCAAAAGACTGGCAACTTAATGTTGAATTTGGAGGCCATTACGTGGCCCATACTGTATATTGTGGAACTCAGGTTGCAGACAGTTGTAGCTAGAAAAGATGGTGTGCCACCATGAGCCTAATACCACCATAAAGGTAAATGCTCTACAGAAGACCCGGATTTATCTATCGTGGAAGAGGGGGAAGTGGACAAAAATCTGAAAATTCTTCCAGAATAAACGTTTGTTTATATGCCTCCTGACGGACATGTGTTCCCGTCTTTTGCTTAGCATCTTCCCATCACCCATGCCCTGAAAGACGGCCCTGTCTCGAGCATACTCGTGTTACATTTATCACCGTTTCTGCTCAACACGTGATCCCTACTCAAAATGTCGCGCTCAGTTGTGGAATCTGGTTTGACGGCTTCGTTTATCTTGCAAAAGTAGGAGGACACAATCGTGGCATTTTTGTACATTTCATTGCCTATATACTTGTAAAATCTCTTCCCCAATCTCTGTAATGCAATGTTATGCTTGGACGCTCGTATCCAAGAATGGCTGTCTGCCAGAGTGGCTAGCCAATGCCTATTGCAGACGATAAATGATCTAGATATTATTTTTAATGTCTTTCGCTTGTCCCTATTTATGTCTTTTATTATATATATATATATATATATATATATATATATATATATATATATATATATATAAGACTGTGATTGCGTACGTGCTTGTGTGGTGCCTCTGTCGACGCATAATGATTTAAGTACAGTACTTTTATTTTCAAGTTTCTTCAAGCAGACAATTTTTTAATTAAAATATTTTTAAATATAATTGGCACAATGTGTAGAAAAAAAAAGATGGCGTCAATTTAACACATAACCTTCTGGCGTTTATTTAAATTACGCCTTTTTTTTTTTTTTCATATATTTTGACTATTTTGCTTAAACTTTGATTTTTTTTAAATTTTTATTTTGATTACAAATTAAAACTTGAACATTTCAGTGAAATTATCTCTCTATAAAATTATAGTTTAAATGCATTGAATAAGAAAAGGAAGATACGAATTCAAACTATTTACAACCTCGTGCAAATTAATTGAAACAAAACGAATAATTGCGTTATTATTTACTTTTTTTTTGTATTTTTTCAATGAAACATAACCCAGTGTACAGGTTAGTACTTCGTTTGTCCATTCCACGAAGTCGTTCCATGCAGATTGACCACTGATTCTCGATTGGATTTAAATCAGGAGAGTTTCTGAGTCAATCTATAGTACTTTGATTTGCTCAATGGTAAGATTTGCCAGTGTATTCGTGCAGGGTTACAATTTTCGTACGCTTCCTTGGAGCAACGTTGTTTCATTTAATTTGCATAATAATCTATCTATCTATCTATCTATCTATCTATCTATCTATCTATCTATCTATCTATCTATCTCTCACTCTCTCTCTTTCTCTCTCTCTCTCTCTATATATATATTTATAAATAAATGACAATAAGAAAACAGTAACTGCTGACGCGTTTCGTCCAAACTGTTTTCTTATTGTCATTTATTTATAAATATTGTCTTCTCTAAAAGTTAACTTTGAGAAATTTTCATATAAATATATATATATATATATATTGCTTCTCAAAAGCGAATCTACCTGAGACTGTAATATATATAAGCGTGTATCTTTCTATCTTTCTATCTATCTATCTATCTATCTATCTATCTATCTATCTATCTATCTATCACGTTCTCTCTCTCTCTCTCGCTATATATATATATATATATATATATATATAAAGCATAATATTTTTTAAAAATCAACATTACAACCAAAAACGTTTGCGGTTTCTCTCTTCTTATATATATATATATATATATATATATATTGCTTCTCATAAGCGAATCTGACTGTGACTGTAATATATATAAGCGAGTAAGCGTGTCTCTATCTATCTATCTATCTATGTATCTATCTCTCTCTCTCTCTCTCTCTCTATATATATATATATATATATATATATATATATATATATATATACATATGTATGTATAAAGCATAATATTTTTTTAAAATCGACGTTACACCCAAAAACGTTTGCGGTTTCTCTCGTCTTTTTAATATATATATATATATATATATATATATATATATATATATATATATATATATATATATATATATATATATATATATATATATATATATATATATATATCATAAGCGATCTGCCTGTCAATGTAATAAAAATGTTCCTACATGTCGTTTGTGTTCCAATAAACAGTATTATGCCATCGCTTCCCCGAATTTCCCTCCTTCACTATCTACCCCCACCTCTCTCTCTTCACGTCTCTCTCTTTCTCTCTTTCCGTCTCTCTCTCTCCGTCTCTCTCTATCTCTTTCTTTCTCTCTCTCTCTCTAATTCGCAATATTTGCCAGAGGATTGAAACCAATACCACTTTCGTTTTCGGTCTTCCGTGCCGGCCACGCGAAAGTGAGGTATCCATTCGCAAACCGTCGACTGAATTACCATCCCGAGGTCGATCCAATTCTACAAGGCAAACATCTGACGAAATGAACCCCGATCGGTTAAACGAGCCTCCGACAAGGCACCCGGTCGGTCGGTCGGTCGGCGGTGGTCGTCTCCGTCGGGAGGAACGGAACGTTAACGGCCAATCTATCCCCAGAGGACTGCCCGCATGAAACATGACATTTCCCCTACCTTTACCTCATTGCCCAACCCCGTGATCGATATGATAAATGAGATATTGTTGACGCGGGAAAATAATGCGCAATTTCATTGGTGTTTTTGTAAACAAGCGACTGGAAAGAGTTTTTAAATGTATAATTTCAGTATATATTATATTTTAGCCCGTGAAATCTTTGAAAGTTATATATACCGTATTTGAGGTAATAAAATACGTGCAAACAGAGCAAATCCATTACGTTTCAGCTGGACTTAGTTAGGAAAAATAGTGTTTTTAATGTATTTAAACACGTCATTTTTAAAGATAACTATCATGACATTAAAAAAAAAACGCACTATAGGTATGGCATAAAACATTACTGTATATTTAAAGCAACCAAACTGTGGTTTGGTTTGCTTTGGTTTGTTTTACGGTATATCAACACCTCAATGGGTAATATTTTTATAAGTTAACATGATATTATTTTTGGTTTTAAGTCAAGTATGGCGCCTTTCTTAAGGATGTTCATCTTAACATCAAAAAACTGATTCGATCCTTCAGCTGTTAGGTTTGGTTTGTTTTACGGCATATCAACATCTCAATGGGTTATTTAATGCTGACAAGATTTTTATTGCTGGTAATATTTTTATAAGTTAACATAATATTATTTTTGGTTTTAAGTCAAGTATGGCGCCTTTCTTAAGGATGTTCATCTTTAAATCAAAAAACTGATTTGATCCTTTAGTTGTTTGCTTTGGTTTCTTTTACGGCATATCAACACCTCAATGGCTTATTTAATGCCGACAAGATTTTTATTGCTGGTAGTATTTTTATAATTTAACAAGCTTGTTAACCATTGCACTACATCGAAGTACCCAAACATTAAATTGGATTTCTGAAGGGAAAGCCTTTTTTTTTTTACTATTGATCTCCTAATACATTGCTCGAAAGCCGCTCAAGGTAGATTTTACCCAATTAGGTTGTTGCATAAAAACGGATTAAGAAATTAATATTTTAAGGATATATAAAGTAGTTAACGGTTAACTCTAGACTTCAAGAGGTTAAGATTGTAGTGATCCGGAAAGCATCCTCTCGGGAGACTGTGTCACAATTCAACAGTTCTGGAGAAGAAGCTACCTGAGTGGAAGTTCTTCCTTACTGATGGAATTTAAAAGGAATGAGTCGACAATGTGTACGTACCTGGCGTAGTAGGTCCTAACTGTGAGCGCCTGGACTGATAGGACTAAGGAAAATAATGTGCCCGTTGAAATAGCGAGAGAATAGCGAGAGTCTAGCCATGTTTGCCATTGTAGGGAATGGCTTTGAAGGGTGGAATACAAATCCAACATTTACAATTTTTTAAAAATAAATAAAGTAGAAAAAATAATGGACTCATGCCTTTACATCTGGCAGCAGAGTGAAATGAACGCCCAACCAGATTTAAATTCAGAGTTTTCCTTCAGCTAGACTTGCTACTAACCAAAACTAGAGATCCAAGTCTCGCTTGTTATTTAACCCATAGCCGGGGGTAAGAGATTGATAATTTTCCCAAGGGTAGTAATAGGAAAGGAACGCAAAACAGTTATACACTGTTATTTAACCCATAGCCGGGGGGAGATGTATAACATTCCCATGGGTAGTAATGGGAAGGGAACGCAAAACATTTTTTTTTAATTCAGATTTTTCCTTCTCTTTGACGGGCTACCGCACAAAGTTATACACTGTTATTTAACCCATAGCTAGGTAGTAAGAAGAGGTGGGTACATGCCTTTCCAGAATTACGTAAAAATCCGCGAAATCGTTTGTGCATGTGCGCGCGCGCGTGTTTGTGTGTGTGCGTGTGTGTGTGTGTGTGTGCGCGCGCGCGTACTCAACAGACAAAGATTTGTCTCGGAGAGCAAAAAAACGAGGAACCTACTTTGAAAGCACAAATATAACACATTTTGTGTTTATGTCTCGGCATCGTGGGACTGGTGGCATACACACTCACTCATTCTGCAGTAAAATTAATTAACCGATTATTTAATTAATTCTTTAATCCGCATCTAATCCACACGACTTCGGAAAAAGCTAATCTCACCTTTAATTAAACATTGGCAAACTTCCCGTGTGTACCCACACACGTCAAAACCCATCAGAGACGCATGCGCAAAAGTTACACATACACGCATAATCACACGCATTTACAAATCACACACACACACACACACACGCACACACACACACACACTCACACACACACATACACACACAAACGAACGTATTTACATGTACACGAAGAAGCACTCACACATTGCCAGATTGCTTTATGCCAGTCAAAACCTTTCACAATATACGTGAGTGACAACCTGAAGGTCATAAATTTCAAGACGTATTTATTTGAGCAGCAGACAAGAGCAAAAAAAGAAAGAAAGATAAAATGAAACTAATCAAGATGTTGAATTTCCACACTACCTTAAATAAAAGGTTAGGAAGGAAACTCCCGCCAGTAATCGAAAGAGACATAACAGTTAGTGAAATTGCTCGAAAAAGGACATGTCTTAAGAGGAAGATTATATATTTAATCTCAGTGAATAGAAACGATTAATTCCCAAATTACTAATACCATCCTCGAGCCGTTAACCGTTAATTCCACAATTACTAATACCATTCTTGGGTTCATAGACTCAATTACAGTACCCCCTACCCCCCCAAAAAAATAAAACAGGAAATTTAGTACAGTTTATTTAATTTAGAGGTTCTCAACCAGGGGTAAATTTACCCCTATGGGTGTAAAAAATTATATAGTCTGGGGTAAATAATTGAAGTACCTGATAATTTAAAAAATAGTGTTTTGGTATTTTTACTAATGACTAATTTTCACAATTTTTATTCACAAATTAGTCAGTACTAATCATAATCATTCATTCAAAAAAAAATTTTTTTAAGTATTTTCAAAAATTTTTTTAAATTGCCAAAAACAAAAATACTAAAAAAATTTTTTTTTTGAATGAATGATTATGATTAGTATTAATTTGTAGATCTACTAATACAGCGGATAAAATGAATAATTTTTTTTATTAATGACTACAAACGTTAATAAAAATACTGAATTTTATACAGAGTACTAACTTATAGTAAAAAATTAGTAGATTAGTACTAAATAAGAAATCAGTATTTTGAGTGTCGCTTAGTATTTTTTTTTTAGTCACAGTATTTTGACTAAAAAAAACCCTTAGTATTTTGAATGAAAAAATGATTCATTCATTTAGTCACAAAATTGTACATCAATGATTTATGATGGCTATGAATTTTTTGTATGGAAGTAGGGGGTAAATGGAGAAATACATAAAGCCGAGGGGGTAAATGGAGAAATACATAAAGCCGAGGGGGTAAATGGAGAAATACATAAAGCCGAGGGGGTAAATGGAGAAATACATAAAGCCGAGGGGGTAAATGGAGAAATACATAAAGCCGAGGGGGTAAATGGAGAAATACATAAAGCCGAGGGGGGTGGTCAATGATGGAGGAAAGGTTGAGAATGGCTGGTTTAATTGTTGAATTTTTTTTTTTACATTTATTTGAAACAAAAGGAAAATATATAAATTTAGTAGCTTAAAACAGAAGAAAAACACAAAAGGTAGATGCGGTGTCCAAATTAAAGAAATCTGGTAAAATTTAATGGCATTTTTTCTAGAACAATTTCCTCGGGTTCAAATTTGATAACTGTGGAGCATCTTGGAGGTTAAAAAGGTTAAATATATTACATGTTAATGATTTCGGCTCACTCTTAGGGTAAAATATATAGGTATTTTTTTTATGTTAGTTAATTGTTTTCCTCATATCATTTCAGTTATGTGCCATGCGTGATACACGCTTAGGCGATCATTTATCTTTCGATACATGACTGACGAAGCAGATTTTTTTCTGCAGTAGGTTGCCATTTCTTTCTGCGATAGATCAGTTGCAACCCAAGGCTATAGAAACCGGTCAGTCCTGCTATTTATATATAGCTATTTGGGTGGGTGGGGGAGAAGAGGATTCATACCTTTCCCAAGAGTCTGTTAGTGATGAGGCCATGCGTGATACACGCTTAGGCGATCATTTATCTTTCGATACATGACTGACCAGGCAGATTTTTTTTTCCGCAGTAGATTACCATTTCGTTCAGCGGTAGACCAGTTGCAATCCAATGCTATAGAACCCGGTCAGTCCTGCTATTTACATATAGAGAGAAGAAGTGGATTCATACCTTTCCCAAGGGTATTAGCACGTAAGCAAATGTAATGGATTCGAACGGAATTCGAACTCGGCTCCCCGATTCCCCAATCCGAACCGCTATCCCTTACTCCACCGTGACTCTTTCATCAAATAGTAAATCTAACATTTTCTGGTTATTTTTGGTGAGACACCTTGTATAAACGGCTCATGAACCAGAAGAGCAAATAGATATAATCAAGATGTTGACCTTACACACTATATTAAACAAAAGGTTAGGAAGGCTTGGCTGGGCTTGTTTTGTTTTACGGCATATCAACCTCAATGGGTTATTTAATGCCGACAACATTTTTAAGATAGATTCGTAAGAATAGAATGTGTATTCTGTGGTTTAGATTGGATTTGTTTATTTTGTTTTACGGCATATCAACCTCAATGGGTTATTTAATGCCGACAACATTTTTAGGATAGATTCGTATGAATAGAATATTTATTGGTGTTGATATGTCGTAAAACAAAAGAAACCAAACCTGATCTACAAATTGATTTCTTACAAAATGTATATATTCTATTCTTACGAACCTATCGTAAAAATCTTGTCTACATTAAAAAACACATTGAGGTTTTTATGCCTTAAAACAAAAGAAACCAATCTAAACTAAAGAATACATATTCTATTCATTCGAATCTATCCTAAACATCTTGTCGGCATTAAAAAAAACCATTGAGGTTGATATGCCGTAAAACAAAGGAAACCCAACCCAAACCAATTAATACTACAATTCAGTTTTATAACATTATAGAATATTATTTTTAAATTAACAATCAACTTTATATTAAAAAAACGGTCCTTCATAATACAACTCTCTGAAACTATTTCCTTAAATGCTCCTAGCTTAACGTCTTGGAATTCTTCAATGGTCATCTCTTCTCTGTGCAAGCGATCAGGATTGTACAGGTTCGTATCGGACGGATTTCTTTGCTCGAAAACCGAGGAGAGGTGTAATTTCCGAGACAAATTTTCGCCGAAAACAAGTCAACGATAAATGGAGGTGCTTGATCACCGATTTTCTACTGTAGCAATATATTGCGATAAATTTAGCCTACAGTATTTTTTTTTAATTAAAATACTGACAATTTGTTTTGGACGTATCAGGTTTTAGTGTGCATTAAATGGTACATTTGGGAATTGCGTTTTTTATACCATAATATATTGAATACAGAGACATTTTTTTGATAGAGAACAAAAAAAAAAAACCCAGAAATTTGGTTGTTTCGTATAATCAACATATTTACGACTTTGTCATTGACAAAAAAAAAAAAAAAAAAAAAATGGTTATACTCGATTTTTTTCGGCTTAAAAGAAACTCTTATTAGAACAGTGTTTCTCAACATATTGTTCTTTTTTAATTCGGGCGCCACTCTTGTGGAATAACAACACTCTGGGGTGCACTTTAAATTTTAATTTAAAAAAAAATAGTCATGAAATTTGAAAACAGGGAAGTAATAAAGAAGTAGGTATTTACTTGAACCCCCCCCCCCACTGAGTCAAGTTGTGACACAAGGTCGGTTTTTAACGTGGGGACCCGAGTGTTTTCATTCGAGCCGCTGCTCTGAGCTTGTCTAAGCTGGTCATAGCTTGTCCAAGCTGATCTAAGCTAGTCATAGCTGGTCATAGCTTGTCCAAGCTGGTCAGAGCTGGTCTAAGCTAGTCTTGGCTTGTCATAGCTGGTCCAGGCCACAGCCGGTCCAAGCTAGTCGTAGCCGTGATACTACCAGCGCAGGGACGAATCCCTACACAAGGTAAGTCATAAAGAAGTATCGTGACATAAGCAGTTAGTTTTAAGACATTACATTGTATATTTAAGTAAGCTTGTGCGAAACCCTTGATTGATGGGCGTTGGGACTTTTTTTAATCTTATGTGATAATCATACTTTCTCTGCCTTATCCATGAGATTAATATCTATTATTATTTTATTATATTTGTTGACCTATTTTTGCATTTAATCTTGGTAAATGCAGATAATCTCAAATCACAGAAGTATGATGTGGAAAATTGCCATAAAATATTCAATGCTTTACGATCTATTGTGGGATATTATTCTTGAATGAAAATGCAAAACTGATCAATGGACACCTCTTTATTTTAATATATCTCATTGTTATACGCTATTTATGTAGACACAAATACTTAAGTAAATGTTCTGTTTTATAATAAACAGTATTATCAACCTTTATTATAAACAGAGTATTTACTTAAATATTGGTGTGTATATATAAATAACGTATAACAATAAAATATATTAAATATAATTGTCGGGCTTTGTCCATTTCGTAGTGTGTGACGTCAATTGTATCTGACATAAGTGTTTTACATTAAGATACGCTCCGAGCAGAAACGTTCGAAGAAAAATATAGGAAGTTTGAAGTTTTAAAGCAGTACAATCGACCTTGCTAAACAGATGCTCCTCTGTAGCTAAACTGGTATAGCACGTCTGGCTATATGAGGGTTACGTGCATGATACAGGTTCAATTTCTGACGGAGGACGCACATTTTCTATGAAAGTTTTCGAACGTTGGTAAATGTTGTTAATACTGTTTATTATAAACAGAATTTTTTGCTTCGATATTTATATATATATATAAATAACGTATAACAATAAACTATATTAAAATAAATGTCGGACTTTGTCCATTTCGTAGTGTGTGACGTCAATTGTTTCCGTTAAGATACGCTTCGAGCAGATATGGGCATTCGATATGGGAAGTTTGAAGTTTAAAAGCAATAAAATCGAGCTTGCTAACCAGAAGCTCCTTCGTAGCTAAACGTGTATAGCACGTCTGGCTATATGAGGGTTAGGTGTATGATACAGGTTCGATTTCTGTCGGAGGATACATATTTTCTATGAAAGTTTTCGGACGTTGGTAAATGTTGTTAATACTGTTTATTATAAACAGAGTATTTACTTAAATATTTGTGTATATATAAATACCGTATAATAATAAAATATATTAAAATAATTATCAGTCTTTGTCCATTTCGTAGTGTGTGACGTCATTTGTTCATGTTAAGATACAATTTGAGCAGATATGGACGTTCGAGGGGAATCATGGTAAGTTTGTAGTTTAAAAGCAATAAGATCGACCTTGT
>OZ038507.1:65038873-65048873 GCA_964036315.1 Acanthosepion esculentum
GAGTATGTGAGTGGTGGGGGGACATCGGTAAAGTTGGGAAGTGCATATTTTGTAAGGGCTATGGGTAAGAAGTTCATGATGTTTGTTTGTATGTGTGTGTGTGTTTGTGTGTGTGTGGACGTGAGAGAGAGGGAGACTGCATTTTCGTGAGGGGTACATGAGAATATAAGAGGTTACATCAATAAATCACAAGCTTAATGATAGGTTTACTGTCTGTAGACACGGACCAAGCTTATCTGTGTTTGGCTCGGAACCAAAAATACTGAGTGCCCAATGAGGCTAAAATTAACTGCATGGGCCGCAGGACTAGCTGACTAACGATCTTCTCACAGCAGGAACTTTGAAAAAGGAAAACAGAATTTTTAGACGAAACATTATCGTCATATTTGTGTTCTGTTTTTTCATCGTTATTTTTAATGTTTCGCTTGTTTGCGACCCCGGTCTTCTTCAGGGAGAATATATTCCGAATACCCAAGAGTTTATTTGTTTATTTAAATTATTTGAAACCTGAGATGACTTACAGAGAGACAATTCTTTTTCACTTCAGGGCGTTTGCAATCTTGTCTCTCCAAAATTTCCTCTTCCTCGTAGCTTAGAAAATGTTATCCTTTTCCTGTCTGTCCGAAACCCTACTCTGCCAACACAGACCCTTTAGGTAGGTTATATGCAGTATTCCTCTTATCCTCAGTATGTCCTGTGAGTGTTAATTTTTCTCAACCATCTTTCCTCATTATGTGCCTTAGAAATTTCAAACTGTCTCTTAACTGTGTCCTTTCTGTTTCCATTTTCTCTAAAACCTCGTCATTGCTCACATGTTTAGTACACGCCATGCTCAGCAAATAGACCCAAATTTCTGTTGCTTTAAGTCTCTACTTCGTCTGGGAGGCGATTGTCCAGGATTCACTGTCATATATGGGGACTGATATTACATAACAGTTCCTGTAAACAGAAAAAAATCTACGAAAATAGATACAAAAAAAAATAATGTCTATCTTCGTAGTATTTGAAGGCGAGACTTTATCCCATTTCATGTTTGTTTTCTTTATTTCATTTTAATGTTCTAGATATTTTTCGTTTCATCGTAATATTAGCTCTTTTTCCTTATAAGGAAACATTCGGCATTCGTTGACCGAGCAGCCAGTGAAATGTATAAAACCTTTTTTTTTCTTTAAAATTATTTTTCAGGAAAATAGATTTCTCAAATCCACTAACTGTTATTGCTCTTTCTAGTATTAATGGGAGATTGTTTTCTAACATCTTTATTACGTCATTATTCACGTTACATGTGCTACCCATTTTAGTTGTTGCTGTTGTTGAAAGTACTCAAGGGATGTGGTTTCTCTTATTTGCTATAGTTCTTTGTCATTCCGCATCGAGGTTCGGAAGACGGCTCTCGCTAAGTCCTTCATCCTTGATTCGCTCAAGGGACATTTTTAACCAGTGGTCTTAGAAATCGCTTGTAGACAGTTTAGATATTTCTGAACAAGTTTGGCGCCTTGTGTGGAATTCGTATGACTATCTCAATTTAACGAGACTATTTATAAACACGACCCAAGGTTTTACGTTAATGTTTTCGTTTTGTAGTAACTTGTGGTGTTGGGTGAAACTACTCTGAGCGTGTTCTATATTCAACTTCTTTATCTCCGTAACTGAATTTGTCATAGCATATTCATACACTGAGGTAGTTAGTGTGTGTGTGTGTGTGTGTGTGTGTGTGTGTGTGTGTGTGTGAGAGAGAGAGAGAGAGAAAGAGAGAGAGAGAGAGAGAGAGAGACCGCATTTCGGTGATAGGTACCAGAAAACATAAGAGGTTACATCAATAAATCACAAGCTTAATGATAGGTTTGCTGTCTGCAGACATGGACTAAGCTTATCTGTGTTTGGCTCAGAACCAAAATAACGAGTCCCCAATGAAGCTAAAATTAACTACATACTTATACGTATTTATTAAACACATGATGGATTTCAGGATTTTGCGTGTCATGGACGCGACGCTTTCATTCCGATTTCATTCCAAATCGTAGATTATGTCTTCGAAACTTTATTATAGAAAAACTTGAAAGAGCAAAGTGGAGGCTATGTTCTTTTCAAAGCTCCAGCATTAATTTTAAGTGATGCTTTATTATTCGTTAGATTTTCATGGTTCACCTTTCTCACATTTTATAGCGTCCTGGGTAAGACGATAAACTACGTCCGCGTCCTGGGTAAGACGATAAACGACGTCCGCGTCCTGGGTAAGACGATAAACTACATCCGCGTCCTGGGTATGATGGTAAACTACATCCCCGTCGTGGGTAAGACGATAAACTACATCCGCGTTCTGGGTAAGACGATAAACTACATCCCCGTCGTGGGTAAGACGATAAACTACATCCGCGTCCTGGGTAAGACGATAAACGACGTCCGCGTCCTGGGTAAGACGATAAACTACATCCGCGTCCTGGGTATGACGATAAACTACGTCCAACAGCAAGGCCTCTGATCAGGAGGTTTTAAGGAGCACTTAAATGCTGGTGTTCCCAGGTCCACCCGGACACGGAGTGGTAGCTCTCATTAGGGTCCCAACTATGAGCAAATATTTAACCCCCAACCTGGGGTCAAAACAGTATGAAAGTGTAAAAATAGGTATTAATACGAGCAATAACGTTTTTGAGGAAAAATTATTACCAGCAATAGAGTTTTGAAGAAAATAAATATTACCAGCAATATATTTTTGAGGAAAAAATATTACCAGTAATACATTTTTGAAAAAAATAAATCTTACCAGCAATATATTTTTCAAAGAAAAAATATTACCAGGAATACATTTTTGAAGGAAAAAATGTAAGTGGCAATACATTTTTGAAAAAAAATAAATAAATAAAATAAATGAGGGAAGAGGTGGGCTCATGCCTTTCTCAAATGTATTTTCGTGTAAGTGACGAACCCAACAGGAATTAGCAATTCCGAGTTATTATCTATTACACCACACACACACATCCTAGCCTACAGCACTTGGTATACCCAAGTGGTCACCCATCTAGGTACTGACATGGGAAGATATTGCTTAACTCGGTGATCGTATGGGAACTTGGTTCTTCGATTAACACTTCCGAGCTGTTATCCACTACACCACCTGCACAGTCAAACTTACAGCACCTGGAATTTCCAAGCGGTCACCCATCTAAGTACTGACCTGGTTGGATGTTGCTTAACTTCGGTGATTGCATCGGAACTCGGCTCTCCGATGAACAATTCCGAGCCGTTATCCATTACACTACCAGCACATTTAAGCTTACAGCCCCTGGTTTTCCCAAGCGGTCACCCATCTAAGTACTGGCCTGAGTGAGTTTTGCTTAACTTCGGTAATCGTTTCGGAACTCGACTCTCCGATTAACAATTCCGATCCGTTATCCATTACACCACCAGCACATCCAAGCTTACAGCCCATGGTTTTCCCAAGCGGTCACCCATCTAAGTACTGGCCTGAGTGAGTTTTGCTTAACTTCGGTAATCGTTTCGGAACTCGACTCTCCGATTAACAATTCCGATCCGTTATCCATTACACCACCAGCACATTCAAGCTTACAGCCCCTGGTTTTCCCAAGCGGTCACCCATCTAAGTACAGGCCTGAGTGAGTTTTGCTTAACTTCGGTAATCGTTTCGGAACTCGACTCTCCGATTAACAATTCCGAGCCGTTATCCATTACACTACCAGCACATTTAAGCTTACAGCTTGGTATTCCATAACGGTTACCCATCTAGGTACTGACCGGGTTGGAAGTTGCTTAACTTCGGTGATCGTATGGGAACTTGGTTCTCCGATGAATACTTCCGAGCCGTTATCCATTACCCCACCCGCACATCTAATCTTCCAGCACCTGGTATTCCCAAGCGGTCACCCATCTTGTGAAAATTACGTGACTGAGAAAGTGAGAGAAAAGAAAGACGGGTGGAGTGGCATGAAGTATAAAGTCGATATAAACAAATACAGCGCGGGAATGGGTGACGAAAATAATATAAACGGAGAGTGAAATTCTCGCACGAAGCCTCCCCTGTCTTTCGCCTCCAGATTCAATTCGACGGAACACAGGGAAGTGTGAGCGCGCATTTCACGAGGCGTACACGAGAAAGTAAGAGGGTACATCAATGAATCACCAGCTTTAATGATAGGTTTAATATTGATAAATTTGATAATAATTAAATTATTAACTGACACTTGATTATTGTAAACAAGATAACGTTGATAAAAATGGCAATAATGCTTGTCTTACATATCCTTTTTTAGCGTTACACTCTCACTGTTCCGTTTCTAGAGCTGTTTAAATCGTCGCTGTTGAATCAAGACCAGTATCAAGTATTATAAATTGACTCTAAATTAAAAAATATAACAAAAAACAACAACACATACAGGGGGTGGACAAAATAATTGGAACAGATGCAAATGCCACTCCGATATTTCAAAGTCCTATTATATTAAGAACTTTTACTAAAACTTCATAATTGCAGGTTATATCTATTGTAAATACATGTATTTATCTAATTTGCTGTATTTGCCTTATTTATTTTTAGAATTTAGTAAAATTTAAGCTAAATGCGTGACCTCTCCAAGTTCGAAAAAGAACAAATTGTTGGAGCTTGTATGGCAGGAGCCTTGATCACTAAGGTTGCTGAACTGTTTGTTTTTTTCAAGAGCTACCATATCAAGATCTATGACGCAATTCGAGAAACAGGGTAAAACCTCTAGCAACCGTAACAATTCGGGCCGGACTTGCAAACTTACTGACAGGGACAGACGAGCATTGAAACACAATGTGTCAAAAAAACTACTGCGGCCAAAGTGACAGCTGAGTTGAATAATCATCTGAATTGTCCAGTTTCTGCTATAACTGTTCGTCGTGAGCTCCATAAGTCTGCATATCATGGAAGAGCCACCGTAAGGAAACCTCTTCTCTCCATTCGCAACATTCAGAAGTTGTTGAAGTGGTGCAGAGATCACAATGCCTGGTCTGCAGACCAATGGAAGCAAGTCATATTCTCAGACAAGTCCAGTTTTTCTCTTTTCCCAACTTCAGGGTGAGTTTATGTGTGGAGGCAGCCCAAAGAAGCTTACAGCCCTGACTGCCTTCTTCCAACAGTGAAGCATGGAGGTGGATCAGTGACAGTTTGGGCCGCCATATCATGGAAATGTCTTGGTTCAATAGTTGCCCTGCATGATAGAATCAACAGCAAAGATTACCTGAACATTTTTGGAGATCATGTTCATCCAATGGCCCAGACTTTATTCTCTGATGGTGACTGCATCTTCTAAGACGATAATGCTCTAATACATACCGCTCGAGTGGTTAAGAATTGGTATGAAGAGCATGAAAGTGAGCTAGAACACATGAAGTGGCCTCCCCAATCTCCAGATATCAATATTATTGAACATTTGTGGTGCATTTTGGAGCGACAAGTTAGGAGCCGCTATCCTCCAGAGTCGTGTCTTAAAGAGCTAGAGCAGGTATTAATGGAAGAATGGCTGAAAAGTCCTCTGGATGAAGTCAGGAAGCTGTATGATTCCATTCGTAGACGTATTAAAGCTGTATGTGAGGCTAAAAGAGGACCAACTCCATATTAAATAAATTTTCTTTGAATTTAACAAGTGTTTCAGTTATTTTGTCCAACCCCTGTAAATATTAAATAATAAATTATTTCTTAGCGTAGAGATACATCTTTTAAAATAGGTGAATATTTAAATTCTATCAACATAAGATACAAAAATACACTTTGAATTCGTTCGTAATGCACAGAAATAAAACAGGCCATAACTTCGATTTAATAAATGCCACACTAATACGAAAATAATTTATTACGTAGAAAATATTTAGAAGGAATTATGATAAATATTTTCCCACCAATAAGCACACGCCAAACATACTTTATTATATCACCGACTTTTATAAAAAACATACTGAATGAATATAAGATCAGGCTATCTACAATCATAACCTGTGTAATCTAAATTCTTTCAATCCCACAAATAACATTGCCCAGTCAATATACGGAGACTACCAGACAGAAATAGGCCCACACAGACATGCTCGCATATTACCAACCAAATTTTTCAATTTGTTCCTTAGCCTATCTTAAAGAAACCCAGAAAAAATATGAAGATTATGGAAATTATGAAAATATGAGCATTAACCACATCTATTTTCGGGGCCAGATTAAGTTAGTGCTGGGCTAGAATCATGTATTATAAAGTGCCTGTAAATGAAAGCAAACAAAAAAAAAACACAAAAAAACAAAAACAAGAACTACATATAAATATTAAATCGTAAATGACTTTCTAGCATGAAGATAGATCTTTTAAAACAGGTTAATATTTAATATTTCTATCAGAATAATAAAGAATCCCCAGAATAATATGAGACAAATGCTGCGGTATAATGTTACAATTTTTTTTATACTAATGTTCATCGAATAAAAGATCCAGACGCCACTTAAGGTAAATATTTACGCTGTGGTGTTGCATGATCGTAAGAAAGAGCAAAATAATTAAGAAAAAAATTGGAAAGTGTCTCAACCTTGCCAGAGAGCCGAGAAAAGTGTGACATATGAAGGTGACAGTCACGCAAGTCGTTACCAGAGCACCAGGGAACGTTACTTAAATACCAAGGAAAGCTAGAAAAATGGTAAAGTAAGGGACCAGCAAAAAGACGAGATTGTTTATACACTAAGATTACTGAGGGCGTTCTGAGGAGATTACCAAAGTGAAGAAGAAGAACAACAACAACAAAAAAAACAATAATAATAATAATAATAATAATAATAATAATAATAATAATAATAATAAGAAGAAGAAGAAGAAGAAGAAGAGCAAAATTGAAATTACGTCAATCCCAACTGGCTTGAGGCCACCAATTTCCGATATAAAGCCTGGACAGGAAAAGGCACGGAGTGCAGACTTATCAAACAAGAAATGCTTTCATTGACGTATGATGTTGTTTAATTATATTCAGGAGGCTTTAGTATTTACGAGGAAAATGCGTTTCCAGAATACTTGAAGATACGCAAACACACACGCACGCATGCGCACGCTTTCACGCATTCGAATATAAAATTATATATATATATATATATATATATATATATATATATATATATATATATATATATATATATATATATATTGGGGTTGAATAACACCGACGTACTTCGCGTTGCCTGAAATAGATCTATACTCCCCCCGCCACATGAGGTTATTTTGGATTTTGCTGTGTAATTTATATACTCTGTTATAATAAATACATTCAGCTCTTTTTGTGGATCAGCTTTGATATTGGATATTATTAGGATTCACTTGGATTATATGCCAAGTTATTTATTACCTGTACCATATATATATATATATATATATATATATATATATATATATATATATATATATATATATATGTGTGTGTGTGTATTAAATATGATTCCTTCGCTACATGAGAGTTCTCATGTTTCAAAATCTAGAGCCGAAAACGTCAATATAATTATTAAAGTTAAATTGAATTAAGGTATCAAGCCCTGTTTCATCCTCAAGCGAAAATTTAGGAATAACCAATCTTGAAATTTACGCATCTTTATAAGCATGTTCATTTGTAAAATTAATTACTATGGAGACGGTTGGGGCGGCCATTTTGATAAGGGGCCTAAGAGTTCATTTTCATTCACATATCAGTCACCTTCGGAAAGAGGTCAAGCCGAGGTAGGGTGGGGTATCCATTTCAAAGCGAACGATGGCATTCATGTACTCACATCGTCTGGTCAGTCACAGCGAAAGATAGCTTTTGGCACCATGATATGTCGTGAAGTGTCTGAAGAATTTTATTTTATCTATTTATTTATTTGTTTTGTTTTTCTAAAGGGCTATTTCATATATAAACGCGTCGCACTGAACTACAATTTGTTTTTTTTTCTGACGACTTCATAAAGGGTTTTTCTATCTTAAGCTTTTAAACCTTTTATTAGACTATGAAATTATTTATCTAACGTGTTCTTTCGTATTTTTCTACATATCTGCACATATATATATATATATATATATATATATATATATATATATATATATATATATATATATATATATATATAATGCAGTCTATACAGACACCACATTTAAAGCTTAATTTTGTAAACTTTATTTTGACACATTGTAACACTGCTAAATTTGACTTCCCATTCTTTTCACCATCCTTTACCGGTTATGGTAACTTGTTCTCTCTTCTTAAGTAAGCCCCCTAAAAAAAATTTCTTGGTCTATTTATTTTCCCCATTGTTTCATATTGTATTATTTTTTTTCTTTCCTGTTTTATCTTTCGGCTCCATAACGTTAAAAATCCGGTTCCGGTACGTCAGCAAAATTAAGTAACGTCAAGCCTGGTCTGTACCGAGAGTGGTGACCTCTTGGGAATACCAGATGCGATAAGCTTGGATGGGCAGGTGGATAATGGCTCGGAATTGTTAATCGGAGCGCCGAGTTCCAATTCCAGTTGGCTTCGTTATATTACGCGAAAATACCCTTGGGAAAAGTATAAATCCACCATTTGAGCGTTAATTAGTAAAACTATTACTATTTCCAAAATAAATAAATTTCGTACAAAATATTTAGATTTTGCCATTAATTAACCCATAGAGGTGTTCATATTCCGCTAAAAAAATTATTTCCGTCTGTCTGTCTTTCTTTCTTTCTATGGCACTATCTTCATTTATATCTAGTCTTTGTTCTTTCTTTCTTTGCGACTTTATTCATTTCTAACACAGACTTTGTTACGTTTTTCTTTCAATGAAATAATCTTCATTTCTACTTATTTTTTCTAACGTCTTTTCTTTTTCTTTCTTTCCTTTTCTTTCTGTCTTTTTTCTTTCTTTCTTTTTTCTTTCTTTCTTTTTTCTTTCTTTGCCACTCTATCCATTTCTACCTAGTCTGTTTTTTTCTTTGTTTTTTTTTGTTGTTTTGTTTCTTTCTTTGTTTCTTTCTAGGAAAGAAGACATTTCACTTTCAACTGAAAATCAGCGAGATTTTCAAACTCAAATAATGTCCTATTCTGAGGCCTGCCGTTACATTTTCAAATGAGAAAATGGAAAAACTCATCGTTTCCTCTGTGCCTTTATCAGTCCGTTATTTAGTAACACTGCCAGGCGAGTCAGTGTCAGGTTGTCTTGGATTACATAGGTTACTATGGCAACTCGATTAGTTGGCCACATGCAAGTAACCAAGGATTATTTTTGAGAAAATATGCTTCTGTCTTTCCATGAAACTATCACGTGGACAGTCGCGACAACTGATAAAAATAGCTACAGATTTTATATATATATATATATATATATATATATATATATATATATGTGTGTGTGTGTGTGTGTGTGTGTGTGTGTGTGTGTGTGTGTGTGTGTGTGCAAATATATAGAAAAATAGGAAATAACACGTTAGGTAAATAATCCGGAGTTCTTTAGTATTTTTGTTTTTATTTAAAAATTTGTTTTTATTTTTAAAAAAAAACAGTGCTCCATACAGAAGTAGAGCTTAAATTATAATTATTTAAAAAAAAATATGATTCCTTCGCTACATAAGAGTTCTCATGTTTCAAAAACCTCAATATAAATTAAAACTAAATTGAATTAAAGTATCCAGCCCTACTTTAATTCAATTTAATTTTAATAATTATATTGAGGTTTTGGGATCTTGTTTTTGAAACATGAGAACTCTTATGTATCGAAGGAATTATATATTTTTTTAAAACAATTACAATATACATACATATATATATATATATATATATATATATATATATATATATATATATATATATATATATATATATATATATATGGATTGGTGTGAGTTTATGACCCTTCACGTTATTTGCTATCGTCAGATAAACTGATTAATTTTTAAATTTTGGATTTATATAGAGTTGCGTATATCGGTGTTTTTATGGTAATGGGAGGAGAGAGAGAGAGAGAGAGAGAGAGAGAGAGAGAGAGAGA
>OZ038507.1:65053873-65063873 GCA_964036315.1 Acanthosepion esculentum
TATATATATATATATATATATATATATATATATATATACACACACATTTTTCACACAAGAAAGAAAGAACTGTAAATATACCAAAAATGTTGTAATTATTAGCAGGGTGAAAATCCGGTGTTAACGGCTGTTAACACAAGTGTAGGATTCTATATATAATCACACACACACACACACACACACACATATATATATATATATATATATATATATATATATATATATATATATATATATATATATATATGCATGATGAAAAATATGGAAAAAGACAAAACAAAATCCGAATATACAAGTTTACCGTTTTAAAGTTGTTTTACTGTCGACGTCAGACGTTTCGGTCTAGTAGACCATCTTCAGGACATGGTTATTAAAAACATATTAGGATTAGACGATATTTAAGTCAACATGAAAGGACGATAGACACAAGACTAATCAGAAACGTCTGACGTCGACAGTAAAACAACATTAAAACAGTAAACTTGCATATTCGGATTTTGTTTTGTCTTTTCCATATTTTTCATCATACCGTCGGATCTACATCCACATATTTGCTTACACACACACACACACACACACACACACACACACACACACACACACACATATATATATATATATATATATATATATATATATATATACATACATATATATATATATATATATATTTTATATATATATTATGTTTGTGTGTGTGTGTGATATAAAGCACTCCCTGGACCTATATCCTCCTGGAAATTCCATACGGATTACCATATTGTATTATTACTGTATATATGTATACATATAGTACAACTCCTCTGGTATTGAGGTACTGTTTTGATTCAAGGAAGAAAAGGCTGCTGTGGCAAGCTTAAAATTTTTATTAAGTTTTAGAGTTTAGGATCCAAAAGCTAGTTTATAATGTTGATTTGTATTTTATTTAAATTGTAGATTGAATATATAAATGTATATCCCTGACAACCAACAGTATTGAAAAATTTGTGCTGACCAAATATTGTAATTTGAGAAACACAAAGACACTTTAGGAAATGTTTAAAAAATTATGAAGTATCTTATTCAGAAACAATTGCAATCTATAAAGAAAGTCAAAAACAAGGATATATAATACAACTCATCTAAACCGGATATCCAAGATGTTTGGTATTGAGGGTACTGTTCTGATTCGAGGAAGAAAAGGCTTCATATTTACGTCAATACAAATAGAGTCCACATTCAAAGTCTATACTATTTCAAGTTCATTTCGGCACGAAGGAAGTTCATAATGAAATAGCCAAGTTCAGAATGGGACGTAGCAAATTCAAAATGAAATAGCTAAGTTCAGAATGGGACGTAGCAAATTCAAAATGAAATAGCCAAGTTCAGAATGGGACGTAGCAAATTCAAAATGAAATAGCCAAGTTCAGAATGGGACGAAGCAAATTCAGAATGAAATAGCCAAGTTCAGAATGGGATGTAGCAAATTCAAAATGAAATAGCCAACTTCGGAATTGGACGTAACAAATTCAAAATGAAATAGCCAAGTTCAGAATGGGACGAAGCAAATTCAGAATGAAATAGCCAAGTTCAGAATGGGACGTAGCAAATTCAAAATAAAATAGCTAAGTTCAGATTGGGACGAAGCAAATTCAAAATTTATTTCTGATAATTTCATTTTGTAATGCGTGTGTTTGGATATTACATTATTCAGAAACAATTGCAATCTATAAAGGAAGTCAAAAATAAGGAGATACATTACAACTCGGTTTAAACCAAACATCCAAGATGTTTGGTATTGAGGGTACTGTTTTGATTCGAGAAAGAAAATTCCTCATATTTATGTATCTAAGCATCCATTTTAAAGACGTACAGATATTTGTTCCACGAGGGCACATTTAAAACAATATCAGAATGAAGGAGGTCCCAGAAAGTGATCGCAAGCTGGAAGAAGGAGAAATATAACTTATACGTTAACCCCTTAAGAGAATGTCTCTTTTCCCCTTGTAATACAGAGAAATCCATAAAAAAAAGCCATATAGACGCCGAAACACGCCAAAGGCACCCTTTTTCGCAATGGCCATACCCGCCCGTTTCTGTTTCGATTTTTGACCAATGATCAGGTTCCGTTTCGGGCAAAGGAGATAACGAAGCGTTTTGTCTTTTGCAATTTCAGGCCCCATGCAGATTTCACAAGAAGCAACCACTGTTATGACAAACAAGAGGCAGGAATGTGCCGGTTGTAAGAAAAAGATAACAGAACGTTATCTGCTGAAAGCACTTGACCAATATTGGCACGAAGACTGCCTCAAGTGTTCCTGTTGCGACTGCCGGTTGGGCGAAGTGGGTTCCACACTCTACACCAAGGCCAACCTCTTGCTCTGTAGGAGAGACTACCTTAGGTGAGTACATTGATTTATAGATTTAAATTCTGGAACGCATGTACGGGCGGGTTCCATCACTGACACATAGATATATGACATTTTGTAATTGTGTATATATATATATATATATATATATATATATATATTATTATTATTATTATTATACATATACGTTATTTATATAGACACAAATATTTAAGGAGAATGCTCTGTTTTCTTATAAACAGTATTAACAACATTTACCGGCCTGAACTTCCGCGAAATTTTCATAGAAAATATGAGTCCCCCGACAGGAATTGAACCTGTATTCTACGCGAAACAGTCATATAGTATAGGATACTGGAACGCTGCCTGTCGGGGAACACATATTTTCTAAGAAAATTTCTCGGACGTTCAGGCCGGTAAATGTTGTTAATACTGCTTATTATAAATTTCTTAAAATATTTAATATTTGTGTCTATAAAATTAAAATATAAACAGAAGCTAACTTAAAACAATTGTCGGATTTTGTCCATTTCGTAGTGTGTAACGCCATATATCTATCGATATATATATATATCTATCGATATATATATCTATCTATCGATATATATATATATATCTATCGTTATATATATATATATATATATATATATATATATATATATATATATATATATATATATATATATATATATATATATAAATTCTGATTACGAATATCTTTTACTTCTGTGTATAAATACTTGTTGCAGAATAAAATCCTTATATCTACCTTGATTATTTCGATGAGAGGACTAGACGCGTCGGTTAAGATGAATTTTCATTTTGGATTTATTCATATATATATATATATATATATATATAAATAAACAAAAAAAATATATGAAAATTTCTCGTATGTTCAAGCCGGTGAATGTTGTTAATAATGTTTATTATAAAACAGAGCTTTTACTAAAATATTTCTCTCTAGATTAATAACGTTCAACAATAAAATATTTAAAAATAATTGTCGGACTTTGTCTATTACGTATATATAGTTGTCCTGCGGCCATTACGAAAATTGTAACGCTACACAACCACAATGGAAAGACTTACCAGTGAGCAAATCAAAATACTATAGACTGGCCCGGAATCTCTTCTGATTTAAATGCAATCGAGAATCTGTAGTCAATCCGGAAAGAACGAAGTAGTAAGTTGTTTCATTGGAAAAATACGAAAAAAAAAAGTGTAATAAAAACTGAATTAATCGTTTTATTTCAATTAATTTGCACAAGAGTGTACATCCAAATTAGATACTGCATAGGTTCAATTTTACTTTCAACTTACTACTTCGTTCTTTACTTTTGGTAGGTTTAGAAAATTGAGGAAGAAAAATACCAACATTTTATTTCGAATAGCAGTAAAAAAAAAAAAAAAAAAAAAACAAAAACCAAAAACAAAACGAACAGTTGAAAAGCTTTAAATTCACAGAAACACAGATACAGGGGTTGGACAAAATAATTGGAACAGGAGCAAATTCCACTCCTATATTTAAAAGACCTATTATATTAAAAACTTTAACAAAAACTTCGTAATTGCATGTTATATCTATTGTAAATACGTTTATTTTTCTAATTTACTGTCTTTGGCTTATTTATTTTTAGAATTTAGTAAAATTTAAGCTAAATGTGTGACCTCTCCGAGTTCGAAAAAGCGCAAATTGTTGGAGCTCGCATGGCAGGAGCCTCGATCACTAAGGTTGCAGAACTGTTTGGTTTTTCAAGAGCTACCATATCAAGAACTATGACGCAATTTAAGAAACAGGGTAAAACCTCTATCAAGCATAGCAATTCGGGCCGGACTTGCAAACTGACAGGAACCGACGTGCATTGAGATGCAATGTGACAAAAATATCATCGGACTACTGCAGCCAAAGTGACTGCTGAGTTGAATAATCATCTGAATAGTCCAGTTTCTACGAAAATTGTTTGTCGTGAGCTCCATAAGGCTGCATACCATTGAAGAGACGCTGTAAGGAAACCTCTTCTCTCCATTCGCGACATTCAGAAGAGGTTGAAGTGGTGCAGAGATCACAATGCCTGGTCTGCGGACCAATGGAAGCAAGTCATATTCTCAGACGAGTCCAGTTTTTCCCTTTTACCAACTTCAAGGCGAGTTTATGTGTGGAGGCAGCCGAAAGAAGCTTACAGCCCTGACTGCCTTCTTCCAACAGTGAAGCATGGAAGTGGATCAGTGATAGTTTGGGCCGCCATATCATGGAAATGCCTCGGTCCAATAGTTGCCCTGCATGGTAGAATCAACAGCAAAGATTACCTGAACATTTTGGGAGATCATGTTCATCCAATAGCCCAGACTTTATTCCCTGATGGTGACTGCATCTTCCAAGACGATAATGCTACAATACATACCGCTCGAGTGGTTAAGAATTGGTATGAAGAGCATGAATGTGAGCTAGAACACATGAAGTGGCCTCCCCAATCTCCAGATATCAATATTATTGAACATTTGTGGTGCATTTTGGAGCGACAAGTTAGGAGCCGCTATCCTCCACTGTCGTGTCTTAAAGAGCTGGAGCAGCTATTAATGGAAGAATAGCTGAAAATTCCTCTGGATGAAGTCAGGAAGCTGTATGATTCCATTCCTAGACATATTAAAGCTGTATGTGAGGCTAAAGGAGGACCAACTCCATATTAAATAAATTTTCTTTGAATTTAACAAGTGTTTCAATTATTTTGTCCAACCCCTGTACATACTCACAGGCAATTTAACCCCTTGAAGATGGTCTCAGATGAGATTGAAAGTACTTGGGAAAAGATATTTATATATATATATATATATATATATATATATATATATATATATATATATATATATATACATACATACATATATATATATATATATATATATATATATATATATATATATATATATGTATAAGAATTGGTATTTAATTGTCAAGATATATGAACGGTGGGAAACAGGTTCCCTAGATATTGGAAAGGACTGAGTCATTTTCGGAAATGCTTTATTATTGATTATAGCATATCTTTTATTTTGGTTTTATTTTATTCATTAAAAAACATCTGTCTATATTCCTGAAATGAGGTATTTTAATTATTTACATTGTTTGGGCTGTTGTTGTCATTTTATTGCCATACTTACGACGTTTCAGCCGTTGTACGCTATGCCTTTCTTCAGGATCTGTGTATATTTCTGAGATGAGGTATTGCAATTATTTTCATTCATCGGACTGTTGTCCTCATCTTTATTACCATGTTTACGACGTTTCAGCCGTCGTATACTCTGGCCTTCTTCAGTTAAAGGGAATTTCGAACTGAACTCTTTATTTCGTCCACCGGGTAGAGTGTTCTAGTTCCACGTGCCATGCCTCTTCCGGATGTCTCAGTTATTTATCTCCCTTAAACTCAACTCTCCAAGTTTGTTTTATTTTTCCTCCACTGCAGTAACCAGGTATTAGCCTCACAACTCTTTGGGCCAAGTCACTGGATCTAACCTACGCTTTTATCCACTGGGCCATGTGTCCTTAATGATTTGATATTTAATTGTCATGATATATCAAGGCCGCGCAGCCAGTTCTCGAATTATTTGAAAATCACCGTATCGCTTTTGGACAGATATTGTTATTGCTCAAAACGTATTTTTTCTTTTTCTTTTTCTTTTATTTAATTTTATTTCTTAAAATAATATATATTTTTCTGGTATTGAATTTTTCAACTTATATCAAGGTCGCGGTGCCGGCTCTTGGAATATTCCAAATGACGTGAATAATTTTCGGACAAAATTCTTTATTGTTCTCTACGTATATTTAATTAATATTTTTATTTTATTTTATTTATTTTTAAAAAAAAAAAAGATACAATTATGTGATATTTAAAAAAAAACAAAAAAAAAAAACAAAAAAAAAAAACAAAAACCCCCAAAAAACAAACAATCCCAAACTTTCTTTTGGTCTCTTCCAGGTTATTCGGAACAACCGGATATTGTTCTGCGTGTTCTAAAATGATTCCAGCATTCGAATTGGTCATGCGCGCCAAAAGTAATGTGTATCATTTAGAATGCTTTGCTTGTCAACAGTGTAATCACAGGTAACTATTTTCTTTATATCATTCATATGCATTCTCACGATTCCACGGACTTTATTCTGTAGTGACATCAGTCTAAAAAGGACAGCTGTATTAATCACTCTAGCAGTCTAACTTTATGTGGTTCTACAGAAGGATGCTAAGGATATCATGGACCGAGCGTGTGAGCGAACAAGGAGGAGGCTTATAATTAACACCAGGAAGAGGCAGCTGAAGTTTCTGGGACGCATAATGAGGAAGAAGGGCCTGGAGAATCTGATACTCACGGGTCGAATAGAGGGAAAGAGAGACAAGGGTAAACAACGCATGACACACCTAGCGGGCTTGAGCAAGTGGATGACAGAACGTGGTCTGGTGGAGGAAGCGGAGGGAAGGAACTTTTTGAGAGCTGCAAGGGATAGAAGGCGGTGGAGAGCCATGATTGCCAAAATCCTGAAAGGACATGGCACATAAAAAAAGAAAAGTCTAACTTTTATTTCAAACTTTATCTTTTGACCAATAGTTTCCTCGGTATTCTTCCATCTGTACATAAATGAGGAATGATAATATCAACTGAAAGATTCAGCGTCCATTGACGGAACAACTCACTATACTTAACTCCCTGGCCATCGGGCTGGGATCAAAGTATAGTATCTGTTCTCCTCATCTCTAATGGTAATGGTTAATATTTGCTGGCTCCTTATGAGGAAGCATTATACTTCCAGGGTGTAGGAGTTCTCTTCTGCCTGGGAAGTTGGAAATAATATTAAATACCAGACAATACCTTGCCTTTGGGAAGGGCTGAGGCATCCCCAAAAGGATAATTGTCAATGGAGCTTGAGCAATTTTCCCCGGTATTGCCGTTAAACCCACCTTAAACTGACCTTGGGTTACGTTCGGTAGGGACGTGGGCTAGTGGAAAAATACCCCCACCCACCCAGTAAGGAGACATTAGGCATTCGATGACCGATAAGACAATGTTACTAGAGTTATGTTTTTCGTCACTCTCTGGTCATTAACCTAGGATCGAAATGTAGTATCTGCTTTTGGGTGGGCAAAAAAATATTTTATCTCTAAAACGTGTCTCTCTTCGGACAGAGCGAAAATGAAAAAAATATTGAGAGGTTCCGTCCGGTTTCGGGAAACACCTGCCCAAGGCAGTACCTTCCTCACTGTACAAAAAATGTGGGGTCGGTTTTAATACTGGTGCTACTATAGCTTGAGATCTACCTCCGTTTTTCTATAGCGTGAGGCCTACCACAACATCGAACTATAATATATATATTGTAAGTGTATACATATTTATTTAAACCATATATTACATACAATGATTTATACAAATACAATGCATACATTTTATTTCATATGTGGACCAAATAATGTAGCTGGGGATTCATTGTTGAATGGTAGTAACCCATGGAATTTAGATTAGTACGTTTCGTCTATAGCGTGAGATCTACCTCATTATAGCATGAGCTTTTCCTCCCGTTTCGTCTATAGCGTGAGATCTACCTCATTATAGCATGAGCTCTTCCTCCCGTTTCGTCTATAGCGTGAGATCTACCTCATTATAGCATGAGCTCTTCCTCCCGTTTCGTCTATAGCGTGAGATCTACCTCCATATAGCATGAGCTCTTCTTCCCTTTTCGTCTATAGCGTGAGATCTACCTCATTATAGCATGAGCTCTTCCTCCCGTTTCGTCTATAGCGTGAGGTCTACCTTAATATAGCATGAGCAGTACTTAGCGAGATGACTGCTTGGGAATACCAAGTGCTATAACCTTGGATGCGCTGCTGGTGTAATGGATAATAGCTCGGAATTGTTAATCGGAGAGCCGAGTTCCGATACGATCTCCGAAGTTAAGTAACATCCAACCTGGTCAGTACCTAGATTGGGGACCACTTGGGAATCCCAGGTGCTGTAAGATTGGGTGTGCTGGTGGCGTAATGGATATCGAACACCTCCTCTCCGCCAGCTATCGGTTAATAGTAATATTTGTATTTCTAAATCATTATTATCTCAAATCATTATTATTATCTGGAAAAAATATATTAATAACTTTCCGTAATTAAATAAGAATTATAATGAAAAGATACAGTATAAATATTAACGGCTTTTCTTAAAACGTCACTCATTTTTTTTCTTTTCTTTCATCACCAGAAACATCTTAGCGGAAAAAGTACTGTCAATATCAAATATTTTCATTTGTACCCCCTTACTTCTTAAAATCTCGACCAGCATTCAGATGTATGCTTGTTATTGTAATATTTTGTCAAAGATGTTAAACTCAGATAATTAAGAATGACACAGGGAAAAATTACATGGATATTTTATTGTCGTAGAACTCACCATGAGCTTACTCAGTGATTAACTAAAGAATTAATAGGATTTATAAGAATATTCAAATTGGGAGATCGTGACATTTACCCGGGACTTTCTGGCGTGTTAAAACTTTGTTTTGTTTCAATTTTGTCGTTGCAGATTCTGCGTTGGAGACCGATTCTACTTGTGTGATAACAAAATCCTGTGCGAATACGATTATGAAGAACGTATGGTGTTCGCCAACATGAGCTACAATTACAACGCTCTGTCACATCTGAAGCGACAAGCCCACAATCTCAGCGACGATGTATCCAGCGGGTACGGTAGCCCGAGTCCGAACTCCCTCTGAAATAAAGGGCAGCAACGGTTGAGATCGCAAACACTGCCCCCGGCGCCGGGGCCGCAGCCGGGATCGGAGCCGTGTCTTGTCGGTGCCTCCGTTGCTGCAACCGTCGCCTCTGACATGACAAATTCGCATTCAGCCACCCCCACCACCCCAACCTCCGCTACGACCACCACCTCGACCCATAATAATAATAATAATATAAATAGTAACAATGCTTCCGTTAATGTCAGTAATATTCACAACATGATTATCAATAATAGTAATAATAATACAATTGCCACTTCTTCCGGAGCGGAGAGCGCACGCTACAATATCACGTCATCGTCTTCTACCGTTTCTGCTTCGTCAGCTCCTTCTTCTTCTTCGACGTCAAGTGACGTCACGTTGGCTGTTGCCAGCGTTGGTAGGGTTAATTTAGCAACGATGGCTTCTACCGGTCCAGCCATTGTGACGACCACTGATATTACGACAGGTCCTGCATCCTCGTTCCAAGACATAGCGAGTAACTACCATCAGGCAACCTGAAACTAACCAGTCGACCTCAATTCACCGACAACGAATATACGTTAACAACAACATATATATATATATATATATATATATATATATATATATATATATATATATATATATATATATGTGTGTGTGTGTGGATGTAGATCCGACGGTATGATGAAAATGTGGAAAAGACAAAGCAAAATCCGAATATGTGAGTTTACTGTTTTTTTATTTTGTTTTTTTGTTTTTCTGTCGACGTCAGACGTTTCGGTCAAATAGACCTTCTTCAGGACATGGTTAATGGAGACATATTTCATTTAACTTAAATTTAATATAAATCTGTCGCCATTAACCATGTCCTGAAGAAGGTCTATTTGACCGAAACGTCTGACGTCGACAGAAA
>OZ038507.1:65066373-65113873 GCA_964036315.1 Acanthosepion esculentum
CAAGTCGTGAAAAAAAAAAAAAAAAAAAGAAAAAGAAAAAACAGCTATTCGAAAACTGGTCTTCAAGGCGGTAATAATAATTCCGTTTTGGAAGACAGACAATCTTCCCAGCACACCGAATGACAAAATGTTTAGCCTTGTGCCATACAGACTAAAATAATCATAGCAAATATTCGTTGAATTCCACGGTAAACATTTCTTTTTTCTTCAAATCTGTAATTAGCAGCTCAATAGAGAATGAAGGAAAGAAGAAATTTCTGTAGAAGAAGAAGAAGAAGAAGAAGAAGAAGAAGAAGAAGAAGAAGAAGAAGAAGAAGAAGAAAACGAAAAAGGAAGCAGAAATTGTAACTAAAAGATGAAAATAATTATGAACACTGATTTCATACCATATATATATATATATATATATATATATATATATATATATATATACTGGGTTTCACACTTTTGCAATTTGTCTGATGATCGCAAAAGCGTGAAACCCAGGGTCACAAACTCATATCCCATACAACTGAAAATGTCATCTCTTTCACTGATATTGAGCGCTTTCTATTAAGTACTGCGCATATATATATATATATATATATATATATATATATATATATATATATATATGTATATATATATATATATATATATATATATATATATATATATATATATATATATATGTGTGTGTGTGTGTGTGTGTATGTATGTATGTATGTATGTATGTATGTATGTAAAAAAATTCACAGAATTAATCTGTAGAAAAATACAATATGTATAAAAGAAAAAAGGACAACAGGGAAACTGTATGTAGTTTTAGCCACATTGGACGAAACGCGTTGGCTAAAATTACATAAAATATTCCTGTTGACTTTTTCCCTTTATACATATATATATATATATATGTATATATTAAACAGACAATGAAATGATATGGACATTATTATTATTATTATTATTATTATTATTATTATTATTTCGTGTGCATATCTTCTTCTTTTGGCCCTCACCTTTCACCATTCTCCTAAAAAAGACCTTTTTTGTACAATGTAAATAATATTCAATATTCTTTGTTTTTTGTTGTTTTATTATATGACAATAATTATGATTTTGTAAATCTGTTCCTGTCTTCATGGAGTGGGGGGAATATAAAGTTCTAAATAATAAATAAATATATAAGTAAATAAAATACATTCTTCTTGAATATCTCCCCCACTTCATAAAAAGGTTGATATAAAATGAAAAAAAAACAAAACAGTTAATTTAAAAAAGGATGATTTAAAATTTAAGAGAAGAAACTGACAAAAAACAAAACAACAGTATTTTAAAATTAATTCTTAATAAAGAAACAAACAAGATACAAACCAGAAAAAGAAACAAGTCAAAAAGAAACAAACCCAAAAGACAAACAAACCAAAAAAAGCAACAAGCCAAAAAAGAAACACACCAAAAAAGAAACAAACCAAAAGGACAAACAAACCAGAAAAAGAAACGAGCCAAAAAAGAAACACACCAAAAAAGAAACAAACCAAAAAGACAAACAAACCAGAAAAATAAACAAACCAAAAAAGAAACGAACCAAAACAGAAACAAGTAAAAAAGAAAAAGAAAACGAAAAAGAAACAAGCCAAAAAAGAAACGAACCAAAAAAAGAAACGAACCAAAAAAAAAGAAAAAGAAACAAAGAAAAGAAACAATTTTATTTCCACTTATGTTCCCCTCGTTCCCATATCCAGCCAAAAGAGCCTGTGTAGAATTCACTTTTACGATCTCCTACTGAACATTGTCCGAGTTTCCGCTGTCGCATATCTTTTGTAAAAAAAATGCTCTGATGAAAAAACAAATGTATAAAAAAAATGATTCGACTTTAAAATGCTTGTCGTAGTGATTTCGATCCTCACTGGGTACCCTGTATATTCGGCCTTGTGCCACGACTAAGCTACAATTAGCAAATCACTATAATTCTGCTTGTTCTTCCTTTGGTGGCTCAGTGGGCCATTACCTCAAATAAACAATGGACTATTCCTGGTTGATTACGAGCTTAGACGGAAGAAAAGATATATCAAAGGCATAGTTAGCTTTTAGAGAAAGAAAGAAATAAAGAAAGAAAGGAAAAGAAAGGATTAGAGAGAAAATAAGAAAGACGATAATACTCTTATGTGTTTTATAATAGCTTAAAGGAAATGGAAGACCTTAGCAATTGTTAACCGTAATATTTGTCACCTCTTAATTACTTATTTATTTTAATACTTCATTAAATTAAATAAAGTGACTTACGGCTGTATGACGTTGAAACACCGGTTCTCGTCCGATCGCCGGAGTTGAGCAACGTCAAGCTTGGTCAGTGCTAAGATGTGTGCTGTAAGTTTCGATGTGTGGGTGGTATAATGGGATAATGACTCAGAATTGTGAATCGGAGAGCTGAGTTCCAATTCCAGTCGGATATCCACCTGTTCTCCCCCAAACTATGTGTTAATTAGTAATACGTGTATCGCTAAATCATTATTAACTATAAAAAACAATAAATCTTACAATCTAAAATTATTTTCTGGCTTTAAATAAACTGCAAAGGGTAGATAAGCCGAAGAAAACAAATCAGGAATACAGTAAATCCCTCGGATTTCATTATTCACTTACACTGACGCACCATGGGATTTCTATGGGCGTAATATTAAATTTAGCATAGGATTATTTCATTATCATCTTATAAAATTAGTAAAATTTCTAAATGGATTGAAACATTATCCGAGGCGTGAGAAAAGACGAAAGAAAGGTACGATAGAGAAGGCGATAAAATTAATGTCTTTAACGTCTGCTTCTATGAAATGGAAAACCGTTTCAATTTTGAATATTTAAATAACGACCAGCATTCATATTTATTGATTGTTATTGCAACATTTTGTTGAAGTTGTTGAGCTCAAATACTTAACTATGCAACAGGGGAATTTTCACGGATATTTTATAGTCATGGAACTCTCAATGAGCTTATTCAATCATTAACTTAAGAATTAAGATTCATCAGAAAATTCAAATAGTAAATCCGTGAAATTTTAACTGGTATTACTTCGTACTAATATAAATTATTCCCAGTTGTGAATCGTTGTATTTAGCGTTTTCTAAGAAGAGATATGCTTTCACAGGAATTCAGACATTGCTTCAGACTAGTTCGTTTCTGTTATTTTTTTTTTTTACGACAGACTCTTTCAGAATACGTATCATTTTTGTATATATTTCTAATCATCTCAGATTAAATTCCCCCACCTCCCGTGACTCGGCATCAGTCACCAAAAATAGCCACCCCAGGCTTACTTCATATAATAGCAGAAACGAATAACAATAATAAAATTAACAATAAAAAATATTACAACAGTAATATAGGCGCCTTGGCGTTGGCTAATATATACCGAAATAGCCTGACCATTTGCAATGAGTTTGACGCTCACTAAGCGCCCTATATATTTCGCCTTGTGCCGAAACTAGGCTATGCTAAGCTTGGTACGTATATGGAGCACTTGGGTGTTTGGGTAATGGTAAAAGAACTAGTCTGGTTGAACACTAGTACTGAGTAATAAATTATATACTGACACGATGCTTCAAATTTATTCAAATTGTGCCAGACTAAATTAAACTCAGTTAATAATGACAAACATATGGGTGTAATTTTTTTAAAAATCTTCAGCTATTAAAATCAACAAAATTAGTTCCCCAATTTCAAAACAGACTGTGTTCGAGATCCAAACGCTACAACAAAATAAATTTATTCATTCATAAATGCACACACACGCAAATATATATATATATATATATATATATATATATATATATATATATATATATATATATATATATATATATATATATATATATATATATATATATATTATTATGTTAACATTCTTTTTATAGATACAAGTATTTAAGGAAATGCTCTGTTTATCATAAACAGTATTAAATAACATTTACCGGGCTGAATGTCCGAGAAATTTTCATAGAAAATATTCGTCCTCCGACAGGATTCGAACCTACGGAACCGTTATATAACCTGAGGTGCATTGACCGATTCGGCCACTGAGGATCGTTCAAACAAATGTAAACAAATGACGTCACACATTATGAAATGGACAAAGTCCGACAATTATTTAAAGACATTTTTATGTTTAACATTCTTTTTATAGATACAAGTATTTAAGTAAATGCTCTGTTTATAATAAACAGTATTAAACAACATTTACATTTGATACGCCATGAGCAGTTATGAATGAATGTGAGAGATTCATGGAAGATTGAAGTTTATAAGCAGTAAATTCGACCTTGCCAACCGAACGCTCCTCAGTGGCCGAATCGGTTAAGGCACGTCTGGCTATATGACGGTTCCGTATAGGATACAGGTTCGAATCCTGTCGGAGGACGAATATTTTCTATGAAAATTTCTCGGACATTCAGGCCGGTAAATGTTGTTTAATACTGTTTATTAAAAAACAGAGCATTTACTTAAATATTTGTATCTATAAGAAGAAAGTTGAACATAAAAATGTCTTTAAATAATTGTAGGACTTTGTCCATTTCATAATATATATATATATATATAGCAACATAATATCTTTATTTATTTATATTATGACTGACTCTAATGAATGTCTTGAGGAATAGCATCCACTCTTCAGGAGATGTGATGGTAAATTTATCATCAACTCTCTTGAAGACCGGATGTAATTCGACAAAGCTCACATCAGTGACATTCATACGTGAGCTTTAATTTATCATATATATATATATATATATATATATATATATATACACTTATGAGATAATTTGAGTTATAATTTTTTTTATAGATATCAGAACAATCTTAGGCAAATTAATGAATTAATTAAATTAACAAAGCGGAAAAAAAACTTTGTGTGACGTCCCAACATTTTCCTGTCTGTGCATAATTATAAACAAGGCGTACATTTTTTATATACCCCTCTCCTTCATGCGCATATATACTTCCATCAACAAAAATCATTGCTTTAGTTCGATGAGGTCCTAAAGGACGAAGCATAACCCATTTTTTTTCTCACGTTGTCATTAATTTGCCTAATATTTACGTATGTAAATTACTTGATTTTCTTTTCGCATGTTCATGTATGTATACACTCATAAAAATACACACGCTCACACACACACACATATGTATATATATATATATATATATATATATATATATATATATATATATATATATATATAATAAAAAGACTTAAACACTAATATTCCATGGTCATTATATATATATATATATATATATATATATATATACATTCTCAGGGTGTATCAAAAATCAAAAAATACTTATACGAATTTTGGGGTCGGTTTACTCACACAAAAAAACGAGGACAAAATTGCATTTAAACATATGTCCGCAAATGCCTAGTTTTTGAGTTATTAAGTTTGAAGTTTACAATCCCAAATACAATCCAAAAATAATTTTGGGGGGCGGGTCCCTAAATCCAAAACAAATTAAAATCTCTATATAAACGTATTTCAAAAAGGCCCTGGTTGTTCCTCAACACAGAAACGCAATGTTCAAAATGTCCCCTGCTTGCTTTTACACACACATGGAGGTCATGCAACCGGCGCTCCACTATTTATCCATTTTTCATGGACTTCATACGGACTTTTTTGCTTGTTTTGGTGTGAGGAACCCGCTCAATATTTGTAAAAGTATTTTTGAAACACCATATATATATATATATATATATATATATATATATACGAGGTTAGAAAGTCCATAGGCTGACCAAGTTACAAATTTAAGTGGGCACACCAATTGGTATACGAAAAAGACTTGAATGTCTTTTAGTCTAACAACTGCTGTGTCTAATCACAGTCATACCTTGGTCAGCCTAAGAACTTTTCAGCCAACACTATAATATGGGACACTAAAAATGATTCGACCTGAACCCACTTGCGCAGTGTGTTTTCTAATATTTATTCATTGAATTACAAATATTGGGAAGTGGGGCCGGTCAAGACCCTGTCGGCACCCCGTTTTATGCCATACATATATCTATATATATATATATATATATATATATATATATATATATATGTATGAATATTTGCACGCACACACACTCGCGTGCGCGCACACACACACACACACACATATATATATATATATATATGCGTATTTTTTTTAATAACGAAATAACCTTATGAAATAAATGCAACACTAAATATTGTGATATGAAACCCCTGCTCATGTATCAGAATATATTTATGTGTACATATATATATATATATATATATATATATATATATATATATATATATATATATATATATATATATATATATATATATATATGAATGCAAGTAAGTTTGACTATGATCGTATCGATTTTTATATGCCTTGTTTGATGGCCTATAACATTCGTTCCTTCCCCACGAAATATTAAATATTGAAAAACTTAAATCTCTCGTAAAATTATAACAGATTCACAAAGAAATTAGCTTCCTTTGAGCTGGGTCACATGCAGAATATCAATTTTATTTCCGACGTATAAAAATACTTTCTGAAAATCCCCCTGTGTTCTTGTCAGCCATCAAATCATGTCGCCTATAGTAATCTATCCAGAGAACGCCATTAATTTTTTTTTTATAACGGGAATGTGCATGGTTATAAGTAATGTTTCATTTGTGCAAGTTTGATTGAAGTTCCTTAAGAACGTTTATTTAAGCTTCCTACAGTTTTGCATATCATTCCTTTTTTTCCGTGAGTATTTGAACATTTATTATCCAATAGTGTTGCTGTTTTTTTTAAAGTTTGGCGCCTAGAAACACTGGACAGTTTATGTTCAAATCACGATCCTTTGGATATTTGCCATGGGAAAGACGATAGAACAGCGACAGGCTTGCCACGTTGCGTTCGCATCCTCGCCAGCCTCTCTTTACTCTATCGCTACATCTGTAGCAAAGTTTAGATGACCTTTGTTCTTTAGCGCCACCAATCACAACTGAGACACGCCTTGATACGTCCACAGGGTTGAATCATCGTCATTCTCTCCGTATTCAGTTGGTAAGAAGTAAGTTACACTCAAACAGCGGGGCTACATTCCCCAACGCTAAAATCTTAACCTTTTCAAGTCGAGAGCCAATCGTTAACAATATACTACATAGCCTCTTAACGTTTACTACTGGCACAGGGCTACGTATCATGGCTACGACTAGCTCTGACCAGTTTGGACCAGCTATGACAAGCCAAGACTAGCTTAGACCAGCTCTGACCAGCTTGGACAAGGTATGACCAGCTAAGACTAGCTTAGACCAGCGGCCCGAGTGAAAACACTCGGGAAAACTTGTTAAAAACTGACCTTGTGTCACAAGCTGACTCAGTGGGTGGGGGAGTAAATATCTACTACTTTCAGTAACACTCTGCTTTGAGTGGCTCTTCAGACTTGTACGGGGTGAAAATTAGTGAGAAATAAAATGGTAAAAAAGGAAATAATAATCAAAATTTTCATAAATGAAGAATTACTGCCAAAATTCAGCTATAATATTTGCGAATATATGTGTAACTAACATCGTTTATATACGTTTTACATATCAACACTGAGATATACAAAAGTCTAAGACTATATCTCTGTAAATTTCATTAGACGTCTCTCTTATTCTGTCTACATTATGGACCTTGTCAAGAAAAAAAAAAAAAAATGAAACAACTAAAACAATATTTATTTTCCTCCTGGAATATTTATTATTATTCTGGGCCCACAAATCCAAAAATAAATAAATATATAATTAAATAAAAAATAAAACAATGAAAGAAAAAACAAACAAAGCATTTAACTAAGCTCTGGTTTTTTTACCACCTTCGTCATGAAAACTAAATCCTTCAGCACGCATTCAGAGACATTTACAACATGCGGAAACGTAACAAATCCCCCTCACCCCGCCAAGAAAAAAAAAAAAAATAAATAAATAAATAAAAAAACGAAACAAAACACACATGCGTTCGCACATGCGCAGTTAATTTTAATTCACGCATTAAAATAAACATTTACGCCCCACTTTCAAATAGAATTTTCACAAAAAACAAAAAAAACAAAAAACAAAAAAAGGAAGAAAAATCTCCATAAAAATATATATTTCAGCACATTTGATTTTTTTTAAACAATATGAATTACTAAATACTAATTCCTTCTTTTTTTTTTTTTCTTTTTTTTTTGCTGGGGTGGATTTTAATATTTAATTTTATGTTCATTTTTTATGTGCTAATGTAAAGAAAAAAAATATTGTTATTTTCACGTAAAAGAAATGACTCAATATATCCAATCAAGAACAAATAGATAAATAAACGTTGATACATGAGCATTTGTAATTGTTTCAAGTACACAACTTACAAAACCGCTGAAGAAAGATATATATATATATATATATATATATATATATATATATATATATATATATATATATATATATATATATATATATGTATATATATTTGTATATATATATATGTATATATGCGCATATATATATGCATATTATGTATATTACTGTATATATTGTTGACATATATTTCCAAACTCTCATCAACGCTTCACATTCACTCGCCACAAAAAATGTCTATACATACATACATACATACATATATATATATATATATATATATATATATATATATATATATATATATATATATATATATGAACATTTTGCATATTAGCATCATAGGGCGGCAGGTTGGCTGTTCACCACTTAAAAGGCTAAATATTGTGTATCAATATTTCTTTGCAAATCTTCTCTAAACTTCGTCAGGCAGTAGATCTAACATTTAAAATCGATAGAAGTTTATTCTGTCATGGCCTCATTACTTTCTGACCGACTGTCTAATGTTCTATCTTCTCGTAGAGATGGATCAGAAAGTAGTATTTTTTTTTTTGCTTGCTTCTCATTTGGAGCCTCATTAAAATTAGGCAAATACACCAAACTCTGTTCACCTTTGATAACAGCAGTTAGTATTTTATTGAATTTGTAAAAATATGTCTTTTTGCATACGTTAAAAGCGTATCGACATTTTAGTATTTAATTGTGTATAACTGTCTATTGGGATGCCTTGAATAATGTCATTAATTTGTTTTAACCGATATATAAATGTTATATCGGAATCCATCAAACGGTAAGACAATATTGTTACTGACCACTGATGGCACTGACCGCGTCAGTAAGATTCAAAGAGATTATCTTGAAAGTAAAGTTCTTACTTTTTTTGTTGTTCGGTTTCAGTGTATCCGCAAGTAACAATAGCTATCCCGTCTTGAATTTAGCTAAAATATGATGTTTTTTTAAATTTTTTATTTTGGCTATATCTCGCATGAACGAGACGCGGTATTTTAGAGATTTCTTCGACAAGGTTTTCTCATTATATAAGAAATATAGATTTTCGCTTATATAGTTTAACTAAAGACTGTCAAAATAAATAAATAAATAAATTTAGCCTTAAAGGAAAATCCATCATTTTTTGGTAAGCGTTTCTTTAACGTTTTTTTTTTTAAAATGTATCCCACTTCATCATTTATAAATATTACTTCCCCTTTTACTGTATACGGAATCCCATTTAAAATATAGTGTTTTTTTTTCATATTAATTCTATATATTTGAAATTGCAATTGCCTGGCTCCCAATTTCAGTAATAAATTGTTTTAGGTGCTGCCATAGAAGGATATGTCTGCACCACCAAGAAATTCAAATTCAACTTGCATTGGCAGAACTAACATTTTGCTTAAGATTTATCATATCCCACACAAAAAGAAAGGCAAGATAGAATAACTCTGGAGATTATATACTGAAAGACGAATTCCAAGACAAACATTGGAATATAAAAGAAAGCACATCCCCCGCAAATTCTGTTCTTTTTTATTATCTCCCTTGTAAATACTTCCTTTATAACTACTACGAATGTTACTTAACGTTCAATATACACACTGACATATATGAATTTCGTCGATCTATTGCTGTAAAAAAAAAAAAAAAAAAAAAATCAGAATGACATATTTTGTAAAAGTTTGAATCAGTCAGACTACCGCCCTATGGTTTCTTGATAAGCTATGGCTGGAGTCCTGTGTACACCTTTATCCAGCTTACTCGCCAAAATGTCCTTTGCGCAGGTGACGTCCCCACGAAGGGCTGTCATTGGAAACTTTTCTCCGTAGCCGGCCCGGAATTATTTGTGTAATGTCACCGAGTATTTGGATATAAATAGAATAAGACAAGAAAAAAAATGGAATTTAAATAAATGAATTTTGATTTTTTGGAGAGAAAAAAAAAATGAAATAAATTGGTTTAATAAAAAAAAAAAATTATTTCAAAAAATAAATCTCCATTCTTTGACTGCCTGTTTCTTTATTTTCTTTTTAAGACAGCGAGAAAGAGGAAAAGAAAAACACATTGGAAAATAAATTTCATATTTACTGTGATGCAAATAATTGTTTTTTTTTGTGTTGTATATTGTAGTCTGTCGATGATATCTATCTATCTATCTATCTATTTATCTATCACATTCACTTTTTTATTTACCAATCTATCTATCTATCTATCTATCTATCTATCTATCTATCTATCTATCTATCTATCTATCTATCTATCACATTCACTTTTTTATTTACCAATCTATCTATCTATCTATCTATCTATCTATCACATTCACTTTTTTATTTACCAATCTATCTATCTATCTATCTATCTATCTATCTATCTATCTATCTATCTATCTATCTATCACATTCACTTTTTTATTTACCAATCTATCTATCTATCTATCTATCTATCTATCTATCACATTCACTTTTTTCTTTACCAATCTATCTATCTATCTATCTATCTATCTATCTATCTATCTATCTATCTATCTATCTATCTATCTATATATCTATATATCTATCTATCTATCTAAGTCTGGTTAGACCTATCTATCTATATATCTAGCCTCATCACATCTATTAGAAGACAAATTGAAAAATCCTAACAGCAACACAACCACCCGAAGAAGGCCGGAGCCGACAACGGCCGAAACATTGTAATAAATTTCTTCATATCTATCTATCTATCTATCTATCTATCTATCTATCTATCTATCTATCTATCTATCTATCTCAGTCGCTTCATATCTATCTATCTATCTATCTATCTATCTATCTATCTATCTATCACATTCACTTTTTTATTTACCAATCTATCTATCTATCTATCTATCTATCTATCTATCTATCTATCTATCTATCTATCTATCTCAGTCTCTTCATATCTATCTATCTATCTATCTATCTATCTAAATGAAAAATATAAAGAACGAAAGATTTTTATGCTTTCTGTGAAATGTTTGAATTTTCCTGAACCAACCAAGATGAAGACTATCCAGGAAGTCCAAAGATTATGTCATCCGAAATGATATGCTAAAAACAACAACGTTGAAGTTAATAGTCGGAAGTTATGAAATAATATAGAGCATACAAATTAACTTAATTTTGCCAAAGGAATCACTTTCGTGGAACTTCCGGTGTTAACATATCCAAAATAACGCACTAAAAATATTAGGCCTACAACAAGAAAAGAAAGGCGAAAGAGAGGAAAAATAGAACAAAGAAAGAAAGAAAGGAAGAAAGAAAGAAAGAAAGAAAGAAAGAAAGAAAGAAAGAAGGAAGAATAATTTGAAGGAAAAGAAGAGTATAAAATATAAAGACAGAAATGATCGGCGATTGAAGGAAAAAAAAGGATGGAGAGAAAGGGAAAAAAGGATGGAGAGAAAGGGAAAAAAGGATGGAGAGAAAGGGAAAAAAGGATGGAGAGAAAGGGAAAAAAATTAAAAGCACACACACTAAAATGTGATAATCTTTAAGCGCAATAGAAAAAAGTAATAAAAAACATTCATAGGAAGAAAGGCTTCTAGAAATATTCGCCGTAAACATTTTTGCCGTAGGAAAACTCTCCTCAGGAATTTTCGCCATAGAAAACTTTTCTGTATAGGATTTTTGCCGTAAGACAGTTTCGCTGCATTATTTTAATATGCGCAGTACATTGTTATCAAGTATATCTGGCTCACACTATTGTTACTTCGATTTAAACATCTTGATAAGCGAAGTTCTAGGATCAAATTCCTACATCGTTCATCCTCGTCAGTGAGGAGAGCAAAAATCTCAACTTGACACCAGAAACTACGTCACGCAATTTCATATTTCAGCCATAACGTTAAACTTTCTGTTAACATAACATCCAGGACATACAGTACAAAAATATATATATTGATATCAATGCAAGACTTTAGTGGAAAATGCTTCATTACAGTCCAACGCAAAAAAAAAAACACTTTATTTACAAAGCATTGCTTGGAATTTGCACCCATTTTAAATTATTTCTTTGTTAATTTGATATATTTTTAGTCTCTTATTTGACCCTTTGAAAAAGACATCCATATATACTTGATAACGAGTTTCTTCGCATATTAAATTGAACATTACTCTAAAAAGACGTTCACAATAAGGCTATCGAAAAAAAATTACGGTGAAATTGTCTTACGGCAAAAATCCTATACGGCGAAGTTTCCTACGGCGAAAATTCCTGAGGTGAGTTTTCCTACTGCAAAAATGTTAATGTTCCGAAAATATGATGTCAAAGGGTGTTTTTTTTTTCACTAATATTTAATAAATTTGCTAATTTTAGCAATATATATATATATATATATATATATATATATATATATATATATATATATATATATATATATATATGTATATATATATATATATATCGGTTTTGTAGTGCGTATTCAATTTATGTAACGTAAACCATTCAAACGAAAAACAAATACTGCAACTAGTTATATGGCGAGAATCACTCTCGCAAACAATATTTACTAATAAAATACAATCAACTTCGAATCTGTTAATGAATGGTGTGATCCTTCTTCATAAATTCCGGGTTTAACAAAAACACACTAATATGTCTACCTGAGGATGGTCGTTCGGAACGACTGAAAGCCGGCTCGTACAAAAAAAAATGAGACCAGATAAACCCGGAATTTATGAACAAGGATCACACCATTCATTAACAGATTCGAAGTTGGTTGTATTTTATTATTAAATATTGTTTGTGAGAGTGATTCTCGCCATATAATTAGCTTCAGTATTTGTTTGAATGATTTACGTTATATATATATATATATATATATACATACACATATATATATATAAATAAATATAAAACTTCAAATGAAGTCCTGACAAATCGACCATGGTGAGATTCGAACCCGGGTCTCATGGTCAGAATGCGAACGTTCTAACCAATCAGCCACGTGCCTATGCCGACTAAATGACAAAGGAAGTCCTGACAAATCAAACATGGTGAGATTCGAAACCGGCTCTTGTGGTCAGAATGCGAGCGTTCTAACCAATCGGCCACGTGCCTATACTGACCATATGACAAAGGAAGTCCTGACAAATCTACCATGGTGAGTTTCGAACCCGGGTCTCATGGTCAGAATGCGAACGTTCTAACCAATCGGCCACGTGCCTATACCGACCATATGACTAAGGAAGTCCTGACAAATCGACCATGATGAGATTCGAACCCGTGTCTCGTGGTCATAATGTGAACTTTCTAAATATAAGAAAAAAGAAAGGAAAAAAAAAAACCCAAAACGAACAGTTATAAAGAAAGGCAAACGAAAAACGAGTTCGAGAAAAGAAACGGGGGAAAAAAAGGAAGAAAGAAAGAAATGAAAGAAAAAAAGAAAGGAAGAAGAGAAAAACAGAAGAGAAAATAAAAGAAAAAAAAGAAAGATTATTTAGAAGAAAGACAAAAAGAAACGCTCCGGCCTTCTTCCGGTATTTATTTCGAAATGAACCCTTTATTTCGTGCACCGGTGTAGATTGTTCTAGTTCCACGTGCCATGCCTCTTCCGGATGTCGCATTTATTTCCCTTTAAATCAACTTTCCACGTTCTGGTTCACCACTGCTGTGGCCCGGTGTTGAACTCGCAACTCTTTGGGTCTAGTCACTGCAGCTGTGGCATGGTATTGAACTCACAAATCTTTGGGTTTAGTCACTGGATCCAGCCAACGTCTTAAGCCACTGAGCCAAGTGTCCTTGAGTTAAATAATGCAAGTAATCATAATACCTCATCCGAGAGATATAGGCATATAAAGGAAAACGTTTTTAAAAGAAAAGAAGGCATGAAAAAGAAAAAAGAAAAAAAAGGGCGAAACATTGAAAGGGAATAAAGAAAGAAAGAGAAAAAGAAAGTATAAACAAGGGAAAGAGAGGCTCATCAAAGAAAGAAAAAGAACGAAAAGGTAAGAAATAGAGATCTCAGAATAAGAGCTATGAAGGTGGGTGATGAAAAAAAATGAGCAAAAAAGAAAATTTAAAGAAAGAAGTTCTTAAATAGAAAAGAAAATATATATGGAGAGTAAAAGAAAAGGGAAAGAGAAAGAAAGAACAAATAATAAAAAGAAGAGCGAATGAAGACGGAGAGAAATAGGCGAAGAGAGAAAGAAATAGCAAAAGAAAGAAAGAAAGAAAACAGAGAGACAAAGAAAGAAAGAAATACTGAGATAACAAAAAGAAACAAAGACCAGGAAAGATAGAGGAAGAAAGACAGAGAGACTGAAAGAAAGAAAGAAAGAAAGAAAGAAAGAAAGACAGAGAGACAGAAAGAAAGAAAGAAAGAAAGAGAGACAGAAAGAAAGAAAGAAAGAAATACTGAGATAACAAAAAGAAACAAAGATCAGGAAAGAGAGAGGAAGAAAGAAAGAAAGAGAAACAGAAAGAAAGAAAGACAGAAAGAAAAAAGACAGAAAGAAAGAAAGAAAGAGAGACAGAAAGAAAGAAAGAAATACTGAGATAACAAAAAGAAACAAAGACCAGGAAAGAGAGAGGAAGAAAGAATGACAGACAGAAAGAAAGAAAGAAATACTGAGATAACAAAAAGAAACAAAGACCAGGAAAGAGAGAGGAAGAAAGAGAGCGGAGATAACTGAAAGAAGACCTGGAAATAGAAAGGAAGATAAAATTCGGAGATAGAAGAAAGAAAGAAAGAAAGACAGAAATAAATTAAAAAAAAATAAATAAAGAAAGAAAGAAAGAAAGAAAGAAAGAAAAAGAAGGCAGGAAGGAAATAAAACTGTGAATAGGGAAGAGTAGACACGAAACAAAGAAAGAAATGGCTGAGTGAAGTGTAGAAAAAAGAAATGAAATAAAAAAGAAAATAAAGGAATTTTATAAAATAGAGAAAACGAGATCTGCAAAATCAAAGTGACAGAAAGAAAGAAAGGAAAAAGAAAGAAAGAAAGAAAGGAAAAAGAAAAAACAAACAAAGTAACTAGAAACAAACACAAAATAAAAATAAAAAGACATATGTGGTAACGAGAGAAAGAAAGAAAGAAAGAAAAATGTGAGAAAGGAAGAAAGGAAGAACAAGAGGAAGAAAGAAAAACGGGAGAAAGAAAGGAAAAATAATAGAAAAAATAAAGAAAGAACGAAAGAAAGAAAAAGAAAGAAAAAAGAGAGTAAGAAAGAACGAGAGAAAAAAGAAAGAAATAACGAGAGAAAGAAAAAAATAACGAGAGAAAGAGGGAAAAATAACGAGAGAAAGAAAGAGAAGACAATGAGAGACAAAGGTAAAAGAATAAGAACAAGTAAAAGAGAGAAATAAAACGAGAGAAAGAAATAACGAGAGAAAGAAAAATAACGAGAGAGAGAGAAAGAAAAAACAATGAGACAAAGAAAAAGAACGAGTGAAAGGAAGAAAATCAGGAAAAAGAAAGATTGAAAAAACGAAAGAAAAGAGGAGAGAATGAACGACATAACTGTATAAAGAAAGAAAGAAAGAAAGAAGGAAGGAAGGAAGGAATATAAAGAAGACATGATATTGTAAAGAGAGAAAACAAGAGATGGAATAATAGAAGACAGAATGAAAAAACAGACAGGAAAATATATGGAAAGAAAGAAAAGGAAAGATAAAAAGGTCTTAAAAAGAAAGGGAAAAAAGAAAAGAAACAAAGACATAAATAGAAGAAAGAAAAAAAACAATGAATCTTCGAAAATCAAAGCCAACGACCAAATCGAAAAATGTTATCTGAATAAGCAGTCCGCAGAAAACAAATCGTATGTATCAGAGGCGACATTTAATTATTGAATATTGACATGGCCAGCGTATATCGAAATTAAAACCAGTACACCATGTGAAAGACTTAAACGGAAGCCTTACATTCACAACTGACAAATATTATCTACTAACCATTCGGAAACATTAAAAAGCTGTCAAGTGGATACAGATCATAAAGTTTACCAACTTATGCTAATCTGTATTTCACAATTTGAAAGTTATATTAATTACAACGTTACTGCCACAGATGAGGAATGTAAGCATGGCAGAAGAACTGTCTTATTTTTGAAAATACAGTATCTAAAAACAGGATAATGGTAAGGATATATAAAGCAGATTACTGAAAGTGTATAAGAGCTAAAGGCGACCTGATCACTGAAAGTATATAGTAGCTATATACGAACCGATCATTGGAAGTATATACTAGTTACTGGCGACAAGATCACAGAAAAATAGTAGCTAAATATGAACTGATAATTTCAAGTTTACTCTAGATAAAGGCGACAAGATCATTGAATGTATATCGTAGCTATATACGAAACAATCATTTGAAGTATATACTAATTGAAGGCAAACTGAACATTGACTGTATATAGTAGTTAATTATGAACTGATCATTTGAAGTATATACTAGTTAAAGCCGACCTGATCCCTGAAAGTACATAGTAGCTAAATTTGAAGCGATCATTGGAAGTTTACACTAGTTCAAGGCGAGCAGATCATTGAAAGTGTATAGGAGTTAAATATGAACTGATCATTTGAAATATATACTTGTTAAATGCTAGGTAAACCTTGAAAGTACATAGTAGCTAAATTTGAACCGATCATTGGAATTTTACACTAGTTCAAGGCGAGCAGATCATTGAAAGTGTATAGGAGTTAAATATGAACTGATCATTTGAAATATATACTTGTTAAATGCTAGATAAACCTTGAAAGTACATAGTAGCTAAATTTGAACCGATCATTGGAATTTTACACTAGTTCAAGGCGAGCAGATCATTGAAAGTGTATAGGAGTTAAATATGAACTGATCATTTGAAATATATACTTGTTAAATGCTAGATAAACCTTGAAAGTACATAGTAGCTAAATTTGAACCGATCATTGGAATTTTACACTAGTTCAAGGCGAGCAGATCATTGAAAGTGTATAGGAGTTAAATATGAACTGATCATTTGAAATATATACTTGTTAAATGCTAGATAAACCTTGAAAGTACATAGTAGCTAAATTTGAACCGATCATTGGAATTTTACACTAGTTCAAGGCGAGCAGATCATTGAAAGTGTATAGGAGTTAAATATGAACTGATCATTTGAAATATATACTTATTAAATGCTAGGTAAACCTTGAAAGTACATAGTAGCTAAATTTGAACCGATCATTGGAATTTTACACTAGTTCAAGGCGAGCAGATCATTGAAAGTGTATAGGAGTTAAATATGAACTGATCATTTGAAATATATACTTGTTAAATGCTAGATAAACCTTGAAAGTACATAGTAGCTAAATTTGAACCGATCATTGGAATTTTACACTAGTTCAAGGCGAGCAGATCATTGAAAGTGTATAGGAGTTAAATATGAACTGATCATTTGAAATATATACTTGTTAAATGCTAGATAAACCTTGAAAGTACATAGTAGCTAAATTTGAACCGATCATTGGAATTTTACACTAGTTCAAGGCGAGCAGATCATTGAAAGTGTATAGGAGTTAAATATGAACTGATCATTTGAAATATATACTTATTAAATGCTAGGTAAACCTTGAAAGTATATAGTAGCTAAATATGAATTGATCATATGATATATATACAAGGTAAACGCAATCAGATCATTGAAAGTATATAGTAGCTTTATACGAACAGATCATTGGAAGTTTACACTAGATAAAGCCGACTAGATTATTGAATCTATATAGTAGCTACATATGAACAGATTATTTAAAGTATATACTAGTTAAAGGCGAACATTCAAAATATATACTAGCTAAATATGAACTGATCATTTGAAGTATATGCTAGCTAATGGCGTCCTGTTTATTGAAAGTATATAGGAGGTGAATATGTAATGAAAATTTGAAGTATATATTAGATAAATGCGACGAGATCATTGAAATTATATAGTACTTAAATACGCACTGATCATTTGAAGTAGATACCATCTAATGGCGAGCTTATCATTGAATGTATATAGTAGCTAAATATGAACTGATAATTCGAAGTTTACTCTAGCTAAAGGCGACCAGATAATTGAATGTATATATAGGGTGACACAAAAAAACGGGAATTTTTAAGTGCGTATTGCCAGACATGAGCAAGTGGCAACATTGCGAGATAGTGATCTTGAGCAAGTAAACATTTCGCCATTTTAGTAACGAGAATGAAATTCACAGTATCCCAGCTGAGATGTTGCAGCAGTCAATGAGGAATCTCAACAGCAGATTTCAAGAATGCATTCGTACAGGAGGACGCCATCTACAGGACGTAATTTTGAAAAAATGAAAATTCCATCATTGTTTCTTAAATGGCATGTTTTAAGGTTTCAATTACTATGAATTAAATATTTTTCTTCCATCACTCTTGGTTTTATTGTATTGTTAAAAAGTTCCCGTTTTTTTTGGGACACCCTATAGTAGCTATATATGAACCGATCAATTGAAATATATACTTGTTAAAGCCGACCTGATGCCTGAAACTATATAGTATATGAAACGAAAAATTTGAAGTATATATCAGATAAATGTGACGAGATCATTGAATGAATATAATAGCTAAATACAAACTGATCATTCGAAATTTACACTAGCTGAAGGCGATCAGATCATTGAAATTATATAGTAGCTATATATGAACTGATCACTTGAAGTAGATACTATCTAAAGTCGAGGCCACTATTGAATGAATATAGAAGCTAAATGTGAACTGATCATTTGTTATATATATACTTGCTAATGGCGACCTGGTCACTGAAATATATAGAAGCTAAATATGAACTGAAGTATATAATAACTAAAGGCGACAAGACCACAGAAAATTATATAGTAGCTAAATATGAATTGATAATTTGAAGTTTCCTTTAGCTAAAGGCGACCAGATCATTGAATGTATATAGTAGCTACATATGAACAGATTATTTGAAGTATATAGTAGTTAAAGGCGAGCAGAATATCCCAGATATATGCTAGCTAAATATGAACTGGTCATTGGAAGTTTACAGTAGTTGAAGGCGAGCAGATCATTGAAAGTATATAGGAGTTAAATATGAACTGATCATTTGAAGTAGATGTTAGTTAATGGTGTCCTGATTATTGAAATATATGGGACTTAAATATGAAACGAACATTTGAAGTATATATTTGATAAATGAGACGAGATCATTGAAATTATATAGTAGCTAAATATGAACTGAACACTTGAAATAGATACCATCTAATGGCGAACTCATCATTGAATGTATATAGTAGCTAAATATGAACTGATAATTTGAAGTATACTCTAGTTAAAGGCGACCGGATCAATAAATGTATATAGTAGCTACATATGAACAGATTATTTGAAGTATATACTTGTAAAAGGCGATTGAAAACTGAAAAGTATATAGTAGCTCAATATAAAAGATCATTGGAAATTTACACTAGTTAAAGGCGGGCAAAACTTTGAAAGTATATACGAGGTAAATATGAACTGATCATTTGAAGTATATACTTGATAATGGCGACCTAATCACTGAAATATATAGAAGCTAAATAAGAACTAATAATTTGAAGTATATACTTGATAATGGCGACCTGATCACTGAAATATATTGAAGCTAAATATGAACTGATCATTTGAAATATATACTTTATAATGGGGACCTGATCACTGAAATATATAGAAGCTAAATATGAACTGATCATTTGAAATATATACTTTATAATGGGGACCTGATCACTGGAATATATAGAAGCTAAATATGAACTGATCATTTGAAGTATATACTTGATAATGGCGACCTGATCACTGAAATATATAGAAGCTAAATATGAACTGATCATTTGAAATATATACTTTATAATGGGGACCTGATCACTGAAATATATAGAAGCTAAATATGAACTGATCATTTGAAGTATATACTTGATAATGGCGACCTGGTCACTGAAATATCTAGAAGCTAAATATGAACTGATCATTTGAAGTATATACTTGATAATGGCGACCTGATCACTGAAATATATAGAAGCTAAATATGAACTGATCATTTGAAATATATACTTTATAATGGGGACCTGATCACTGAAATATATAGAAGCTAAATATGAACTGATCATTTGAAGTATATACTTGATAATGGCGACCTGATCACTGAAATATATAGAAGCTAAATATGAACTGATCATTTGAAATATATACTTTATAATGGGGACCTGATCACTGAAATATATAGAAGCTAAATATGAACTGATCATTTGAAGTATATACTTGATAATGGCGACCTGATCACTGAAATATATAGAAGCTAAATATGAACTGATCATTTGAAGTATATACTTTATAATGGGGACCTGATCACTGAAATATATAGAAGCTAAATATGAACTGATCATTTGAAATATATACTTTATAATGGGGACCTGATCACTGAAATATATAGAAGCTAAATATGAACTGATCATTTGAAGTATATACTTGATAATGGCGACCTGATCACTGAAATATATAGAAGCTAAATATGAACTGATCATTTGAAATATATACTTTATAATGGGGACCTGTTCACTGAAATATATAGAAGCTAAATATGAACTGATCATTTGAAGTTTATACTTGATAATGGCGACCTGATCACTGAAATATATAGAAGCTAAATATGAACTGATCATTTGAATTATGTACTTGATAATGGCGACCTGATCACTGAAATATATAGAAGCTAAATATGAACTGATCATTTGAAGTATATACTTGATAATGGCGACCTGATCACTGAAATATATAGAAGCTAAATATGAACTGATCATTTGAATTATGTACTTGATAATGGCGACCTGATCACTGAAATATATAGAAGCTAAATATGAACTGATCATTTGAAGTATATACTTGATAATGGCGACCTGATCACTGAAATATATAGAAGCTAAATATGAACTGATCATTTGAAATATATACTTTATAATGGGGACCTGATCACTGAAATATATAGAAGCTAAATATGAACTGATCATTTGAAGTATATACTTGATAATGGCGACCTGATCACTGAAATATATAGAAGCTAAATATGAACTGATCATTTGAAGTATATACTTGATAATGGCGACCTGATCACTGAAATATATAGAAGCTAAATATGAACTGATCATTTGAAGTATATACTTGATAATGGCGACCTGATCACTGAAATATATAGAAGCTAAATATGAACTGATCATTTGAAATATATACTTTATAATGGGGACCTGATCACTGAAATATGTAGAAGCTAAATATGAACTGATCATTTGAAGTATATACTTGATAATGGCGACTTGATCACTGAAATATATAGAAGCTAAATATGAACTGATCATTTGAAGTATATACTTGATAATGGCGACCTGATCACTGAAATATATAGAAGCTAAATATGAACTGATCATTTGAAATATATACTTTATCATGGGGACCTGATCACTGAAATATGTAGAAGCTAAATATGAACTGATCATTTGAAGTATATACTTGATAATGGCGATCTGATCACTGAAATACATAGAAGCTAAATATGAACTGATCATTTGAAGTATATACTTGATAATGGCGACCTGATCACTGAAATATATAGAAGCTAAATATGAACTGATCATTTGAAGTATATACTTGATAATGGCGACCTGATCACTGAAATATATAGAAGCTAAATATGAACTGATCATTTGAAGTATATACTTGATAATGGCGACCTGATCACTGAAATATATAGAAGCTAAATATGAACTGATCATTTGAAATATATACTTTATTATGTGGACCTGATCACTGAAATATGTAGAAGCTAAATATGAACTGATCATTTGAAGTATATACTTGATAATGGCGACCTGATCACTGAAATATATAGAAGCTAAATATGAACTGATCATTTGAAATATATACTTTATAATGGGGACCTGATCACTGAAATATATAGAAGCTAAATATGAACTGATCATTTGAAGTATATACTTGATAATGGCGACCTGATCACTGAAATATATAGAAGCTAAATATGAACTGATCATTTGAAGTATATACTTGATAATGGCGACCTGATCACTGAAATATATAGAAGCTAAATATGAACTGATCATTTGAAGTATATACTTGATAATGGCGACCTGATCACTGAAATATATAGAAGCTAAATATGAACTGATCATTTGAAGTATATACTTGATAATGGCGACCTGATCACTGAAATATATAGAAGCTAAATATGAACTGATCATTTGAAATATATACTTTATTATGTGGACCTGATCACTGAAATATGTAGAAGCTAAATATGAACTGATCATTTGAAGTATATACTTGATAATGGCGACCTGATCACTGAAATATATAGAAGCTAAATATGAACTGATCATTTGAAATATATACTTTATAATGGGGACCTGATCACTGAAATATATAGAAGCTAAATATGAACTGATCATTTGAAGTATATACTTGATAATGGCGACCTGATCACTGAAATATATAGAAGCTAAATATGAACTGATCATTTGAAGTATATACTTTATAATGGGGACCTGATCACTGAAATATATAGAAGCTAAATATGAACTGATCATTTGAAATATATACTTTTTAATGGGGACCTGATCACTGAAATATATAGAAGCTAAATATGAACTGATCATTTGAAATATATACAACCTAAATGCGACCAAATAATCGATATTATATTGTATCTTAATCTTTGGAATTATGTACTAGCTAAATGTGCGCTAATCACTGAAAATTATATAGTAGGGAACGATGGGTTAATAGCAGGAGCAGCCACTGTTCTTTAAAAATGACACTTTATCTATGGCGCTCAATCGTCTAACGAGAGCACACACACACACACACACACACACACACACACACACACACACACACACACACACATATATATATATATATATATAATGACTGAAGAGAAAAGGAAAACTTTTCTTGACCAACGTGTTCGTCCTCTAATGGGCTTTACCAAAGCACGTGTGGGGATACTGAAACATGTATTTATAAACAGATGTAAATATATCGTTAGATTTTCCAAATGTTTAAATTTAAAAGACATGCAAAATAGACACTTTCAATCTGAAGATTCCACCGATGGTTCATACTCTCAACTATGGCGAGCGGGCCTAATTATTGTTTCTGTGAACACTCGGTCACGATGACTTGAGAGTTCGTTCTAGTACAACCCTCGACGGCTTTCGATATAAAAATAAATGAGAAAAAAAAATACTAGCAATACATTTTCATAGTAAAAACAAAACAAAAAAAATAAATAAAATTACCAGAACAAATTATGGGTGGGTGGGGAAACGAGCAATAGAATTTTGGAATAAAAATGCCAATGCTTAAAAGAGAATAAAAATTAGGCATTAAATGACCCATGAGAAATTGACATGCCGTTAAACAAACAATCCAATCCAATACAAACTTTTTTTACTCGACTACATTCAGCTATTAAGAGTTTTTATTCTGTTTTATTTTGCCGTTATTTTTTTTTAGTATCCCGCATTGTATCATATAATATCCCATAATATAACGATAAATTACGGACACCTAGCCGTGGTGTAATAGTTAGAAAGCATGTCTTGCTAGGACTATTACGACTGAGTAGTGAGTTCGATCCTCACTGGGTACCCCCATACATTCGGCTTTGTGCCACATCTAAGCCGTGCTTAGAAAATCTATATCTTACCGTTATTTTTTTTTAGTATCCCGCATTGTATCATAAAATTTCCCATAATATAACGACAAGCTAAGCACACCTTGACGTGGTGTAATGATTAGAAATCGTGTCTTTCTAGGTCTATTACAACTGACTAGTGAGTTCGATCCTCACTGGGAACCCCGTACTATCGGTCTTGTGCCACATCTAAGCCGTGCTTCGAAGATCCATATTTTGCCGTTATTTTTTTTAGTATCCCGCATTGTATCATAAACTATCCCATAATATAACGATATGCTAATGGCACCTCGACGTGGTATCATGGTTAGAAAGCATCTCTTGCTAGGACTATTACGACTGATTAGTGAGAGTTCGATCCTCACTGAGTGCCTGGGATTTGTGCCACATCTAAGCTGTGATTAGAAAATCATTATATAAGGATAAACTATGTGTAATTTGCTGGACACAGTCGTTAGACGATTGAGCGCCATAGAGAAACGGTCATTTTTAAAGAACAGTAGCTGCTCCTGCTATTAACCCATCGTTCCCCAGTTCGGAATTTAGACGCTATTGGCTACTGGCGTTGAGATACATCACGTATTCATATTTCAGGCTGTGTTGAAACTTTAATAAAAAGGTCTTATAAAAGTATCGTATTTGTTCCTTATCCTATCGTACCGTTGAAAAGGTATGAATCCTCTTCTTCTCTCCCGCCAGCTATGGGTAAAATATTTGTTCTTACTAAAAGTGTTTGCTGTATTTTTTGTTGTTGTTGTTTTAACTATGTAAATGTATTGGTAGTAATTTATTCTATTGTATTTTTATAGTTTTTTTTTTATTCCAGTTTTTTTTTTCTTTTTGTGGTGTGCACTATTTGCCCATAGCTGGGATATTAGAAAGTGCTACTAATGTGGGCCAGGGTGGATCTGGGAACAGCAGCAGTTAAGATGTGGTTCCAGGTCTCGTCAAAACCACCCGATCTTGCTACCAAATATATTTCATCGTCATACCCAAAACGAGTGTAACAGTTAAACAATTACGTATCCAGGAAACCATCATCATCATCATCATCATCATCATCATCATCATCATCATCATCATCATCATCATCATCATCATCATCATCATCGGAGCAGTTTCGACCCGAAAGCTTTCTCTTCTTCAGTAAATTTGTAAATAACTCTCATCAGTTTTTTTTAAAAGCTTCCCCGGTCTTCGCAGACTCACGAAAATGGAGAAATTAAACATTTTTATCAAAACAGGTCTTGAGGAAATTATGCTACTATATAATTGTCAGAGATTAGCGAGCATTTAATTAGTACATAATTCCAAAGATTGAGATACAATATAATATCGATTATCTGGTTGCATTTATGTTGTATATACTTCAAATGATCAGTTCATATTTAGCTTCTATATATTTCAGTGATCAGGTCGCCATTATCAAGTATATACTTCAAATGATTAGTTCATATTTATCTTCTATATATTTCTGTGATCAGGTCCCCATTATAAAGTATATATTTCAAATGATCAGTTCAGATTTAGCTTCTATATATTTCAGTGATCAGGTCGCCATTATCAAGTATATACTTCAAATGATTAGTTCATATTTATCTTCTATATATTTCTGTGATCAGGTCCCCATTATAAAGTATATATTTCAAATGATCAGTTCAGATTTAGCTTCTATATATTGCAGTGATCAGGTCGCCATTATCAAGTATATATTTCAAATGATCAGTGCATATTTAGGTTCTATATATTTCAGTGATCAGGTCGCCATTATCAAGTATATACTTCAAAGGATTAGTTCATATTGAGCTTCTATATATTTCAGTGATCAGGTCCCCATTATAAAGTATATATTTCAAATGATCAGTTAATATTTAGCTTCAATATATTTCAGTGATCAGGTCGCCGTTATCAAGTATATACTTCAAATGATCAGTTCATATTTAGCTTCTATATATTTCAGTGATCAGGTCGCCATTATCAAGTATATACTTCAAATGATCAGTTCATATTTAGCTTCTATATGTTTCAGTGATCAGGTCGCCATTATCAAGTATCAACTTCAAATGATCAGTTCATATTTAGCTTCTATATATTTCAGTGATCAGGTCGCCATTATCAAGTATCTCCTTCAAATGATCAGTTCATATTTAGCTTCTATATATTTCAGTGATCAGGTCGCCATTATCAAGTATCTACTTCAAATGATCAGTTCATATTTACCTTCTATATATTTCAGTGATCAGGTCGCCATTATCAAGTATATACTTCAAATGATCAGTTCATATTTAGCTTCTATATATTTCAGTGATCAGGTCGCCATTATCAAGTATATATTTCAAATGGTCAGTTCATATTTAGCTTCTATATATTTCAGTGATCAGGTCGCCATTATCAAGTATATACTTCAAATGATCAGTTCATATTTAGCTTCTATATATTTCAGTGATCAGGTCGCCATTATCAAGTATATACTTCAAATGATCAGTTCATATTTACCTTCTATATATTTCAGTGATCAGGTCCCCATTATAAAGTATATACTTCAAATGATCAGTTCATATTTAGCTTCTATATATTTCCGTGATCAGGTCGCCATTATCAAGTATATATTTCAAATGATCAGTTCATATTTAGCTTCTATATATTTCAGTGATCAGGTCCCCATTATAAAGTATATATTTCAAATGATTAGTTCATATTTAGCTTCTATATATTTCAGTGATCAGGTCGCCATTATAAAGTATATATTTCAAATGATCAGTTCATATTTAGCTTCTATATATTTCAGTGATCAGGTCGCCATTATCAAGTATCTACTTCAAATGATCAGTTCATATTTAGCTTCTATATATTTCAGTGATCAGGTCGCCATTATCAAGTATATATTTCAAATGATCAGTTCATATTTAGCTTCTATATATTTCAGTGATCAGGTCGCCATTATCAAGTATATACTTCAAATGATCAGTTCATATTTAGCTTCTATATATTTCAGTGATCAGGTCGCCATTATCAAGTATATACTTCAAATGATCAGTTCATATTTACCTTCTATATATTTCAGTGATCAGGTCCCCATTATAAAGTATATACTTCAAATGATCAGTTCATATTTAGCTTCTATATATTTCCGTGATCAGGTCGCCATTATCAAGTATATATTTCAAATGATCAGTTCATATTTAGCTTCTATATATTTCAGTGATCAGGTCCCCATTATAAAGTATATATTTCAAATGATTAGTTCATATTTAGCTTCTATATATTTCAGTGATCAGGTCGCCATTATAAAGTATATATTTCAAATGATCAGTTCATATTTAGCTTCTATATATTTCAGTGATCAGGTCGCCATTATCAAGTATCTACTTCAAATGATCAGTTCATATTTAGCTTCTATATATTTCAGTGATCAGGTCGCCATTATCAAGTATATACTTCAAATGATCAGTTCATATTTAGCTTCTATATATTTCAGTGATCAGGTCGCCATTATCAAGTATATATTTCAAATGATCAGTTCATATTTAGCTCCTATATATTTCAGTGATCAGGTCGCCATTATCAAGTATATACTTCAAATGATCAGTTCATATTTAGCTTCTATATATTTCAGTGATCAGGTCGCCATTATCAAGTATATACTTCAAATGATCAGTTCATATTTACCTTCTATATATTTCAGTGATCAGGTCCCCATTATAAAGTATATACTTCAAATGATCAGTTCATATTTAGCTTCTATATATTTCCGTGATCAGGTCGCCATTATCAAGTATATATTTCAAATGATCAGTTCATATTTAGCTTCTATATATTTCAGTGATCAGGTCCCCATTATAAAGTATATATTTCAAATGATTAGTTCATATTTAGCTTCTATATATTTCAGTGATCAGGTCGCCATTATAAAGTATATATTTCAAATGATCAGTTCATATTTAGCTTCTATATATTTCAGTGATCAGGTCGCCATTATCAAGTATATACTTCAAATGATCAGTTCATATTTAGCTTCTATATATTTCAGTGATCAGGTCGCCATTATCAAGTATATACTTCAAATGATCAGTTCATATTTAGCTTCTATATATTTCAGTGATCAGGTCGCCATTATAAAGTATATATTTCAAATTATCAGTTCATATTTAGCTTCTATATATTTCAGTGATCAGGTACCCATTATAAAGTATATATTTCAAATGATCAGTTCATATATTTCAGTGATCAGGTGGCCATTATCAAGTATATACTTCAAATGATTAGTTCATGTTTAGCTTCTACATATTTCAGTGATCAGGTCCCCATTATAAAGTATATATTTCAAATGATCAGTTCATATTAAGCTTCTATATATTTCAGTGATCAGGTCGCCATTATCAAGTATATACTTCAAATGATTAGTGCATATTTAGCTTCTACATATTTCAGTGATCAGGTCCCCATTATAAAGTATATATTTCAAATGATCAGTTCATATTTAGCTTCTATATATTTCAGTGATCAGGTCGCCATTATAAAGTATATACTTCAAATGATCAGTTCATATATAGCTTCTATATAATTCAGTGATCAGGTCGCCATTATCAAGTATATACTTCAAATGATTAGTTCATATTTAGCTTCTATATATTTCAGTGATCAGGTCGCCATTATCATGTATATACTTCAAATGATCAGTTCATATATAGCTTCTATATATTTCAGTGATCAGGTCGCCATTATCAAGTATATACTTTAAATGATTAGTTCATATTTAGATTCTATATATTTCAGTTATAAGGTCGCCATTATAAAGTATATATTTCAAATAATCAGTTCATATTTATCTTCTATATATTTCAGTGATCAGGTCGCCGTTATCAAGTATATACTTCAAATGATCAGTTCATATTTAGCTTCTATATATTTCAGTGATCAGGTCGCCATTATCAAGTATCTACTTCAAATGATCAGTTCATATTTACCTTCTATATATTTCAGTGATCAGGTCGCCATTATCAAGTATATATTTCAAATGATCAGTTCATATTTAGCTTCTATATATTTCTGTGATCAGGTCCCCATTATAAAGTATATATTTCAAATGATTAGTTCATATTTAGCTTCTATATATTTCAGTTATCAGGTCGCCATTATAAAGTATATATTTCAAATGATCAGTTCATATTTAGCTTCTATATATTTCAGTGATCAGGTCGCCATTATTAAGTATATACTTCAAATGATTAGTTCATATTTAGCTTCTATATATTTCAGTGATCAGGTCGCCATTATCAAGTATATACATCAAATGATCAGTTCATATTTAGCTTCTATATATTTCAGTGATCAGGTCGCCATTATCAAGTATATACTTCAAATGATTAGTTCATGTTTAGCTTCTACATATTTCAGTGATCAGGTCCCCATTATAAAGTATATATTTCAAATGATCAGTGCATATTTAGCTTCTATATATTTCAAGGATCAGATCGCCATTATCAAGTATATACTTCAAATGATTAGTTCATATTTAGCTTCTACATATTTCAGTGATCAGGTCCCCATTATAAAGTATATATTTCAAATGATCAGTTCATATTTAGCTTCTATATATTTCAGTGATCAGGTCGCCATTATCAAGTATATACTTCAAATGATTAGTTCATATTTAGATTCTATATATTTCAGTGATCAGGTCGCCATTATAAAGTATATATTTCAAATGATCAGTTCATATTTATCTTCTATATATTTCAGTGATCAGGTCGCCGTTATCAAGTATATACTTCAAATGATCAGTTCATATTTAGCTTCTATATATTTCAGTGATCAGGTCGCCATTATCAAGTATCTACTTCAAATGATCAGTTCATATTTACCTTCTATATATTTCATTGATCAGGTCGCCATTATGAAATATGTACTTCAAATGATCAGTTCATATTTAGCTTCTATATATTTCAGTGATCAGGTCGCCATTATCAAGAATCTACTACAAATGATCAGTTCATATTTAGCTTCTATATATTTCAGTGATCATGTTGCCACTATCAAGTATATACTTCAAATGATCAGTTCATATTTAGCTTCTATATATTTCAGTGATCAGGTCCCCATTATAATGTATATATTTCAAATGATCAGTTCAGATTTAGCTTCTATATATTTCAGTGATCAGGTCGCCATTATCAAGTATATATTTCAAATGATCAGTGCATATTTAGGTTCTATATATTTCAGTGATCAGGTCGCCATTATAACGTATATATTTCAAATGATCAGTTCATATTTATCTTCTATATATTTCAGTGATCAGGTCGCCGTTATCAAGTATATACTTCAAATGATCAGTTCATATTTAGCTTCTATATATTTCAGTGATCAGGTCGCCATTATCAAGTATCTACTTCAAATGATCAGTTCATATTTACCTTCTATATATTTCATTGATCAGGTCGCCATTATGAAATATGTACTTCAAATGATCAGTTCATATTTAGCTTCTATATATTTCAGTGATCAGGTCGCCATTATCAAGAATCTACTACAAATGATCAGTTCATATTTAGCTTCTATATATTTCAGTGATCATGTTGCCACTATCAAGTATATACTTCAAATGATCAGTTCGTATTTAGCTTCAATATATTTCAGTGATCAGGTCGCCGTTATCAAGTATATACTTCAAATGATCAGTTCATATTTAGCTTCTATATATTTCAGTGATCAGGTCGCCATTATCAAGTATCAACTTCAAATGATCAGTTCATATTTAGCTTCTATATATTTCAGTGATCAGGTCGCCATTATCAAGTATCTACTTCAAATGATCAGTTCATATTTAGCTTCTATATATTTCAGTGATCAGGTCGCCATTATCAAGTATCTACTTCAAATGATCAGTTCATATTTAGCTTCTATATATTTCAGTGATCAGGTCGCCATTATCAAGTATCTACTTCAAATGATCAGTTCATATTTAGCTTCTATATATTTCAGTGATCAGGTCGCCATTATCAAGTATATACTTCAAATGATTAGTTCATATTTAGATTCTATATATTTCAGTGATCAGGTCGCCATTATAAAGTATATATTTCAAATGATCAGTTCATATTTATCTTCTATATATTTCAGTGATCAGGTCGCCGTTATCAAGTATATACTTCAAATGATCAGTTCATATATAGCTTCTATATATTTCAGTGATCAGGTCGCCATTATCAAGTATCTACTTCAAATGATCAGTTCATATTTATCTTCTATATATTTCAGTGATCAGGTCGCCGTTATCAAGTATATACTTCAAATGATCAGTTTATATATAGCTTCTATATATTTCAGTGATCAGGTCGCCATTATCAAGTATCTACTTCAAATGATCAGTTCATATTTACCTTCTATATATTTCATTGATCAGGTCGCCATTATGAAATATGTCCTTCAAATGATCAGTTCATATTTAGCTTCTATATATTTCAGTGATCAGGTCGCCATTATCAAGTATCTACTTCAAATGATCAGTTCATATTTAGCTTCTATATATTTCAGTGATCAGGTCGCCATTATCAAGTATCTACTTCAAATGATCAGTTCATATTTAGCTTCTATATATTTTAGTGATCAGGTCGCCATTATCAAGTATATATTTCAAATGATCAGTTCATATTTAGCTTCTATATATTTCTGTGATTAGGTCCCCATTATAAAGTATATATTTCAAATGATTAGTTCATATTTAGCTTCTATATATTTCAGTGATCAGGTCGCCATTATAAAGTATATATTTTTAATGATCAGTTCATATTTAGCTTCTATATATTTAAGTGATCAGGTCGCCATTATCAAGTATATACTTCAAATGATCAGTTCATATTTAGCTTCTATATATTTCAGTGATCAGGTTGCCGTTATCAAGTATATACTTCAAATGATCAGTTCGTATTTAGCTTCTATATATTTCAGTGATCTGGTCGCCATTATCAAGTATCTACTTCAAATGATCAGTTCATATTTAGCTTCTATATATTTCAGTGATCAGGTCGCCATTATCAAGTATCTACTTCAAATGATCAGTTCATATTTACCTTCTATATATTTCATTGATCAGGTCGCCATTATGAAATATGTACTTCAAATGATCAGTTCATATTTAGCTTCTATATATTTTAGTGATCAGGTCGCCATTATCAAGCATCTACTTCAAATGATCTGTTCATATTTACCTTCTATATATTTCAGTGATCAGGTCGCCATTATGAAATATGTACTTCAAATGATCAGTTCATATTTAGCTTGTATATATTTCAGTGATCAGGTCGCCATTATCAAGTATCTACTTCAAATGATCAGTTCATATTTAGCTTGTATATATTTCAGTGATCAGGTCGCCATTATCAAGGATATACTTCAAATGATTAGTTCATATTTATCTTCTATATATTTCAGTGATCAGTTCGCCATTATAAAGTATATATTTAAAATGATCAGTTCATATTTATCTTCTATATATTTCAGTGATCAGGTCGCCGTTATCAAGTATATACTTCAAATGATCAGTTCATATTTAGCTTCTATATATTTCAGTGATCAGGTCGCCATTATCAAGTATCTACTTCAAATGATCAGTTCATATTTACCTTCTATATATTTCATTGATCAGGTCGCCATTATGAAATATGTACTTCAAATGATCAGTTCATATTTAGCTTCTATATATTTCAGTGATCAGGTCGCCATTATCAAGTATCTACTTCAAATGATCAGTTCATATTTACCTTGTATATATTTCAGTGATCAGGTCGCCATTATGAAATATGTACTTCAAATGATCAGTTCATATTTAGCTTCTATATATTTCAGTGATCAGGTCGCCATTATCAAGTATCTACTTCAAATGATCAGTTCATATTTAGCTTCTATATATTTCAGTGATCAGGTCGCCATTATCAAGTATATACTTCAAATGATTAGTTCATATTTATCTTCTATATATTTCAGTGATCAGGTCCCCATTATAAAGTATATATTTCAAATGATCCGTTCAGATTTAGCTTCTATATATTTCAGTGATCAGGTCGCCATTATCAAGTATATACTTCAAATGATCGGTTCATATTTAGATTCTATATATTTCAGTGATCAGGTCGCCATTATCAAGTATCTACTTCAAATGATCAGTTCATATTTACCTTCTATATATTTCATTGATCAGGTCGCCATTATGAAATATGTACTTCAAATGAATACTTCGTATTTAGCTTCTATATATTTCAGTGATCTGGTCGCCATTATCAAGTATCTACTTCAAATGATCAGTTCATATTTAGCTTCTATATATTTCAGTGATCAGGTCGCCATTATCAAGTATCTACTTCAAATGATCAGTTCATATTTACCTTCTATATATTTCATTGATCAGGTCGCCATTATGAAATATGTACTTCAAATGATCAGTTCATATTTAGCTTCTATATATTTCAGTGATCAGGTCGCCATTATCAAGTATCTACTTCAAATGATCTGTTCATATTTACCTTCTATATATTTCAGTGATCAGGTCGCCATTATGAAATATGTACTTCAAATGATCAGTTCATATTTAGCTTCTATATATTTCAGTGATCAGGTCGCCATTATCAAGTATCTACTTCAAATGATCAGTTCATATTTAGCTTCTATATATTTCAGTGATCAGGTCGCCATTATCAAGTATATACTTCAAATGATTAGTTCATATTTATCTTCTATATATTTCAGTGATCAGGTCGCCATAATAAAGTATATATTTCAAATGATCAGTTCATATTTATCTTCTATATATTTCAGTGATCAGGTCGCCGTTATCAAGTATATACTTCAAATGATCAGTTCATATTTAGCTTCTATATATTTCAGTGATCAGGTCGCCATTATCAAGTATCTACTTCAAATGATCAGTTCATATTTACCTTCTATATATTTCATTGATCAGGTCGCCATTATGAAATATGTACTTCAAATGATCAGTTCATATTTAGCTTCTATATATTTCAGTGACCAGTTCGCCATTATCAAGTATCTACTTCAAATGATCAGTTCATATTTACCTTCTATATATTTCAGTGATCAGGTCGCCATTATGAAATATGTACTTCAAATGATCAGTTCATATTTAGCTTCTATATATTTCAGTGATCAGGTCGCCATTATCAAGTATCTACTTCAAATGATCAGTTCATATTTAGCTTCTATATATTTCAGTGATCAGGTCGCCATTATCAAGTATATACTTCAAATGATTAGTTCATATTTATCTTCTATATATTTCAGTGATCAGGTCGCCATTATAAAGTATATATTTCAAATGATCAGTTCATATTTATCTTCTATATATTTCAGTGATCAGGTCGCCGTTATCAAGTATATACTTCAAATGATCAGTTCATATTTAGCTTCTATATATTTCAGTGATCAGGTCGCCATTATCAAGTATCTACTTCAAATGATCAGTTCATATTTACCTTCTATATATTTCATTGATCAGGTCGCCATTATGAAATATGTACTTCAAATGATCAGTTCATATTTAGCTTCTATATATTTCAGTGATCAGGTCGCCATTATCAAGTATCTACTTCAAATGATCAGTTCATATTTACCTTCTATATATTTCAGTGATCAGGTCGCCATTATGAAATATGTACTTCAAATGATCAGTTCATATTTAGCTTCCATATATTTCAGTGATCAGGTCGCCATTATCAAGTATCTACTTCAAATGATCAGTTCATATTTAGCGTCTATATATTTCAGTGATCAGGTCGCCATTATCAAGTATATACTTCAAATGATTAGTTCATATTTAGCTTCTATATATTTCAGTGATCAGGTCCCCATTATAAAGTATATATTTCAAATGATCAGTTCATATTTAGCTTCTATATATTTCAGTGATCAGGTCGCCATGATCAAGTATATACTTCAAATGATTAGTTCATATTTATCTTCTATATATTTCAGTGATCAGGTCCCCATTATAAAGTATATATTTCAAATGAGCAGTTCAGATTTAGCTTCTATATATTTCAGTGATCAGGTCGCCATTATCAAGTATATACTTCAAATGATCAGTTCATATTTAGCTTCTATATATTTCTGTGATCAGGTCGCCATTATCAAGTATATACTTCAAATGATTAGTTCATATTTATCTTCTATATATTTCAGTGATCAGGTCGCCATTATCAAGTATCTACTTCAAATGATCAGTTCATATTTAGCTTCTATATATTTCAATGATCATGTCGCCATTATCAAGTATATACTTCAAATGATCAGTTCATATTTAGCTTCTATATATTTCAGTGATCAGGTCCCCATTATAAAGTATATATTTCAAATGATCAGTTCAGATTTAGCTTCTATATATTTCAGTGATCAGGTGTCCATTATCAAGTATATATTTCAAATGATCAGTGCATATTTAGGTTCTATATATTTCAGTGATCATGTCGCCATTATCAAGTATCTACTTCAAATGATTAGTTCATATTTATCTTCTATATATTTCAGTGATCAGGTCACCATTATCAAGTATCTACTTCAAATGATCAGTTCATATTTAGCTTCTATATATTTCAGTGATCAGGTCCCCATTATAAAGTATATATTTCAAATGATCAGTTCAGATTTAGCTTCTATATATTTCAGTGATCAGGTCACCATTATCAAGTATATATTTCAAATGATCAGTGCATATTTAGGTTCTATATATTTCAGTGATCAGGTCGCCATTATCAAGTATATACTTCAAAGGATTAGTTCATATTTAGCTTCTATATATTTCAGTGATCAGGTCCCCATTATAAAGTATATATTTCAAATGATCAGTTAATATTTAGCTTCAATATATTTCAGTGATCAGGTCGCCGTTATCAAGTATATACTTCAAATGATCAGTTCATATTTAGCTTCTATATATTTCAGTGATCAGGTCGCCATTATCAAGTATCTACTTCAAATGATCAGTTCATATTTAGCTTCTATATATTTCAGTGATCAGGTCGCCATTATCAAGTATCTACTTCAAATGATCAGTTCATATTTAGCTTCTATATATTTCAGTGATCAGGTCGCCATTATCAAGTATCTACTTCAAATGATCAGTTCATATTTAGCTTCTATATATTTCATTGATCAGGTCGCCATTATCAAGTATATACTTCAAATGATTAGTTCATATTTAGATTCTATATATTTCAGTGATCAGGTCGCCATCATAAAGTATATATTTCAAATGATCAGTTCATATTTATCTTCTATATATTTCAGTGATCTGGTCACCGTTATCAAGTATATACTTCAAATGATCAGTTCATATTTAGCTTCTATATATTTCAGTGATCAGGTCGCCATTAACAAGTATATACTTCAAATGATCAGTTCATATTTAGCTTCTATATATTTCAGTGATCAGGTCGCCATTATCAAGTATCTACTTCAAATGATCAGTTCATATTTAGCTTCTATATATTTCAGTGATCAGGTTGCCATTTTCAAGTATCTACTTCAAATGATCAGTTCATATTTAGCTTCTATATATTTTAGTGATCAGGTCGCCATTATCAAGTATATATTTCAAATGATCAGTTCATATTTAGCTTCTATATATTTCTGTGGTCAGGTCCCCATTATAAAGTATATATTTCAAATGATTAGTTCATATTTAGCTTCTATATATTTCAGTGATCAGGTCGCCATTATTAAGTATATATTTCAAATGATCAGTTCATATTTAGCTTCTATATATTTCAGTGATCAGGTCGCCATTATCAAGTATATACTTCAAATGATTAGTTCATATTTAGATTCTAAATATTTCAGTGATCAGGTCGCCATTATCAAGTATCTACTTCAAATGATCAGTTCATATTTACCTTCTATATATTTCATTGATCAGGTCGCCATTATGAAATATGTACTTCAAATGATCAGTTCATATTTAGCTTCTATATATTTCAGTGATCAGGTCGCCATTATCAAGTATCTACTTCAAATGATCTGTTCATATTTACCTTCTATATATTTCAGGGATCAGGTCGCCATTATGAAATATGTACTTCAAATGATCAGTTCATATTTAGCTTCTATATATTTCATTGATCAGGTCGCCATTATCAAGTATATACTTCAAATGATTAGTTCATATTTATCTTCTATATATTTCAGTGATCAGGTCCCCATTATAAAGTATATATTTCAAATGATCAGTTCAGATTTAGCTTCTATATATTTCAGTGATCAGGTCGCCATTAACAAGTATATACTTCAAATGATCAGTTCATATTTAGCTTCTATATATTTCTGTGATCAGGTCGCCATTATCAAGTATATACTTCAAATGATTAGTTCATATTTATCTTCTATATATTTCAGTGATCAGGTCGCCATTATCAAGTATCTACTTCAAATGATCAGTTCATATTTAGCTTCTATATATTTCAGTGATCATGTCGCCATTATCAAGTATATACTTCAAATGATCAGTTCATATTTAGCTTCTATATATTTCAGTGATCAGGTCCCCATTATAAAGTATATATTTCAAATGATCAGTTCAGATTTAGCTTCTATATATTTCAGTGATCAGGTCGCCATTATCAAGTATATATTTCAAATGATCAGTGTATATTTAGGTTCTATATATTTCAGTGATCATGTCGCCATTATCAAGTATCTACTTCAAATGATTAGTTCATATTTATCTTCTATATATTTCAGTGATCAGGTCACCATTATCAAGTATCTACTTCAAATGATCAGTTCATATTTAGCTTCTATATATTTCAGTGATCAGGTCGCCATTATTAAGTATCTACTTCAAATGATCAGTTCATATTTAGCTTCTATATATTTCAGTGATCATGTCGCCATTATCAAGTATATACTTCAAATGATCAGTTCATATTTAGCTTCTATATATTTCAGTGATCAGGTCCCCATTATAAAGTATATATTTCAAATGATCAGTTCAGATTTAGCTTCTATATATTTCAGTGATCAGGTCGCCATTATCAAGTATATATTTCAAATGATCAGTGCATATTTAGGTTCTATATATTTCAGTGATCAGGTCGCCATTATCAAGTATATACTTCAAAGGATTAGTTCATATTTAGCTTCTATATATTTCAGTGATCAGGTCCCCATTATAAAGTATATATTTCAAATGAACAGTTAATATTTAGCTTCAATATACTTCAGTGATCAGGTCGCCGTTATCAAGTATATACTTCAAATGATCAGTTCATATTTAGCTTCTATATATTTCAGTGATCAGGTCGCCATTATCAAGTATCTACTTCAAATGATCAGTTCATATTTAGCTTCTATATATTTCAGTGATCAGGTCGCCATTATCAAGTATATACTTCAAATGATCAGTTCATATTTAGCTTCTATATATTTCAGTGATCAGGTCGCCATTATCAAGTATCTACTTCAAATGATCAGTTCATATTTACCTTCTATATATTTCAGTGATCAGGTCGCCATTATCAAGTATATATTTCAAATGATCAGTTCATATTTAGCTTCTATATATTTCTGTGATCAGGTCCCCATTATAAAGTATATATTTCAAATGATTAGTTCATATTTAGCTTCTATATATTTCAGTGATCAGGTCGCCATTATAAAGTATATATTTCAAATGATCAGTTCATATTTAGCTTCTATATATTTCAGTGATCAGGTCGCCATTATTAAGTATATACTTCAAATGATTAGTTCATATTTAGCTTCTATATATTTCAGTGATCAGGTCGCCATTATCAAGTATATATTTCAAATGATTAGTTCATATTTAGCTTCTATATATTTCAGTGATCAGGTCGCCATTATCAAGTATATACTTGAAAGGATTAGTTCATATTTAGCTTCTATATATTTCAGTGATCAGGTCGCCATTATCAAGTATATACTTCAAATGATTAGTTCATATTTAGCTTCTATATATTTCAGTGATCATGTCGCCATTATCAAGTATATACTTCAAATGATCAGTTCATATTTAGCTTCTATATATTTCAGTGATCAGGTCGCCATTATCAAGTATCTACTTCAAATGATCAGTTCATATTTAGCTTCTATATATTTCAGTGATCAGGTCGCCATTATCAAGTATATACTTCAAATGATCAGTTCATATTATCTTCTATATATTTCAGTGATCAGGTCGCCATTATCAAGTATCTACTTCAAATGATCAGTTCATATTTACCTTCTATATATTTCAGTGATCAGGTCGCCATTATCAAGTATATATTTCAAATGATCAGTTCATATTTAGCTTCTATATATTTCTGTGATCAGGTCCCCATTATAAAGTATATATTTCAAATGATTAGTTCATATTTAGCTTCTATATATTTCAGTGATCAGGTCGCCATTATAAAGTATATATTTCAAATGATCAGTTCATATTTAGCTTCTATATATTTCAGTGATCAGGTCGCCATTATTAAGTATATACTTCAAATGATTAGTTCATATTTAGCTTCTATATATTTCAGTGATCAGGTCGCCATTATCAAGTATATATTTCAAATGATCAGTTCATATTTAGCTTCTATATATTTCAGTGATCAGGTCGCCATTATCAAGTATATACTTGAAAGGATTAGTTCATATTTAGCTTCTATATATTTCAGTGATCAGGTCGCCATTATCAAGTATATACTTCAAATGATTAGTTCATATTTAGCTTCTATATATTTCAGTGATCATGTCGCCATTATCAAGTATATACTTCAAATGATCAGCTCATATTTAGCTTCTATATATTTCAGTGATCAGGTCGCCATTATAAAGTATATATTTCAAATTATCAGTTCATATTAGCTTCTATATATTTCAGTGATCAGGTACCCATTATAAAGTATATATTTCAAATGATCAGTTCATATTTAGCTTCTATATATTTCAGTGATCAGGTCGCCATTATCAAGTATATACTTCAAATGATTAGTTCATGTTTAGCTTCTACATATTTCAGTGATCAGGTCCCCATTATAAAGTATATATTTCAAATGATCAGTGCATATTTAGCTTCTATATATTTCAAGGATCAGATCGCCATTATCAAGTATATACTTCAAATGATTAGTTCATATTTAGCTTCTACATATTTCAGTGATCAGGTCCCCATTATAAAGTATATATTTCAAATGATCAGTTCATATTTAGCTTCTATATATTTCAGTGATCAGGTCGCCATTATCAAGTATATACTTCAAATGATTAGTGCATATTTAGCTTCTACATATTTCAGTGATCAGGTCCCCATTATATAGTATATATTTCAAATGATCAGTTCATATTTAGCTTCTATATATTTCAGTGATCAGGTCGCCATTATCATGTATATACTTCAAATGATCAGTTCATATATAGCTTCTATATATTTCAGTGATCAGGTCGCCATTATCAAGTATATACTTCAAATGATTAGTTCATATTTAGATTCTATATATTTCAGTGATCAGGTCGCCATTTTAAAATATATATTTCAAATGATCAGTTCATATTTATCTTCTATATATTTCAGTGATCAGGTCGCCGTTATCAAGTATATACTTCAAATGATCAGTTCATATTTATCTTCTATATATTTCAGTGATCAGGTCGCCATTATCAAGTATATACTTAAAATGATCAGTTCATATTTAGCTTCTATATATTTCAGTGATCAGGTCGCCATTATCAAGTATCTACTTCAAATGATCAGTTCATATTTACCTTCTATATATTTCATTGATCAGGTCGCCATTATGAAATATGTACTTCAAATGATCAGTTCATATTTAGCTTCTATATATTTCAGTGATCAGGTCGCCATTATCAAGTATCTACTTCAAATGATCAGTTCATATTTAGCTTCTATATATTTCAGTGATCAGGTCGCCATTATGAAATATGTACTTCAAATGATCAGTTCATATTTAGCTTCTATATATTTCAGTGATCAGGTCGCCATTATCAAGTATATACTTCAAATGATTAGTTCATATTTAGCTACTATATATTTCAGTGATCAGGTCGCCATTATCAAGTATATACTTCAAATGATCAGTTCATATTTAGCTACTATATTCTTTCTATGATTAGTTACGACTGAGTAGTGATTTCGAACCTCATTGTGTGTCTCATACTTTCGGCCTTCTGCAACATCTAAGCAATACTTAGAAAATAACTATATCTTCCCAAAAGTGGATTCGAACTCACTATTCAACCGTAATCGATGTTGCTAACCATTGCACCACGTCGAGGTTTTGATTTTCTAAGCGTAGATTAGATATGGCGCAAGGAGGAAGTTACCAGGCATCAAAGGGAAGATCGAACTTACTATCCAATCGTAATTGATCCAACGTGACAAGCTTTCTAAACATTACAGTAAGTCCGTCAACATATCCTCCCAAAACTAGGGCACTTCGACGTGATGTAATGTTTAGCGCGTTTTTCTCGCCAGATCAATTGCGACTGAGTAGTGAGTTCGATCCTCACTGGGTGTCTCATACTTTCGGCCTTGTGCCACATCTGAGCTACGCTTAGAAAATAACTATATCTTCCCAAATCTATTACGGATACAATATGGGATAAGTAAAAGAAAATATTAATAAAAAGCAAAGCGATCAAAAACTAATTTAAACATGGCGATACAAAAGACGCAAACAGAGCTGAGCGTCTCTGTATCTTTAACGTTTCGATGTAAAATTGCAATCTTATTTTATTTTTGCCACATATTCTCCCGAATAGAGGCCACCAGAAGCAGGATGTCATTTTTGTTCATAAATGAATAAAAACTGAAGGATTTTGTTTTAAAAACGGTGAAATAATTCTTTATTTTACTATCAATTAACTTTGTCTTTTTTATTTTGGTTTACGGTATATCAACCTCTCAATTGGTTATTTTAATGCCGACAAGATTTTTATTGCTGATAATATTTTTATAATTTAACATAATATTATTTTTGGTTTTAAGTCTATCCGTCGCCTTTCTTAAGGATGTTCATCTTTACACCAAGAAACTGATTCGATCCTTTAGTTGTTTGGCTTTGTTTGTTTTACGGCATATCAAAGAGGCGTGTGGGTGCTGGACGGAGCTGGGCGGACCGGGTTTTTCTCATATAGCACGTCGCAGATCCTCTTCATTTTGACGGAACTGATGGTTTTTATTCTTAAACAAGGAAATTAAACGATCGTCTTTAATTTAATTTCTATGAATAAATTGAAGTGTTTAGCTTCTGTTTTTGAAACATGAGAACTGTTATGTAGCGTTAGAATTATATATTTTTTTAAATAATTATAATTTAGGCTCTACTTTTGCATCGTGCACTGTTTTTTTAAAAAATAAAAATAAATATTAAAGAACGTTGGATTATTAACCTAACGGTTCTTTCCTATTTTTCTATATATTCACACACACACACACACGCACGCACACACACAAATATATATATATATATATAAATATATATATAAAGGAATCAATGTATCATTATCCTGCATATTCGAGAGAATTAATAAAGGAATGGCCGAGCGATCGAAAGCACGCCATATCTGACAGCGTATTCTACCAGAAAGGTGGATGCAGTTTCGTGCCCTCCCGCCGACCTTCTTCCTTTTTATTACGTCTCTTGACTCTGCATGAGGTTAAATATAATTCACACCGTTTAAATGCAGTCTACTCAAACATGGGCATTCACAAATTAACATTTGTACTAGTAGCAGTAGTATATATATATATATATATACATATATATATATATATATATATATATATATATATATATATATATATATATATATATATATATATATATATATGTATTCCTGAGGATGACTGTGTGTACAGTTGAAAGTACTAGCAGATTAAAAAAAAACTTATACAACTTGAAGTTATTCTAAACAAGGATCATAACATTCATCGTAGGTTAATGCACCTTTAAAATTTTGTTTGCGAAGGGATTTCCTATTTTATATCATTAACTTTACTAATCTACTTTTTGTATGAATGATTCATTGTAATATAAATTGAACTGCACCACATATTTGATTTAAAAGAACTGATCCGACGTGCAGATTTTCGGGATAACAGCTGAGACATTACTTTATTTATTGAACAATTTACTTCATGCCACATTGTCTGATAAACGCCTACAACAACAACAACAAAAAAATTCTCAAATTACCATATTAGTAAAAAAACGCACTCTCAATTTTTCCAAAAATTAAACCTTGGCATTGCGACTGCACCCTCCAAACGTTTGTATCCGTTAACAATGACACATTTCTAAAAAAACATATTTCGATACGCATTTAATCTTTCGTCTCCAATGCTACCTGGATTTATAAAAACAAAATAATTTCCATGCCTGAGGATGACTGTCTGTACAGTTGAAAGTACTAGGAGATTAAAAAAAGACCGTATACAGATTGTAGTCATTAAATACAAGGATCATAACATTCATCGAATGGTTCGTAGGTTAATGCACCTTTAAAATTTTGTTTGCGAAAGGATTTCGCCATTTTATATCATTAACTTTACTAATCTACGTTTTGTATGAATGATTCATTGTCATATAAATTGAACTGCACGACATACTTGATATATATATATGTTGTGGTAGGATCCACCTAATTTGCATAGTGGAGTACCGACCATATAAATATGGTTGGTACCGGGAAGAGAGGGGAACAAATCAAGAGATTCAACCAGAGACTCTGCCCGACTGCGACTTAGTCAACACATTCTCCAGGAACGGTCTTCCCAGAAATATACAAAAGACTATATGTAAATATTGTGTACACTTTCTTGTTTCAATACATTTTGTTCTAAGTACATTTTGTGTTGCATTATTATTCCATGCATTAGTCAAGTTTCAACAATATATATATATATATATATATATATATATATATATATATATATATATATATATATATATAGAGAGAGAGAGAGAGAGAGAGAGAGAGAGAGAGAGAGATAGATTGAAAAGTGAACATTGAAGTCAACCCTCAGAGGCGACAGGTAGTTTCATGCTAGACGCAATCATCAGTTGGCCTGACGATTGTGCCTAGCATGAAACAGCCTGTCGCCTCTGAGTGTTGACTTCAATGTTCACTTTTATATCTATATTTACATACGCTCTATCTCTGATATTGAGCACTTTATCCCATAAATATAGCACACCTTAAAACTATATTTCTTCATATATATATATATATATATATATATATATATATATATATATAGAGAGAGAGAGAGAGAGAGAGAGAGAGAGAGAGGGGGGAGGGAGAGAGATGCTTATGTAAATGTTAGAGAAATATCACAAAGCTTTAGAATATAATGGTAATCAGCGACATTCCTTCGATTTCTGACTTTCTCAGATCAGACAACGCACAAATCCTAGGGACATGTCAAGATTGTAGAACTGGAATCAATAAAAAATCAAAATGCGGCCTTTACTGGTTTCTTGTAGATAAGAAACGCGCAGTGGAGCCAACACCGGAGACCAATCACCGATAGTTTGGCACTTCCTGTTCGGAGAGAGATAGAAGGATTTTGAGGGTTTCCGGCCAATTCGGTCGAAATCGCTGAGATGTCGGAACTCGCGGTGGTCGCTGATTATATCTCCGAAGTTAAGTCCGGTCGAAGAGTTTAACTGCAAGACATGGGCGCCGGCAAAGATGCCTTCTGATAGACGTGCTTCATGCTTGTTTTTTGTTTGCCTTTCCTGTAGGTACTGATTTGGAGAAGGTATAAAAAGACATATTTTCTTATTCACACACACACACACACACACACACACGCACACACACACACATATATATATATATATATATATATACATACATATATATATATATATATATATATATATATATATATATATATATATATATATATATATATTAGATAAGGTGTATTTCGGCAGTAATAATTCTTTCAAACTTGTTTGGTCGAGTACTATCGACAAGTTGTGTCTATCATTTTTTATGAACTTTTTAAAAAATTTCCGAATCAGTTGATTTGTTGAATCAGTAGATGTAATGTTTTAACCTTGGAAAGTTTATTGAATAGAACAATCAAACGAAGGTTGGTAATAAACGATAATACTTAGGACAAGAACAACGCATATGAGTTTTCGCCAGCGGCGCGAAGAAGGAGTCAACTGCATGAAGTGAGTCAAGTGAATTCCACAACGAATCTCCAACTGCTAGATATCTACCAACCGCCCCACGCGATCATATGTGGCACAAGGCCGAATTTAATATGGTGTATCCGAGCCCGTAGGCTCGTGCAAAAATTCCCTGCAGACCTCGTATAAAACGCGTTCGGGGAGCTGTTTACCGAGACGAGACTCAGCTCTCCGACATAGCCTCGTCTGGGGATTCTCACTGTCCGGAGACAGAGAGTTTGACCAGCACAGCTGGCGACGAATCTCCAATTGCAGGATAATTATCAAACGCCCCACGCGGTCAGATGTAGCACAAGGGCGAATTTCATATGGGGTATCCGAGCTAGTAGGCTCGGACAAAATTTCCCCGTAGATCCCGTAATAAACGCGGTCGGGTAGCTGTTTCCCGAGACAACGCTCTGCCCTTCGACAGAGCCTCGTTTGCGGATCCTCTCTGCCCCGAGACAGAGAATTTAACCAGCACAGCTGGAGAAGAATCTCCAACTGCAGACCAACATACAGTATTTACTACTGTATTTATGTGAATGGGGACATACCCTGTATCATCCGTAGATATGCTACAACATTAAACAAAGTTCATATTTATTTTTACTTTATATTATTTTTTCCACGAGTACTTTCGAATGTTGCTACATTCGTTTTCAAAGATAGTGTTTTGTGCTTAATTACTTTAATTCAGATTTCTCCTCGTTTGCTTGTAGCAATTTCAACTCACTCAAGGTGACGTCATTTAAACGCTCAAACGGGAATTATTATGCCTATTTAAAAAAAAAATCAATATGCGATCCCCTATTGAGAAAGATATTTGATTTAAGAATAAAAATGTTTAATTTTTATTTACACTACTTAAAATTTGTCTTATGTTAATATTATTTTGCTTATATGTTATGTGTATATCTATATGTGCGCGAATTGCAAAACATTTTGTCAAATGACAAGTCAGTTTACGAGGAACAGTGGTGCATAGGTGACCAATGTTAGAATTTAATGTTTCTTAGTGTTAGGGATACAACGGCTTCCAGAATTCTTTCTGCTATTGGATATCATCGACTCTCCCGTCGAATTCGACGTATGAGGGTCCAGCAGATCAGTTCCTAGAAACTGAGAGCCCGACACCGACACATGAGATTTGATTATAGTGGTGAAGGTTTCGTGCTTTTTGAAGGGACGAATACAGAGACCTGGTGCACTGAGTGCCACAAGGTCCCCAAAGGACCCTCCACAGGTTTTGAATTCAGAGTTGTCCTTCTCCTAGACCAGTTGCCATCCAAGGCTATAGTCTGTCCTGCTATTTACCCATAGCTGGAAGGAGAATAATAGGATTCACACCTTACCCAAGGGTATCAGCACGTAAATGAATGTAATGGATGCGACTGGAATTCGAACTCGGCTGTCCGATTCCTCAATCCAAGCCGTTATTCATTACTACACCGTGCTTTATTTATTTATTTATTTATTTATTTATTTATTTATTTATTTATATATATATATATATATATATATATATATATATATATATATATATATATATATATATATATATATATATATATATATATATATATATATATTCGAAGGTTTTTCGACACGAGTATAGTTACCTATATATATATATATATATATATATATAAATAAATATATTATTTATTATATATATATAAATATAAATAAATAAAAGCGCGGTGAATATATACTCGCTTTAACAGTTATAAAGGTAAAATTTATTTTACCTTTTAAAGCGAATTTGTTGCAGCTCAACTTTCAAGCATTTAGCATTATTTTAAACTGAGATTTCTTTCCAAAGCGTATTTTATACGTTTCTTTCAAATTAATATCGGTTATATGCCTGAGAGTGAGATTGTGTGTGGGTGTGTGAGACAGAGATAGATAGATAGATAGATAGATAGATAGATAGATAGATAGATAGATAGATAGATAGATATGAACAAATTGAGATAGATAGATAGATAGATAGATAGATAGATAGATAGATAGATAGATAGATAGATAGATAGAGAGAGAGAGTATGTGATAGAATTTATAAGCGAGCAATATGTGCGACAGACGCTTCTGTATTTTCTGTTGACTACGGATTATGAGACAAATATGCCCTTCCCTGATATTAACTGTAAAAAGATACAATCACAACCTCCACAACCCCCACAAGACAACCCCTCCAAAAGCCCCTCTCCTCAACAAAACCCACATATACACAACGAAAA
>OZ038507.1:65118873-65126373 GCA_964036315.1 Acanthosepion esculentum
TTCGTCCTCCGACAGGAATCGAACCTGTATCCTATTCGGAACCGCCATATAGCCTGATGTGCCTTTAACCGATTTGGTCACAGAGGAGCGTTCGGTTAGCCAGGTCGAATTTACTTTTTTTAAACTTCAATCTTCCATGAATCTCTCACGTACATTCATATTTGCTCAAGGCGTATTCAAATGTAAACAAATGACGTCACACATTATAAAATGGACAAAGTCGGACAATTATTTTTTAAAGACATTTTTTTATGCTTATACATTCGTTTTATAGACACGAATATTTAAGTAAATGCTCTGTTTATAATAAACAGTATTAAACATCATTTACCGGTCTAAATGTCCGAGAAATTTTCATAGACAATATTCGTCCTCCGACAGGAATCGAACCTGTATCCTATACGGAACCGTCATACAGTCTGACGTGCTTTTAACCGATTTAGCCACAGAGGAGCGTTCGGTTAAAGGCACACACATTTCAGTTCACAGCATCCGCTGCGGCAAACCAAGGCTTGACAAGCAGGTTCGTTATGACAGCTTGTAAGAAGAACGTCCCCCTGACCACCTACCCACTAGGGCGTCGGTTCGTGTTTAATCTGGTCCATTACCCGAATCCTTACCTCCATGGGCGACCCTACCAGGAGACGGAGCTCCTGACTTCATTGCATTCTGATCTTCTCCAGTTGGTTCTTTCCGCAACTTCAGTTTAACAATCCTTCGGGCTATAGCGGAGCAGCTTCTTGGGCTCGAAAATCGGACAAATGTCGTTCTCCTCCATGACAATGCAAAGATGTATACAACAAGGATAACACGGGAAAAAGAAATGGAACTCGGTTAGTCTGTTCTTCTCCACTCGTCATATTCACTTTAATCTTGCGATCGCGAATCCCGTAACCCGCAGTAGAAGTGGTATTTCTTTGGCAAGATAGCTTGACGGAGCCCAACCCTCTTCAGGCCGTTTTTGAATTCGGAGTTAAATTCTCGTAGACCGGTTGCACCCAAGGCTATAGAACCCAGTTTGTCATATACCCATAGCTGATTGGGGCGGGGGAGAAAAGGATTCCTATCTTTCCCAATGGTAAGTGAATGTAATGGATTCGACCGGAATTCGAACTCTGATCTCTGATTCCTCAATCCGAGCCGGTAACCATTACCCCACTCCACCTTGTTCGATCGCTGCAAAACGCTTTGATTTTGAAAACTCTCTCTAATTAAAACCCAGTTCAAGAGTTCCTTGAAATCTTTTTCGTATCAAAACCTACAGAATTTTACTAAAGTTTTATTAACGAGCTGCCCAACGAGTAGTAAGAAATAATAGAGAGAATATAATTGAATAAAAGGCAGGTGTACATTTTTATTTGTAAGAATAAACGGAAATTATTTCTGACTCAACGCAACTTTGTCCGGTTCACACTCCTCCCTGATCTTTTGAACAGGAGTAGAAGTTTATCCCTTGTTCCTGTTTATGACTGGGTTTAAAGGTTCCTTCTAAAGTCTACTTCCGCACTGTACTTCTAACGTCTCCGACTGAACTCTGACATGTTCCCTAATTAATTCTTGTCCCATTCACGTTAGCTGTTATCTTTCTTGCATAGACCCAAGAACTTCACTTCTTGCCAGAACCTCATTTCTTACCTTTTCACACGCTAATACACCACCTCACAGTAACCCTCCACCTTGAGTGGCTCATGGGCCTTGTATTGGTTGAAAATTAGTAAAAAAAAATATACTGATTTGTTTTTACGGCTTATCAACCTTTATGTTTTTTTTAATATCCGAAACATATATGATTGTAAGGATAATTCTTTTTTTTTTTGTATTTGGTGCGTGAATATTGTATTAACAATTTTTAAAGAATGACATTTTTTCCCAGAGCAGAGGTGTCGTATTTATATGCAAATCTACGCCATATAAATAAATAGCTGTTGATATAGCTGGAGGCTAAACTAATCCTAACCTTGAAGACTAAACTACTAGAGAAATAGTATTGAATACGACATTCTAGTCACTACTATTTCTCTAGTAGTTTAGTCTTAAAGGTCAGGATTAGTTTAGCCTTCAGCTGATGTAGCTTTGCATATGAATACAAGATGGACACATGGTTTTCCCTAAGGTTTATTTATAGCTCTGTGACTGTAACAAACCCGACTGGAATTCGAACATAGCGCTCTTCCTTCTCATTTCCAACCGCTATCCATTTCACCACCCACACATCCTCCGCCTATGATTAATGGACAAATATCTGCATATACGCGTGTATATTCGCGGTATTTAAAAAACAGATTTGCCGACTAGTCATTTTGCTCGGAGACACCCAATCCTTTATATTTTTTTTCTTCTTTTGTTTCGATCGGGACATTGGTTTTTAGATGTTTGGGTATCGAGTCGCAGAACTCGAGATTCTATTTCAGCGAATTTGTACGCATCGCTGACGGCCAGTCGTATCCGCACGCGTATTCGTGCGCGGTTCACTGTCATGGCGACTGATTACGTCGCTTGGTTAGATTTTCGTGCGCATGTGCAAAACACCGGAACTATTTTGCAACGTTAGCAATGAGAGTCAGCTTCCGCTGCAGAGACTGAAGGGACTGGCGAGATGCGGCTTTCCGCAAAGCTTGGTCAAATTCGCTGACACCAGCTGATTGTGCGTTTGTATATATATATATATATATATATATATATATATATATATATATATATATATATATATATATATATATATATATATATGTACAAACTTCGTAAAAAGTGGGCGGATTTGTACAATAGACACTCTGACGCTAAGCACTCTCTAAAAGAATGTTCTCATTTTTACGCTGTACATCACGAATAATAATAATAGTAATAATAATAATAATAATACTAATAACAATAATAACAATAATAATAATAATAATAATAATAATAATAATAATAATATGGGAAGGAAACTGAAAGAAACTGGTACGAACACCACCCTGACCCGGTTAGGGAGATAGGACCTGTTACAATTCTATGGGACTACACAATACAAACTGACAGAACAATCAAAGCCAACCGCCCAGAGATTGTTATTAAAGACCACAAACAAAATAAGTGCCTCCTTATTGATATGGCAGTCCCTGAAGACTGCAATGTATCTTTGAAGATATTCGAAAAACTGTCAAAATACAAGGACCTTGAAATAGAAATATCAAAAATGTGGCACATGAGAACATCAACAATCCCTGTTGTAGTTGGAGCCTTAGGATTGGTTGGAAAAGATTCCAGTAGACTAATTGAAGGGATCCCTGGAAGTCCATGCCTCAAAGAGATACAAAAAATTGTTCTGACAAGTACAGCCCACACTTTACGAAGGGCTTTATCTATGTAATTATTTTTTATTTTATTTTTTTATTTTTGCAGTGGAAAGTGTCATGATGCCATTTCTAACCTTAGGTCCCTGGGCGGGACCTGGAAAGAAATGTGTAAACGCCAGATATCAAAGGAAATAATAATAATAAACTGTTATTTCATTTTTTAAAAGGTAATAAATTATAAAATTTGTATTCTAATGTGTTTAATCGATAGAAAAATATATAAAAAACGTACTCCGGATTACAAATTTCTTCTTTTCTTTTTTAATTTAAAAATATAGATGGGAACGTTTTATTTTGCCTTCCATAGATAGAACAATTTACATTGAATTTACATAACACATTGGATTTCCTATTAAGGTTAATAAAATTTAATTAAAAAAAAACATTGAAATTCGTAATCTAAAATGCTTAACCAATAGTAATACATAACTATGTTGGGCCAACTGCATAAAATGATTGCACCATTATTTCATTAAAAAGATAAGATTGTTTAGCAATATGCTTTTACCTGTAGTGCTTTTGGACATTGATGATTGGAAAATAAGTTGCTGCATTTTCCTAGGTACTGTGTAAGAGAAGATATACACCTTAGGAAAGGGACAACTCAAAACCGCCGACTGAACACCACCGACTGGGTGCCGGGACAACTCAAAACCGCCGACTGAACACCACAGACTGGGAGTCCGTAACAACTCAAAACCGCCTACTGAACACCACCGACTGAGCGCCGGGGCAACTCAATACCGGCAACTGAACACAGCCAACTGACCGCCGGGCCAACTGAACACCACCGACTGAACACCACCGATTGACCACCGGGACAACTCAATACCGCCGACTGAACACCGCCAACTGACCACCGGGACAACTCAACACCGCCGACTGAACATCACCGACTGAGCGCCGAGACAACTCAAATTAAATTTTCTGGTTAATCTTAATTCTTCAGTTAATGATGAGTAATCTCATAGAGAGTTCTACGACGATAAAATACCTGGAGAAATATCTCTATGACATCTTTAGATATCGGAGCTCAACAAATTTAGCAAAATATTGCAATAATACTGTTTTTCATGGAGAATTGTAGTTTAAAAACAGTAAAATCGACCTTGCTAATCGAACGCTCCTCTGTGGATAAATGGGTAAAAGCACGTCAGGCTATATGACGGTTCCGTATAGGATACTGGTTCGATTCCTGTCGGAGGACGCATATTTTCTATGAAATTTTCTCTGACATTCAGGCCGGCAAATGTCGTTAATACTGTTTATTATAAGCAGAGCATTTACTTAAATATTTGTATCGATAAAAAAGAACGTATAAACATAAAAATGTCTTTATATATAAATAATCATTTTTGCGTAATATAGACGATAATTTATCCATCGCATTCTATAGATGAAAATAAAATCCAGATTGCGAATAAAATAAAATCAGCACGACATAGGAAAAGTAAATTATGTCTTTCAGAAACGAAGGGAAGTATTTGAACACAGGGAAATATCGTTAGAAACAACAAAAAAAGAAGAAGAAAAAGAATGCTGGTTTGTTATGTAATCTATATACCAAATGCGAGTGTCACTATGTCATACGTTTTCAGCATTACTCCTAGAGGCCGTAACCAAACATAGCATACCATTTTGAAATCAGGTCGACTCCATTAGCAAATTTAAAACATTCCAGACCGGATCCGGACGCGCAATCCTGAAATTTTGGATTCTCAAGTTTTCATTACTCCGATTGTTTTCGGTGATTTTTACGACGAATTTTTTGTACACTAACAATTTTTATAACTTGGAAATCATTTTGGGAATAATCGAAATTAATTGCGAAATCTAGTGAAAGTCAACCATGAAATAAAAATAACTGTTCCTACGGAAAGTAAGGACCTACGTACATCAAATGTTCTTTCAGTTAAGTGGCAGCAGAAGAATTATCGTAGAACTTTTAAATGTTAATCTTAAATATTGAGGCAATACTTAGATGTAGCGATCAACTTTGCGTTCTGTAGATTATTGTTGCCTATCGTATCTACTCCTCCCTACCAATTGTGACGAAAGCTTAATCAAGAGCCCTCCACAGGAGATAGCTTAAATACCGCCCGATGCTGGACAATCACTTCAAATTATGCTTGCAACGACGAATGCTAAGTAAACAAAACATGTGTTCAATGCAAAATCTTTAAGGAAATAGCAACAAGGGGAATTATAATTACAATAAGAAAGATAGAATTTAAATTTCTGGGACAGAATACGAGGCAAGGGGACCTCGGGGCATAATGATAAAAGGCTGACTTGCTCGATCCTTAGAAGGGTCAGATCAGACTAAAAGTGGAGCATTACTGACATATCTGGCCTGGCGTTGCCCAAACTTCTCTGTCCAGTCTTGAAAGAGTTAAAAAAAAACAATATTTGCAGGGGTGATGTATTATACTCCTCTCTGAGACCCTTATCTCGCAGAGGAAACGTCGTCAGCCTCTCACTATTATATAACTATTTCTATGGCAGTTATTCTGACGAATTTCAGCCCTTACTTTTACTACCTCAGCCCTTCACAGCTAAAACCTGCCATGTTATATTCACGATGGAAAACCATCCTCCATTCCCTTCGGGCTTCTTTGATATGGAGCAAGTTCCACTTAGACAGCTGTTTTACCAGAACTCTTGCTTTTTCGAACGGGCTCCGGAGGGGGTGCTTCCCTGCCAACAACGAACTTGGTTTCTTTAATGCCAAATTCACAGTTGGCAAGCTATTTTCCATTCCCTACGGGCATCTTTGATAAGGAGTAAGCTCCTCTCGGACATCTGCTTTCCCAGAACTCTTGCTTTTTCGAACAGGCTCCCTGGGGGATGCTTCCCTGACTCCCGCAAACTTGGCGTCTTTACTTCCGTAGTCAACCAATATCTATCCTATACGTCCTCATCATATGCATTTATTACTTCCCCCTTCCCTTACAACAATCTGATTACGTAACTTACTACTTTGAGTGGCTCTTGCGCCACTTATTCGGTGACCTAGGAGTAAAAAAAAAAAATAGAAGCAGAGAAAACAGTATTTAAAATACTTTATGAGTTTGTTTGAATTGATGGCATCAGAGCGACAAGAAGGTTTTGTAAAGTGTTATGGTTTACTTGATCGAGTTCAAAAGCGTCCTTGTAGGTGATGAATTATTTTCCACCCTACAACCCCTTTCTCCACAGTCGAAACGTTGCAAGTCTCTCACTGCTCTATCACTATTTTCATGGAAAGATTTCAGACGAACTACATTCCTTAGTTCCTCCAGTCCTAACCTTCACGGCTAAGAGCCGCTATGCCACGCCCATTGTAATGAAACACCCTCACTTCGTATTCGATTCGTGAGATTCGAGTTCGAATCAAGCAGCTTCTCCCCACGAACCACCGTTTTGTGGAACCGACTGCCAAGAGAATGCTTCCCAGATCACCACAATTTTAACCTGTTCTGGTCTAGGTTATTTTCTCCGCGTTAATTTGCCTCTTAACTCTGTAGAACTCTACATCGAGTGGCCCTTGGGCCTTTTACAAGGCGAAAATTATTGCAAAAAAACACCAACAAAAGAAGATAACTTGCAAATTCTTACTAACATCGACCTTTTTAATATTAAAATTTTGATTTGTGAAAACGTTCTTTAAATATTACGTCATAAAATCGAACCTGACGTCGAATTCAACCGCAAATAACTTCGCTTTAAAATCGGTCCTTATAAACGTGGTGTCGAAGAACGTTAGCAGGACGAAGAACGCTCTTCTAGAGCCTGCCAACCGCTCCGAGAACTGTTTGTATCTTTCCGCGCCGTTGGAAGTAGTACCCGGAGCAGTCACCACTTCTAATCTACGACCATCTGCGAACAGTGTTGGACGGTGATGGCGGAGGCGGCCTGAGCCAAGGAGGCGGAAGTGACAAGGATCTCAGACCGTTGGAAGTGGGTGTCCGAAGTAAAGAAAGAAAACGGAAAGAGTCGAAGAAGACGTGTTGATCGAGTGTGAGGTGAGGACGGTGGGTTGAAAAGTTGGCGCGCGAAAATCGGAGACAGCAGATTAGGGAAAAGAGAGTTGGTGATTATAAATCAGGAAGGCTGACGTTATGGTGGACTGTCGCTCACTTTTCTTGTCTTCCCGTCTGAAGATTTACACACGACGACCAGC
>OZ038507.1:65128873-65161373 GCA_964036315.1 Acanthosepion esculentum
CTGAACAGTCTTCACCTGTCGACCAGCAGGATTGATCCACAAAAACCATCGATCAATATTACAATTTAGCGCCTTGACACACATTTCACGGGGAATGTTTGATATTACACCTTTTATTCTGTCCTCGAGTTCTACGATGTCTCGAAGTTTTTTGCTATACAAGCGATCCTTTATCATACCCGATAACCAGAAGTCACAGGGTGTCAGATCAGGGGATTCTGCTGGGTATGCCAACGATCCGCCAAGACCTATCCAACGATTTGGGAAAATTTGATTGAGACAAGCGCAAACAGCACGGGCAAAATGACGCGGTGCACCACCCTGTTGGTAATACCCTCCATGTCTGATTTGTAGGGTTATGTTATCAATATCTATCTATCTATCTATCTAGTGGAACAAGAACAATCTATTACCTCAGCCTATACATATATATATATATATATATATATATATATATATATATATTATGGGAAATAAAACAATATTAAAAAAAAATCAACATTACAACCAAAAACGTTTGCGGTTTCTCTCTTCTTTTTAATATACACACTTTTCACTCGTTGGAACTAATACAACCTCTTCCTTTATATATTTATATATATATATATATATATATATATATATATATATATATATATATATATATATATATATATATAAGATGAGTCAAAATTATGTTAACACTAACATGAGAGGAATCATTCATTCAGAGTTTACTGAACGGTCTCCACCTCTCCAACAGCATGATTTGATCCACAAAAACTAGAAATCAACAGTAGAATTTAGTGCCTTGACACAAATTACACAGCGAATGTTTGATATTACACCTTTTGTTCTGGCCTTGAGCTCTTCGATGTCACTAACGTTTATGCTATACACTCGATTCTTTATCATATCCCATATTTGTTTTTGTCATTATTATTATGTATTATGTACATTATTTACATTATTCGGACTATTGTCCTCATCTTTGTCGCCATATTTATTACAACGTTTCGGCCTTTCAGTATCTGTCTATATTTCTGAGATGAGGTATTATGGACATTATTTACATTATTCGGGCTATTGTCCTCATCTTTGTCGCCATATTTATTACAACGTTTCGGCTGTTGTACGCTCCTGCTTTCTTCAGGTGGTTGGAATGTCGAACTGAACCCTTTATTTCGCTCACTGGGGTAGACTGTTTTAGTTCCACGTCCCATGCTTAATGGATGTCAGTTATCAGTTATCTCCTGTTAATTTCCCCTCTCCAAGTTCTCCATTGCCTTAACCGGGTATTGAACTCACACTCTTTTGGTCCTGTCACTAGATCTAACTAACGCCTTTATCCACTGTGCCATTTGTCCTTGAGGAACTAGAACAGTCTACCCCAATTGGTTTGTTTTACCGTATTTCAACATCTTAATGGGTTATTTAATTCCGAAAATATTTTTTATTGCCGCTAATATTTTTTCCAAAAATGTATTGATGGTAATTTTTTGTTTTGTTTTCAAAAATGTATTGCTGGTAACTTTTTCTTTTTTTTAACAAAATTTTTTATTTCTTTTTTAATTTACTGCTGGTAACAATTTTTAAAAAAATATTGCGGGTATTAGAACCTATTTTCACAATTTCATAGTGTTTTTATCCCTATTTGCCCATAACTAGAGCCCTGACAAGTGCTACCACTCCTGCTCAGAGTGGACCTGGGAACACCAGTAATTAAGAGGTGGTTCCAGGCTCCTCAAAACCTTCTGATCAGAGGCCTTGCTGTCGGATGTAGTTTATCGAAGTTTGTCCTTAACCAGGACGCGAATGTTCAACCTCAGACCGGACTCATACGATATCACACACCAACACAAAAGCATTAGTCACTCAATGAGTTAACGAACCAATCAGGAAATCAAATAAAAAGAGATCTACTCGAAGTGGTGAAATTCAAAATCCAGAAAACGTCACCGACTTAAGAGAAAAAAACAAAAAAAATTTAAAAAATACAAAAACAAAACATTTTCTGATATTACATCGTACTCAAATTTCTAACACAGTTTAACTACACATCATTTTATATCTCATTCTGACCTGAAGACGCCTCACATAAGAACAATCTGAACGAAGAAATGTAAATTTCTTAAGAGGGTAAATGGAATATTCTTAGGTCAGCGAATGTTGGACGATTTCCTCAAAGACCTAGAAGAGACTTGAGGCGGCGGTGATGTGGTTCTACAGAAGGATGCTAAGGATATCCTGGAGCGAGCGTGTGAGCAACGATGAGGTCTTAGAGAGGTTACAAATAAGGAGAAGTCTTATACTTAACATCAGAAATAGACAACTGAAGTTTCCGGTACAAATAATGAGGAAGGAAGGCCTGGAGAATCTGATACTCACGGGTCGAATAGAGAGAAAGAGAGACAAGGGAAAGCAGCGCGTGATATACCTGACGAGCTTGAGCAAGAGGATGACAGAACGTGGTCTTGGGGAAGGAAGCAGGGAGAAGGAACTTGTTGAGAGCCTCAAGGGATAGAGGGATGTGGAGAGCCATGATCGCCTACGTCCTTAAAGGACATGGTACATAAAAAGGAAAAAAGAACATTCCTCGGCTGTGTTGCTCACCGTGGGCGAGCGGTCTAAAGTATGCCGCGTCAAACGGTAGTTACTCCCGCAAATGGATGTGCGTCGTGGTGTAATGGATATAGGCTCGGAATGAGAACTTGTTGTGCCGAGTTCGAATTCCAGCTGAGTTCGTTATTTTTACTTACGCACAAATACCCTTGGGAAAGGTAAGAATCCATCTCTTCTCCCCCACCCCAGCTATGGCTTTAATAACAGGACAGACTGGGTTCTTTAACTACCGGAGAAAGAAATGGTAACCAACTGCGGGGGAAAAAATGTGCCTCGTCTGTCATGTATCGAATGATACATGATCACCCAAACATGTATCACGCATGACACTTAAGTGACTGACTACAAAGTGGACGTGTTCAAAGCAGGGCGGAGAGCACTTTCTCATTATTGAAATTTCTCGAGTGTACAGGCCGGTAGACGTAATACATATTATTTAAAGTAATTTTTAAAAAAGATCATACCCGGGCAGCCGCTAAATCAAATGTTTGATAAAACTGTGTCTTATTTTTAAATTTTAGGTCAACGAATGGGTAGTGACATATTTATCAGAATCTCACTCATTAAAACCGTTATTTAACTTCTCTCTTTAAAACTTCTCACTTTTAAATTTTATTCCCCACCTTCACCTTAAGTCCTTTCCTGTTTTTCTTTCTTTCTTCCGTTACACCACTCTCTAGAGCTTTTATACATTTCCCTCTCACCCTTCTTTCTCACACCCACATATACATGATTACGATTCCAATGTAATAAATTATAACCATGGAATATTAGTGTTTGAGTCTTTTATATTATAGGCTTACTCTGTCCTGGACATTGGGTTCTACCTGGATTCTATCTTCTTGGGAATGTATGCATATAAACATCTATATCTATATCTATCTATCTATCTATCTATCTAGCTAGCTAGCTATCTATATATATATATATATAAATATTGATCAGGAATATTATATATATCTATCTATCTATAAATAGACGAAAGATCGGGGCAGATCTGAAATATCAAATATATATATATAAAAAATATAAATAAACACTTTCACAAAAAAAAATTGAATTTTTTTAATTTGCAAATTTTCAGTTGTTTTCTCCATATTATCTATCTATCTATCTATCTATCTATCTATCTATCTATATCTATATCTATATCTATCTATATCTATATATATATATATATATATATATATATATATATCAAGATATTCATTTGTGTAGTTCACTGCTACCAGGAAGCAGAAAATTATTTTTCTCCTGATGATGTCCATGTTGGCCGAAACTAGTCGAGTAATATAAATATATATATAGTAATATTACTCTTCCTTTAATAAGGATACAAAGAAGCTTGTGTGTGTATATGAGAGGATACTATTGAAAATAAATAGACAATAATTAAATTATTCAATGAGACATGGTTTAATATATATATATATATATATATATATATATATATATATATATATATATATATATATATAAGGCTCACTAAGGTCAATACCCAGAGTCTACTGTCTGTTTCAGGCCATAACCTGGCGATTGAATTTAAGCATCAAACAGACAGTCGACGCTAGCTGTTGACCATAATGTACACTTTGACACATAAATATACCATACCTTAAAACTATAATTTTATCATTTTATATATATATATAAGCAGCTCAGTTCCTAGGCACCGACAGCTCAGACACCAGCACATATGATTAAAGTGGCGAAGGGACTGTGCAGAACCAACCACACTTTTTGAAGGGCCGAATACAGAGACCTGGTGCAGTACATGACACAAAGTCCCCAAACGACCCTCCGCAGGTTTGAATTCAGAGTTGTCCTTCTCCTGAACCAGTTACCATCCAAGGCTGGAGGGAGAAGAAGATTAATACCTTTCCCGTAAGTGAATGTAATTCGAACACGGCTCTCCGATTTTCATTCGCGGCGATATCCATACTCCACCGTGCCTCCTCATATACATATATATATATATATATGTGTACATAAAAATATACATACATATATATATATATGTATGTATATACATATATATAGGTATAGACATATATATATATATATATATATATATATATATATATCTATATACATATATATACATGGATATACATATATATATATATATATATATATATATATATATATATATATATATATATATATATATATATATATATATATACATATATATATATATTAAAAAGAATAGAGGTACCGCAAACTTTTTTGGTTGTAATGTGGGTTTTTAAAAAAATATTATTCTTTATTTTTCATAGTTTTACAACACGTGTTTCTGGTCTCACGACCGTCTTCAGGTAAAGGGTGGAGATTTCCACATATTATTAAAAATAATTATTAAAAATAATTAATTTTTTTCATTTAACATTGAAAAACATAAAGGAAAAAAATTAATTATTTTTAATAATATGTGGAAATCTCCACCGTGTACCTGAAGACGGTCGTGAGACCAGAAACACGTGTTGTAAAACTATGAAAAATAAAGAATAATATTTTTTAAAAAACCCACATTACAACCAAAAAAGTTTGCGGTACCTCTCTTCTTTTTAATATACACACTTTTCTCTCGTTGGAACCATTATAACCTCTTCATTTTATATATATATATATATATATATATATATATATATATATATATATATATATACATAATAAAATATACATATACAAAAGAATAAAAAACAAATGAAAACTACAGACAAAAGTTCATTTTCTCCATCAAGACATTCATTTCTGTAGTTCACTGCTACCAGGAAGCAGAAAATTATTTTTCTCCTGATGATGTCCATGTTGGCCGAAACTAGTCGAGTAATCTAAATTAAATAATAATGAAAACGAAGGAATATTAATATACAACCCAGTGTGTTTGAAGATTTTAATTTTTTAATATTTTTTTATTGTTCAATATATATATATATATATATATATATATATATATATTCCTCTTCCTTTAATAAGGATAGTAAGAAGATTGTCTGTGTATATGAGAGGATACTATTGAAGATAAATAGATGATAATTAAATTATTCAATGAGACATGGTTTAATATATATATATATATATATATATATATATATATATATATATATATATATATATATATATATATATATATATATATATATATATATATATATATAATCCTTAAAAAAGAAGTATATTATTTTATTGTATCGTGCGTATACATTACTCCTTAGTGTAGATGATTTTTCTCAAGCGATTTACTTCCGAATCCGAACTCTCTGCAATTTTTCGAGACCGATATCCCAAAATATCAAGCGTGTTTATCGTTGTCGAGGCTGCGAGGTCAGTGGGTCAGCATCTGTAATTCATCTTGGCTATCATGATCACTCTCTTGTGAAACTTGTGCCAATTTATTAGTCTCGTGTAACTGACCCGCACGGACGCAGAAGTGTAGGAATGGTCCACGCGTCTGTGAATATAAACAGTGTGCGAATGACACCTGTACAGGTGTGTAAAGTTGATTAAAGAAATTTATACGGCTGTGTGAAACGCAAGGACGCACGCGATAGGACAACGGTTAGGAAGAATGGTTGGTTCGATCCTTAATGAGAGCTCGTATTTGATAATCCATCTCTTCCTCCCCCAGCTCTGGGTAAATAGAAGGGCAGACTGGGCTCTATAGCCTTGGTTGGCAACCAGTCTAGATAAAGGAAATATCTGAGATGGTTCCAAGGCTCCTCAAAACCTCCTTATCAGAAGCCTTGCTGTCGGATGTTGTTTATCGTCTTACCCAGGATGCAGATGGAGTTTATCGTCATGCCCAGGACACGTCAACTTTGGTTGTCAAAAATTTAAATGCAATGTCAATCGTTATCTACTGTCTTCTTAATTCTTGTTCTTTTAATTGTTTTCTCTCCTTAGTGTTGTATTCGATCAATCGGAGATATGAGTTCGAATTCCAGTCGAGTTCATTGCATTCACATACATGATAATATCCTTTACGAAAGTATGAATCCGTCTCTTCCTCCCCCAGCTATGGGTAAATAGAAGGGAAGACTGGGCTAGATGAAGGAAATATCTGAATTCAAACCACCTGCTACCTTGTAGGTCCTGCCTCTTGAGACAGAGGCTAGAAGAGGGTGACTTCAGAAACAAACCCACCTCGTATGGTGTCTCAAACAAAGAAACTGAAAGAACATGCCTAAACTGAAAATAATGGACTCTTCGGTCTTAGTACAAACTCAAACAAATACAAGACTGCTACAGGTACAGCGCCGTAGACCTTTTATCTGATTTCGGAGTATGGCCGTATCACCTGGGACACTTTAGACGACAACAACCGTCTGAGGGGTTGTGCGACGGTAACATTAACTACCTTTACGTCCATATGAAAATTTTAGTCGCGGACGGCAGAAAAATCTAAGTACTGTTTATATATATATATATATATATATATATATATATATATATATATATATATATATATATATATATATATATATATACGCACACACACAGAGTATGAATTTCAGTAATAAATTAGGTCCTGGTATTAGATTTTATTACTCCACTAAAGGTTTGGATTGCTTTGTTTTGTTTTGTGGCATATTAACCTCAATGAGTTATTTAATGCTGACAAGATTTTTATTTCTGGTAATATTTTCTTTTTTCAAATATTTATTGCTGATACTAATTTTAAAAAAAATTATTACTGGTATTAAAATCTATTTTTACACTTATGCCATTTCCAGTTTGTTAACTAAACTCTCATTGGTAAAACATCAATATACCGCTCAAGTTCAGTGTAATGAAAATAGATTTTTTTCAACAGGCACCCAAAAGTCGGTGTTTACTAACGTTTAAAATGCAGACGAGATCACCCATAGACAACATCATCCCGAGACAAGATAATCCCGAGACAAGACCATACCGAAACTACTAAAAAGAAATGGACGATATATGAAATTCTTGACATGATGAAAAGAAGAGGACAAACAATGGTATGGTACAGAATATATTACATTACGCAAATAAATTACAAAAAGATTCAAGCAAGCCAAAAAGGAGTGGTTTAATAAAAAGTTTTCAGCAAAAAAAAACAAAAGCATCAAACGTAAGGCAGATATGAATAAGAGAAACAAAATGACAATGTGCTCATCGACAGAATGCAGGAGATGAAAAAAGGGAGTGCGGATAATAGAAAAGTGAAAATACGTAAAATATGAAACGAATACGTTGGAGAACTCTTATACGATGATAAAAGAACATCCACAACGCAGAAAAATATGGAAGGACCAGAAATATTACAGTGAAAATATATTTTAATATTAAAGGAAAAATCAGCACTGGTTAAATTGATTGGTTTGTTTTTGTTTACCGGCATATCAACCGCTATGGTTAATTAATACCGAAATCTAGATATTTTGTCAGCAGTTTTATGACTATACATATTATGAACGGCATTTGATGCCTTCAGCTGCAGATAGTTTGTACGTGAATTTATACTTTCAGAGTGAAGGTTTCCAAATTGAATAGGTCAGAAGCAGAAGGACAAGCTTAAATTGAAATAGAGTGAATGGCGGCCGCTAGTGACATCGGCATTACGGAAATCGTATGTAATATATACAGCAGTGAGCAGATACGTGAAAACTTCACTAGATCCATTTTCATAGGGCTGCAAATGAATGTAGATTATGGCCTCTTCACAAGTTTCTTTATTGGCCCTAATAAATTCAAAGTAGAGAATTACTAAATGAGGTAGTAATACATCCCATAATACATTTAAAGTAGAGAATTACTTAATGATGTAGTTATACAGTCAATAATACATCGAAAGTAGAGAATTGCTAAATGAGGTAGTAATACATCCCATAATACATTGAAAGTAGAGAATTACTTAATGAGGTAGTAATACAGTCAATAATACATTGAAAGTAGAGAATTACTAAATGAGGTAGTAATACATCCCATAATACATTCAAAGTAGAGAATTACTTAATGAGGTAGTTATACAGTCAATAATACATTGAAAGTAGAGAATTGCTAAATGAGGTAGTAATACATCCCATAATACATACAAAGTAGAGAATTACTTAATGTGGTAGTAATACAGTCAATAATACATTGAAAATAGAGAATTATTAAATGAGGTAGTAATACATCCCATAATACATTCAAAGTAGAGAATTACTTAATGAGGTAGTTATACAGTCAATAATACATTGAAAGTAGAGAATTGCTAAATGAGGTAGTAATACATCCCATAATAAATACAAAGTAGAGAATTACTTAATGTGGTAGTAATACAGTCAATAATACATTGAAAGTAGAGAATTACTAAATGAGGTAGTAATACATCCCATAATGCATACAAAGTAGAGAATTACTTAATGAGGTAGTTATACAGTCAATAATACATTGAAAGTAGAGAATTGCTAAATGAGGTAGTAATACATCCCATAATACATTGAAAGTAGAGAATTATTTAATGATGTAGTTATACAGTCAATAATACATTGAAAGTAGAGAATTGCTAAATGAGGTAGTAATACATCCAATAATACATTGAAAGTAGAGAATTATTTAATGATGTAGTTATACAGTCAATAATACATTCAATGTAGAGAATTACTAAATGAGGTAGTAATACATCCCATAATACATTCAAAGTAGAGAATTACTTAATGAGGTAGTAATACAGTCAATAATACATTGAAAGTAGAGAATTACTAAATGAGGTAGTAATACATCCCATTATACATTTAAAGTAGAGAATAACTTAAAGAGTTTGTAATACAGTCGATAATACATTGAAAGTAGAGAATTACTAAATGAGGTAGTAATACATCCCATAATACATTCAAAGTAGAGAATTACTTAATGAGGTAGTAATACAGTCAATAATACATTGAATGTAGAGAATTACTAAATGAGGTAGTAATACATCCCATAATACATTCAAAGTAGAGAATTACTTAATGAGGTAGTTATACAGTCAATAATACATTGAAAGTAGAGAATTGCTAAATGAGGTAGTAATACATCCCATAATACATTCAAAGTAGAGAATTACTTAATGAGGTAGTAATACAGTCGATAATACATTCAAAGTAGAGAATGAGGTATTTTGGGATATGCTTACCGGTCTAAAACCGGTAACCATATCCTAAAATATCAAGCGTAAGTAATGAATGTTTTCTTTTAGTCGATGCAAAATGTTTGAGTAGAATCTCCGTTTTTTTCTTTTTTGTTTTTTTTTTAAGATTGTGAATTAAATTTTATTGTTTTGCCTATTCTAGACTCTTAATAAAGAAAATGTGCCCCGTGTTCAGGACTCAACCTTTGTAGGAGGAAAGCATCTACAGACCCAGAGTGCTCTGCTATAGAGAGGCACACGGTTCTTCTATTTCAAATGCGAGTATCACCGATAATATCATTTAAAATAACACACACAGACGCACACACACAATATATATATATATATATATATATATATATATATATATATATATATATATATATATATATATATATATATATATGTGTGTGTGTGTGTGTGTGTGTGTGTGTGAGAGAGAGAGAAAGAGAGAGAGGGCGTATGAGCGGGGTATTGAAATGTACACATCCGGAACCATATGCTAAATTCTGAGAAATGTGCTAAGATCCAACTTTATTGGGAATAGCTTCTTTGCTTTGTCGGGCTGAGGACTTTTCTGCGGCCTCTCTGACTTACTTTGTGGTGATGTATGACTAACTATGAACTCTACATATTTAAAAATATCACCAACACCGTATATCTATGGGTTTATTCACATAAGATACTGCGTTGGGAAGCGAGATTAAACATGAATTATACTAAAGTCTATCTCTCTCTCTTTCTCTCTCTCTCTCTCTCTCTCTCTCTCTCTATATATATATATATATATATATATATATATATATATATATATATAAAATTGTATTAATAAATATCATCGTTTGTCAGAGCCATTCTCCAACCGTCTCCGCCAGTTTTTCTTTTCCAGGCATTTTATATCTGTTTCTAAGGACATCTCGAACTAGGGACATTTCTCATGCCCGGACATCATCTGCCACTCGAGTGGTCAGGATTTGAACATGGGGTGACCTGCAGCCGAAAATAGCGACCAACTTTGGCCTTTCCAACGGTTCGTCCAAACTTGGTTCATTTACTTCTCAGTACTTTCGCGTCTTCTCTTTTATCTTACCGGGTAATGGTGACATTCAAACGCCAATAAATCTTTTATTGTCTCTCATCGTTTTCTGCCATTCCGTTCTTTCAGAAAGTGGGGAATGCAAAATTTGAAAACTTTAATTTGCGATCAATTTTTCTTCTGTTGGTACAAGTATTAGTGATGAAAGGAACGAACTCATCCTTAATTTCTCTGACACACACACACACACACATATATATATATATATATAAGTTAACATCGAAGTCAACACACAGAGGCGACAGGCTGTTTCATGCTACTATACGCAATCGTCAACCTGAAACAGCCTGTCGCCTCTGAGTGTTGACTTCAATATTCACTTTTATATTTATATTTACATACGCTCTACCTCTGATATTGAGCACTTTATCTCATAAATATAGCACAAATTCACACTATGTTTCTTCATATATATATATATATATATATATATATATATATATATATATATATATATATATATATATGTGTGTGTGTGTGTGTGTGTGAAAGCAGAGTCCTTAGAAATCCATTTAGGTGATAATTTATTTCATGGGATGAGGCGCCCATCTGGTCAGACGAAAGATTTCACAAAAATAAATGGAGTTTAAATTTATCCAGACACAAGAAAAAAGAAAAAGGGTGAAAGAGAGAGAAAATAGAAAAGGAAAAAGGGTGAAAGAGAGAGAAAAGAGAAAAAGAAAAAGGGTGAAACAGAGAGAAAAGGAAAAAGGGTGAAAGAGAGAGAAAAGAGAAAAAGAAAAAGGGTGAAAGAGAGAGAAAAGAGAAAAAGAAAAAGGGTGAAAGAGAGAAAAAAGAGAAAAGGAAGAAGGGTGAAAGAGAGAGAAAAAAGAAAAAGAAAAAGGGTGAAAGAGAGAGAAAAGAGAAAAAGAAAAAGGGTGAAGGAGAGAGAAAAGAGAAAAAGAAAAGGGGTGAAAGAGAGAGAAAAGAGAAAAGAAAAAAGGAAAAAGGGTGAAAGAGAGAGAAAAGAGAAAAAGAAAAAGGGTGAAAGAGAGAGAAAAGAGAAAAAGAAAAAGGGTGAAAGAGAGAGAAAAGAGAAAAGGAAGAAGGGTGAAAGAGAGAGAAAAGAGAAAAAGAAAAAGGGTGAAAGAGAGAGAAAAGAGAAAAAGAAAAAGGTGAAAGAGAGAGAAAAGAGAAAAAGAAAAAGGTGAAAGAGCGAGAAAAGTGAAAAAGAAAAACGGTGAAAGAGAGAGAAAATAGAAAAGGAAAAAGGGTGAAAGAGAGAGAAAAGAGAAAAGAGAAAAGGAAGAAGAGTGAAAGAGAGAGAAAATAGAAAAGGAAAAAGGGTGAAAGAGAGAGAAAAGAGAAAAAGAAAAAGGGTGAAAGAGAGAGAAAATAGAAAAAGAAAAAGGGTGAAAGAGAGAGAAAGGAGAAAAAGAAAAAGGGTGAAAGAGAGAGAAAAGAGAAAAGGAAAAAGGGTGAAAGAGAGAGAAAAAAGAGAATGAAAAGGGTGAAAGAGAGAGAAAAGAGAAAATACAAAAGGAAAAAGGGTGAAAGAGAGAGAAAATAGAAAAAGAAAAAGGGTGAAAGAGAGAGAAAATAGAAAAGGAAAAAGGGTGAAAGAGAGAGAAAAGAGAAAAGAGAAAAAGAAAAGGGTGAAAGAGAGAGAAAAGAGAAAAGAGTAAAAGAAAAAGGGTGAAAGAGAGAGAAAAGAGAAAAAGAAAAAGGGTGAAAGTGTGAGAAAAGAGAAAAAGAAAAAGGGTGAAAGAGAGAGAAAATAGAAAAGGAAAAAGGGTGAAAGAGAGAGAAAAGATTAAAGAGAAAAAGAAAAAGGGTGAAAGAGAAAGAAAATAGAAAAGGAAAAAGTGTGAAAGATAGAGAAAAGAGAAAAAGAAAAAGGGTGAAAGAGAGAGAAAATAGAAAAGGAAAAAGGGTGAAAGAGAGAGAAAAGAGAAAAAAGAAAAGGAAAAAGTGTGAAAGAGAGAGAAAAGAGAAAAGAGAAAAAGAAAAAGGGTGAAAGAGAGAGAAAATAGAAAAGGAAAAAGGGTGAAAGAGAGAGAAAACAGAAAAAGAAAAAGGGTGAAAGAGAGAGAAAATAGAAAAGGAAAAAGGGTGAAAGAGAGAGAAAACAGAAAACAGAAAAAGTAAAAGGGTGAAAGAGAGAGAAAAGAGAAAATGAAAAAGGGTGAAAAAGAGAGAAAAGAGAAAATACAAGAGGAAAAAGGGTGAAAGAGAGAGAAAATAGAAAAAGAAAAAGGGTGAAAGAGAGAGAAAATAGAAAAGGTAAAAGGGTGAAAGAGAGAGAAAAGAGAAAAGAGAAAAAGAAAAGGGTGAAAGAGAGAGAAAAGAGAAAAGAGTAAAAGAAAAAGGGTGAGAGAGAGAGAAAAGAGAAAAAGAAAAAGAGTGAAAGAGAGAGAAAAGAGAAAAGAGAAAAAGAAAAAGGGTGAAAGAGAGAGAAAATAGAAATGGAAAAAGGGTGAAAGAGAGAGAAAAGAGAAAAGAGAAAAAGAAAAAGTGTGATAGAGAAAGAAAATAGAAAAGGAAAAAGTGTGAAAGATAGAGAAAAGAGAAAAAGAAAAAGGGTGAAAGAGAGAGAAAATAGAAAAGGAAAAAGGGTGAAAGAGAGAGAAAAGAGAAAAAAGAAAAGGAAAAAGTGTGAAAGAGAGAGAAAAGGGAAAAGAGAAAAAGAAAAAGGGTGTAAGAGAGAGAAAATAGAAAAGGAAAAAGGGTGAAAGAGAGAGAAACCAGAAAAAGAAAAAGGGTGAAAGAGAGAGAAAATAGAAAAGGAAAAAGGGTGAAAGAGAGAGAAAAGAGAAAATAGAAAAAGAAAAAGGGTGAAAGAGAGAGAAAATAGAAAAGGAAAAAGGGTGAAAGAGAGAGAAAAGAGAAAATAGAAAAGGAAAAAGGGTGAAAGAGAGAGAAAAGAGAAAAAGAAAAAGGGTGAAAGAGAGAGAAAATAGAAAAGGAAAAAGTGTGAAAGAGAGAGAAAAGAGAAAAGAGAAAAAGAAAAAGGGTGAAAGAGAGAGAAAATAGAAAAGGAAAAAGGGTGAAAGAGAGAGAAAACAGAAAAAGAAAAAGGGTGAAAGAGAGAGAAAATAGAAAAGGAAAAAGGGTGAAAGAGAGAGAAAACAGAAAACAGAAAAAGTAAAAGGGTGAAAGAGAGAGAAAAGAGAAAATGAAAAAGGGTGAAAAAGAGAGAAAAGAGAAAATACAAGAGGAAAAAGGGTGAAAGAGAGAGAAAATAGAAAAAGAAAAAGGGTGAAAGAGAGAGAAAATAGAAAAGGTAAAAGGGTGAAAGAGAGAGAAAAGAGAAAAGAGAAAAAGAAAAGGGTGAAAGAGAGAGAAAAGAGAAAAGAGTAAAAGAAAAAGGGTGAGAGAGAGAGAAAAGAGAAAAAGAAAAAGAGTGAAAGAGAGAGAAAAGAGAAAAGAGAAAAAGAAAAAGGGTGAAAGAGAGAGAAAATAGAAATGGAAAAAGGGTGAAAGAGAGAGAAAAGAGAAAAGAGAAAAAGAAAAAGTGTGATAGAGAAAGAAAATAGAAAAGGAAAAAGTGTGAAAGATAGAGAAAAGAGAAAAAGAAAAAGGGTGAAAGAGAGAGAAAATAGAAAAGGAAAAAGGGTGAAAGAGAGAGAAAAGAGAAAAAAGAAAAGGAAAAAGTGTGAAAGAGAGAGAAAAGGGAAAAGAGAAAAAGAAAAAGGGTGTAAGAGAGAGAAAATAGAAAAGGAAAAAGGGTGAAAGAGAGAGAAACCAGAAAAAGAAAAAGGGTGAAAGAGAGAGAAAATAGAAAAGGAAAAAGGGTGAAAGAGAGAGAAAAGAGAAAATAGAAAAAGAAAAAGGGTGAAAGAGAGAGAAAATAGAAAAGGAAAAAGGGTGAAAGAGAGAGAAAAGAGAAAATAGAAAAGGAAAAAGGGTGAAAGAGAGAGAAAAGAGAAAAAGAAAAAGGGTGAAAGAGAGAGAAAATAGAAAAGGAAAAAGGGTGAAAGAGAGAGAAAAGAGAAAAGAGAAAAAGAAAAAGGGTGAAAGAGAGAGAAAAGAGTAAAAGAAAAAGGGTGAAAGAAAGAGTAAAGAGAAAAAGTTTTAAAAATAAAATTATCAAGTGATATTATATATATATATATATATATATATATATATATATATATATATATATATATATATATATATGTATTATGCGATAACCAGATATATTCTTTAAAATTTTAATTAAGTAACAGTCAGTCCATATTCAGCACCTGAGGATTGCGTTGTTCATGAAAATCCGAATCGCGCTAGCGATAAGGGATAAAAAGAATATTTATTAATATATGCATAATAGCATTTTGTATTACATGGGGCACTGTTTTATTAACACCAGCACTATATAACTTTAAACATCAGGTGGTAAGTTGAATCATTACCATTAATCTTTATATATATATATATATATATATATATATATATATATATATATATATATATATATATATGTTAAAATGAATCATTCATACAGTTAATGATATAAAATGGCGAAATCACTTCGTTAACAAAATTTTAAAGGTGCATTAACTTATTAATCACTCGATGAATGTTATGATCTGTTTTTTTTTAAATTATAAGCTGTATAATGTCTTGCTTAAATACGCTAGTACTTTCGACTGTACATTCAGTCATCTTCAGGCATGGAAATTATTTTGTTCTTGGTAAAATTCAGGTAGTATCCGAGACGAAAAAATATAATGCGAATCGAAATATATATATATATATATATATATATATATATATTTTTAAATGTGTTATTGATAATGGATACACATTTTTGGAGCGTGCAGTCGCATCGCTAAGATTGAATTTTTTTGAAAATTTAAGTGACTGCGTTTTTTACTAATATGGCAATTTGAGAATTTTTTGTTGTAGTTTACAGTCAATGCGCATGAACTAAATAATAAACTTTACTAATTTACTTTTTGCATGAATGATTGATTGTGAGCGAAATAAAGGGTTCAGTTCGACATCCCAACCACCTGAAGAAGGCCGGAGCGTACAACGGCCGAAACATTGTAATAAATATGGCGACATAGATTCCAAAATGGTATGATATGTTGGGCTACGGCCTCTAAGAGTAAATTTGATAAAGTGTGACACACCGATGTTCGCACTGATTACATTATTCGGACTGTTGCCCTTATCTTTATCGCCATGTTTATCTCAACGTTTCGGCCGTTGTACGCTCCGGCCTTCTTCAGGTGGTTGGAACTGAACCCTTTATTTCGCTCACTGGGGTAGACTGTTCTAATTCTACGTGCCATGTCTAATGGATGTCAGTTATCACCTGTTAATTCCCTTATGAAAGTTCTCCACTGCCATAGCCAGGTATTGAACTCAGACTCTCTGGGCGCTGTCACTGGATCTAACTAACGCCTATATCCACTGTAAGATGTGTTAAGGCAGTGGAGAACTAATAGAGGGGAATTAAAAGGTAATAACTGATAACAGGCTACCCCAGTGAGTGAAATAAAGTGTTCAGTTCGACATTCCAATCATCTGAAGAAGGCCGGAGTGTACAACAGCCGAAACGTTGCAATAAATATGGCGAAAAAGATGAGGACAATAGTCCGAATAATGTAAACAGTGTACGTAATACCTCATCTCAGAAATATAGAGAGACACTGAAAGGCCGAAACGTTGTAATAAATATGGCGACAAAGATGAGGACAATAGTCTGAATAATGTAAATAATGTATATAATACCTTATATCGGAAATATAGACATATACTGAAAGGCCGAAACGTTGTAATAAATATGGCGACAGATACTGAAAGGAGGCCGAAACATTGTAAAATATTTGATGAGGACAATAGTCCAAATAATGTAAATAATGTATATAACAGCTTATCTCAGAAATATAGACATATACTGATAGGCCGAAACGTTGTAATAATATGGCGAAAAAGATGAGGACAATAGTCCGAATAATGTAAATAATGTATATAATACCTCATCTCAGAAATATAGACAGATACTGAAAGGACGAAACCTTGTAATAAATATGGCGACAATGATATGGACAATAGTCTGAATAATGTAAATAGTGTACACAATACCTCATCTCAGAAATATAGACACTTTACCGTTTTGTCTGTGACTTTTAACAATTGTATCATCTAAGATTTCTTTATGAATCCCAGTAGCGAATTTTAGACCAAAGCTAATATCTTCCACTTCGGTACTCGGTAGCTTTAGATTCTCTATTATGTCTCGTCTTCCAATTACAAAACAACACATCATATACATTAGTTGCTCAACATAACCACACTGACCACAATTTTGATTCCAGAAATGTTTTTTTTTTATAATTAAAAGTTAAAAAAATTTACCAATTTACGAAAATGTTTAGAAAGTGCTGTAATCGTTAGATCAAACACAAAAAAATTGCGGCTAGTGTCTTACAACGTTTCACCTTCACTGGCAGATCTCCTATTATCACACTTTACAATATTTAATAGTAAAAGTGATGACAAATAAGAGAAAGGTATATATATATATATGTATATATATGTATATATATATATATATATATATATATATATATATATATATATATAATTATTTATTTGAATATTACAACATAAATATGTTATAAAATCACGACAAAAGTAGCCATTTTGTTTCAACACTTCTTGTGTCTTGTCAAGTGATGATATAGAATATAGAATAAATGGTTTTAAAAGTTTCAAATTATATATATATATATATATATAAAGGACAATCTGCTAAATGTTTTCATGTGACACGTTTATGCAATTACTCCATTGCTATATTCTTTGTCATTTTGTCTATGACTTTTAACAATTATATCAAACTAAATGTCCTTTAAGAACCCTGGTCGCAAATTTTAGACCAAAGCTAATGGCTTCCAGTTTGGTATTGGATGGTTTTATATGCAATAAATTTTCTATTAGGTCTCGTCTTCCAATTATAAAATAACACATTAAATATCGTAATCGTAACAAGACTGACCACAATTTTGATTTCAAAAATGCTTTTCTAATTGAAAGAAAAAAGAATTTACCCAGGCGAAAATGTTTAGAAAATGCTTTAATCTTTGGATCATACACAGGAAGTTTGCCGCTAGGTTCTTACAACCTTTCACCTTCCTCAACAGATCTATTATCCCACTGCAGGATATTTAATAGTAAAAGTGATGACCAATAAGGGAAAGATGAATATATATATATATATATATATATATATATATATATATATATATATATATATATATATATATATGAATAAACCCAAAACATATTACTAAACAATTATTTTTAATTTTATCACCGTTTCTCCTTCGTTCGAGTAGATTTTTCTATCCATTGGGTGCTCTTAAGCTGGTTGGATCCAGTTACTGGACTCAAAGAGTTGTGAGTTCAATCGCTGTTAAAGAGAGATAATTGAGACATCCGGGTGATGCATGGCACGTGGAACTAGAACAACATAACCAGTTGGATGAAATAAAGGGTTCAGTTCGAAATTCAAGTTACCTGAAGAAGGCCGTAGCTTACAACGGCCGAAACGTCGGGAATATGGAGATGAAGATCAGAACAAGTCAGAACATTGTAAATAACATTTTGCAAATTATGACTTGGCTTCTACTTAGTATGGTTAAGTGCTTATTTTTGTCATAATAGAAGCAAATTCATTGTACTTAATGAAATTTTAACTTTTACTTTAAAAGTATAAACATACCTAATTTTAAGATGTTCTTTTAAAGAATTATAGTACATATTATATATATATATATATATATATATATATATATATATATATATATATATATATATATATATATATATATCATTTTAAAGAAGAAACAGGCCACTTTAAAGAGTCCATTAGTTATAATTGATTTCACCAGAGAATTTCATTTTTCTCTGGATGTTCAGCCTTCACTTTCAAAGCTGAAAAGAAAAGTTAATTTAAAATTTACACTTTTGAAGAGCCTTCAAAATTATAACTAATGGAGTCTTAAAGTGGTCTGTTTTTCTTTAAATTAAATTATTCGCTGTGACATAACATTGAGCTCTCAGGATTCCATCCTCCTTGGGATTATCCATGCGGATTAACAAGATTTTCGTGACTTAACTACTTATATATATATATATATATATATATATATATATATATATATATATATATATATATATATATTTGTGTATTTAGGCAGCAATCCTTCTTTCATGCACATTTTATTAAAAACGCCTGACAAGGTGCTTTTATTTAGTTTTTTTATATAATTTCTCGTGCGATACACATAACAAACTATTTCTATTTCTAATTCTAACTGTTGAAATATAATCCTTGAAAATGGCTAAAAGTATAGCCGAAAGCGCTCGGATAAAAAGAACATTCCGGCAGTTTTTATATAATTTATCCTCTGAAAAGAAAAACTTTATTAGATCGCACGAGAAATTATATAAAAAACTAAATAAAAGCACCTTGTCAGTCGTTTTTAATGAAATGTGCATATATATATATATATATATATATATATATATATATATGTATATGTGTGTGTGTGTTTTCCCCCCAGTCAAGTGGGAACTGGGAGTAAGAGAAACTCAAAGGACAATAAAAGAACAGCTGCAAGGAGACAGAAAACTGATTTACAATGTATTTTTGAAGATCGTATTTGACAGGAAAACGTATGTCTGCAAGAGAGTTCTCTAGGCGAGACGTACGAGAGCAGAAACTGTTAGCATAGAACTTTCGATCTTGACATTGTGAAATTATGGGACAGAACTGCCAATCTAGTACTGCGCTTCAATTAGTGAAAAAGCGGTCCGAAAGATAAAAGTCACCAGAGCAACTGCCATGAAAATATTAATAGAAAAGGCAGAGGGAAATTACGCCATGGTTGAATGACTGAAGGTGAGAGGGCATGTCAGGGTCAATAACGTTTGTCAAAATTTCTAGATATCTAGCAGAAGCGCCAGACAGAGGAGAATGTTTGGCCTATGAATGTGCAAGATATATTCTTGCCTGAAAATATGCCTGGTACGGCTTAGTGAATAAAATTTCCTAGCAGCAGACCTAGCAATTTCTTATACATATATATATATATATATATATATATATATATATATATATATAATAAAAAGACTTAAACACTAATATTCCATGGTCATAATTTATTCCATTGGAATCGTAAGAACGATCCAATTCATCAGACCTACAGATTCAAAAAGAAAACGGAACAACGACTCCGGGAAAAATTGGTGAGAGTATGTGTGATAGTGCGGAGGGACCTGTGATCTATATACAGGGGTAACAGACGAGAGAGACAGGGAGGTCCGAAGGGGGAGAGGGCATTTCGTTGTTCCGTTTACTTTTTGAATCTGTAGGTCTGATGAATTGGATCGTTCTTACGATTCCAATGGAATAAATTATGACCATGGAATATGAGTGTTTAAGTCTTTTTATTATATCCTTACTCTGTCCTGGACATCGAGTTCTACCTGGATCATGTCCTCTTGGAATTATTTTTATACATATATGTATGTGTATATATAATTACATATGTATGTGTATATTCACCACTAATATTGTCTATATATATATATATATATATATATATATATATATATATATATATATATATATATAGGTTTATTGCTAGAAAATTATATATATACATATATATATATATGTGTGTGTGTGTGTGTGTGTATGTGCGTATTTAAGCAGCAATTTCTCTTTTAGCCATGTCTGAATAAATTAAAACATTATGTCTGGTTATTTTTACCATAATCCTTTCATATTCACGAATATGTTTCCGTATATTACATTTTGTCATATACAGAAAATATTCGTAAATATGAAAGGATTATGACAAAAATAAGCAGACATAACGAATGTAATTTATTCAATCAGACATACCTAATATATATATATATGTGTGTGTGTGTGTGTGTCTGTGTGTCTCTGTGTGTGTCTGTGTGTCTCTGTGTGTGTGTGTGTGAGTGAGTGTGTGTGTGTGTTTACTGTTATTTCACCTACTATAAGAGCCACTCAGGGTAGAGGGTTATTGAAAGAGAATTTTAAAAGGGATGAGGAAGGAACTTAATAATGGACATCGTGAGGACGACTGGGATATATATCAGTTGACCCTGGACTCAAAGAGACCAAGATTGTATTTGTCAGGAAATATTCTCTCGGGGGATTGTTAAAAAAATTCAGTATAATCGTTCCATTTCCTGTCAGTGAAAAAAAGACCAAGAAGGCGAAATGAGTTGCTCTCATTGGGAGCTAGCTTCAGCCACGCGGATAATAAAAGCAAAGTAAGGCAAACAACAAGATCCGGTGTCTGTGTAGATTTCTGAAGAAGGACAGAGCGTACAACGGTCGAAACGTTGTAGTAGATATGGCGACAAAGATAAGGACAATAGTCCGAATAATGTGAATAGTGAAGAAAATCCGGATCTTCAACACCAACGTCAAGTCGGACCTACTTCACGGCTCTGAAACCTGGCGGGTAACCAAGACCAACATCCACAAACTTCAGATATTTACCAACCGATGTTTCAGGAACATCCTCAATATCAGGTGGCCGGAAGTCGTCTCCAAAGACCAACTGTGCGACAGGACCAGACAAGCCCCAATACGCCAAGAAACGGAAACGGGGATGGATCGGCCATACACTTCGCAAGCCTGCTTCTAGTGCCACCAGGCAGGCCCTTGACGGGAAATGCACAAGGGAAGCGAAAAGTGGGTCAACCAAACACAAATTTAGCGCAGAAGTGTTGATGCAGAGGTGAAGGCAGCTGGCATGACATGGGCCGAGCTGAAGAGGATCGCCCGGAACCGCGTCCGTTGGTGAGGTATTGTTGCGGCCCTATTTTCCCCAAGGAATCAAGAGGCATAATGAATATATATATATATATATATATATATATATATATATAATGCCTGATGTCGACATATTTAATGATTGTGCGTTTATATTAAATTCCTTAGAAAGAGTGCTGGATTGCTACGTGATAGCCATCCTCTTATATAGCAGTGAATACTGGACAATCTGCCCACCGATGAAGAGAAAACTGGAAGCAGTAGAAAATGTAGTTCTACAAAAGGATTCTATGGACGGAGCACCTAAGTAGCGAAGCAGTGTTAAGGAAAACGGAAACAAAATCAAGCAATCATTCGTTATCTGTTATTAGAAGACGGCAATGATCCGGGTTTTCAACAAGATCCGGGTCATCAACACCATCATCAAGTCGGTCCTACTTTACGACTCAGTAACTTGGCGGGTAACCAAGACCAACATCCACAAACTTCAGATATTTACCAATCGATGTTTCAGGAACATCCTCAATATCAGGTGGCCGGAAGTCGTCTCCAACGACCAACTGTGCGACAGGACCAGACAAGCCCCAATACATCAAGAAACGGAAACGACATGGGCCGAGCTGAAGAGGTGTTGGTCGCGGCCCTATTTTCGCCAAGGAATCAAGAGGCATAGTAGTAGAAGCATTGCACTCGTTCTGGAGGCCGGTGTTCGAAACAATAAGTAAGACTAAGATTTAAGAACATGATAAGCTTGACTCAGCTTTAGTGAAAAATACCTGATGCTATTTAATTTTTTTTTTATCAGACGTGGTAGATATATTTTTAAAAAATCTTATATATGCCATAAATTAAGATATGATTTATGAGTGAAGTTAGTAATCATTTTCCACAAGGGAAGAGAAAAGACTTGGCATAGAGGTAAAGGCAGCCGGCACGACATGGGCCAAGCTGAAGAGGATCGTCTGGAACCGCATCCATTGGAGAGGTGTTGTTGCAGCCCTATATTCTCCAAGGTATTAAGAGGCATAACGAATGAAATGAGCTTTAGATGACTTGAGTTATGTGATAACAGGTAAGCTAAAACCTTTGGTTAATCCTTGGCGTAGAAGTGTTAACACAGAGGTGAAGGCAGTCGGCACGACATGGGCCGAGCTGAAGAGGATTGTCCAGAACAATGTCCATTGGAGAGGTGTTGTTGCAGCCCTATGTTCCCCAAGGAATCAAGAGGTAAGAAAGAAACGGAAAATGGGGATGGATCGGCCACACACTCCGCAAGCCTGCTTCTAGTGTCACCAGGCAGGCCCCTGACTGGAATCCACAAGGGAAGCGAAAAGTGGGTTGAACAAAACAGATTGGCGCAGAAGTCTTGACGGAGAGGTGAAGGCAGCTGGCACGACATGGGCCAAGCTGAAGAGGATCGCCAGGAACCGCGTCCGTTGGAGAGGTGTTGTTGCGGCCCCATTTTTTCCCAAGGAATCAAAAGGCATAGAAGAACGCAAAATAGGTATATCTCTGTGTGTCTGTCTTTGGAAAGAGAGAGAAGGAAAAAGAAGAAAGAGAGAAGGAAAAAGAAGAAAGAGAGAGAGAGAGAGAGAGAGAGAGAGAGAGAGAGAGAGAGAAATGAGAGAGCGTAACTAGATACACAGAAGCGAGAAGGGGATTGTCTGTGAAGGTCTTGGACTTAAGGTCTAGAGAATGTTGTTTCTTGAAAGAAAGTTTTTGACCTTCAAGGAAAGAAAGACAAGAAAACGAAAAGTAAATTAGGCAATGTGAAGGTGTTTACTGGTAAAAAGAAAAAGAAAAAAAACATTTTGGTAATAAATCTCGTTTTTTTTCTTCTTGTCTATAAAACATTTCAAGACGTCCAGCTGGGCCAAGCGGGTGTTCTAAGAAGTACAAAAAAATAAATAATAATAATAAAAAATAAAAGACGGAAGATGAGTTGAGGTGGAAGACGATCCAAACTTTAATGCTACGAAGATTTATATTTAATGATAAGGTCAAAAGTCGAACTTATTTCTTTTTTTCTTTTTTTTTTCACTTCCTCCAAGAAAAAGAAAGGAGGTACCGAAAACAATAAATGAGAACGCCCACCTTTGATTGAAATGCTGTTAAAAAAAGGAAGGCAATTAAAAGGAATAATTGCACTTTTTTGTTGCTTATTTTTTGGCTTCCCCATTTTCGCTTTCTTTTCATTTTCTCTTCCTTTTTTGTTAGTTTTTTTCTCGCCTTGTTTCATTTCGTATTCGCGCCGCCATTTTCTTTTTCAGTGTTCTCATTTCTTTTTCGGTTAAAACCTTTTTATAAATTATTCATTTTCTCTTCTCGTTTCTCAGACTTTCCTTTTTCAGTTTTCTTTGTCCACTTATTTCTTTCTCGTTCTTTTCTTTCTTTTTCTTTCTATCTTTCTTTCTTTCTTTCTATTTCCGTTTCTATCAATTTTTTAACTTTTCTCTTTCCTTTCGTTTTGTTGTGTTTTTGTTTGTTCATCTGTCTTTCCTTCTTCCTTTTTTCTTTCTTTCTTTCTTTGTTTTTGTATGTAATTCTTTCTTTTTTTCTTTGTAAATCGTTCTTTCTCACATTCTTTCTTACTTTCTTTCTTAGTTTTTGTATGCAAATACTTCTTTCTTTGTAAATCATTCTTTCCCTCATTCATTCATTCATCATTCATTCATTCTTTCTTTCTTTCTTTTGTTTCTTTTTTAGTTTTTGTATGTAAATCTTTCCCGCTTTCTTTCTTTGTAAATATCTTTCTTTCTCTCCTTCCTTCTTTTTCTTTCTTTCTTATTTATTATATATAAATCTTTCTTTCTTTTTTGTAGATTATTCTTTCTCTCATTCTTTTTTCTTTCTGTCTTTCTTTCTTTCTGTCTTTCTTTCTTTCTGCATGTATGTATGTAAATCTTTCTTTTTTTCTAAATCTATCTGTTTCTCATTCTTTCTTTCTTTCTGTATGCATGTAAATCTTTCTTTCTCTCTAGATCTTTCTGTCATTCCTTCTTTCTTTCTTTCAGCATGTATGTATGTAAATTTTTCTTTCGTTCTTTGTAAATCATTCTGTCGCTCGTTCTATCTTTCCTTCTTTCTGTACATATGTATGTATGTATGTGAATCTTTCTTTCTGTCTTTCATTCTTTCTTTCTTTCTTTCTTTCTGTATGTATGTATATAAATCTTTCTTTCTTTCTTTGTAAATCTTTCTGTCTCTCATTCATTCATTCTTTATTTTTTTCTTTCTGCATTTAAATCATTCTTTCTTTCTAAATATTTATGTCTCTCACTTTTTCTTTCTTTCTTTCTTTCTTTCTTTCTTTCTGTATGTGTGTGTATGTATGTATGTATGTATGTGAATCTTTCTTTCTTTCTCTTATTCATTCTTTCTGTATGTATGTATGTATGTGTGTACGTATGTAAATCTTTCTTTCTTTCTTTGTAAGTCTATCTCTCATTCTTTCTTTCTTTCTTTCTGTCTCTCATTCTTTCTTTCTTTATGTATTTATGTATGTGTGTACGTATGTAAATCTTTCTTTCTTTGTAAATCTTTCTGTCTCTCGTTCTTTCTTTCTTTCTGTCTCATTCTTTCTTTCTTTATGTATGTATGTATGTATGTATGTACGTGTGTACGTAAATCTTTCTTTCTTTCTTTGTAAATCTTTCTGTCTCTCATTCTTTCTTTCTTTCTTTCTTTCTTTCAATGCAAGCTGTAACTTACATTATCCGTTTTATAAAATAAACTTCCTAAAATTCTTGCCTCGTATTAATGCCTCTTAATTATAAATCATGTAACTCGAATTTTAAATCGATCAATGTTGATGGTTTTTTTTTAAACATGGTTCATCTGACATTGTCCATAAAGAGTTCCTTACTCCAGCCAAAAATGAAAACGGATAGTTTTTAATGAAATGTTCTGAAATGATCCAAAGGGGGTAGTATAATTTCTCTAAAAATATTTTGTAAACTGCTATTCCAAATTTTAGAGCACTCCTTTTAATTCACATGGATACTCCCGCCTTTAAGCGATTATCGACATAATAAATAGAACAGATGTCTTGCAATATGCAGAGTCGATTGGTTAAAATGTTAGCGTCCTCAGAGTGGTCGACTTGTCCAAGAGGTGATCGTATCATTATGTTTGACGATCTCAGCCTGCAGCACCCCTGGGAACTGTTTGAAAAAAAAATATATCACGGGTGACAAGTGCCACGTGAGCGTAATTATGTAAACGAAACTCTGGAATCCAACTATGACTGTGTTAGTACGAAGTCACAAGTCGTCGTGACCGATTACAGTTCTTTTATAATAATAATTATTATTATGATAATATCAAATTATTTAGATCCCTAATATATACTGGGGTATAAAGTAAATTACTATCTGTCTATATTTCTGAGATGAAGTATTGTAATTATTTACATTATTCGGACTGTTGCCCGATCCTTGAATGTCATATTCAAGGCCGTTTCGGCCGTTGTACGCTCCGGTCTTCTTCAGGTGATTGGATTATAAAATTGAATCCTTTATTTCGCCCACTGAGGGTAGATTGTTATAATTCCACGTGCCATGCCTCTTCCTGGTGTCTCCCTTTCACTCAACTCTTCAAGTTTTTTGTTGACCACTGCAGTAGCCGGGTATTGAACACACAACATTTCGGGTTAGGTCATTGGATCCAACTGACGCTTTTATCCATGGGCCATGTGTCATTGAGGATAATATAAAAAGACACATGGCCCAGTGGATAAAAGCGGACACATAGCAAGACCCAAAATGTTGTGTGGTCAATTTTTGGTTCTTCGCTTAGGTTAAATTTAACGTAGGTCATATTTGATTGGTCGATCAGAATAAAGGCCACAAACCCTATAACCCCCCCACACACTTTTTCGTTTTTCGTAAAAACAGGTTGTATTTTGTTTTTAAATCTAAATAAATCCTTCACTCGCCAATAATTTACAATCGCCTGATGAGATGCATTGATACGTATCGAAACACGACTGCAATTGTGTAGCGATTTTGACATGTTTTCGGTGTAATATCCGAAAATAATATATATATATATATATATATATATATATATATATGTCTGTGTGTATTTGTATGTTTGTATATCCCACACACTTAACCCACCTACACACACACACACACACACGCACACACACACGCATATATATATATATATAATATATATATATATATATATATATATATATATAAAGGACTCTCCCGTCATATTCGATATATGCGGGTCAAGCTGTTCAGTTCCTAGAAGAGTTACCATCTAAGCCTATAGAACCCGGTCTATCCTGCTATTTATCCATAACTGGGGGGGGGGAGAAGAAGAGGCTTCATACTTTTCCCAAGCGTATTAGTACATAAATGAATGTAAAGGATTCGAATGGAATTCGAACTCGGCTCTCTCATTCCTCAATCCGGGCTGATATCCATTACTTCCGCGTGCCTCCATAATATATATATATATATATATATATATATATATATATATATATATTAAAGAAAAGCCGCAAACATTATTTTACAGATTTATTGCTACACAGGTTTCAGGTCTTGTGACCTTCATCAGGCGAAGAATCGTTATTACTACATATTATTTAAAGGAATTATATTTTTCCATATGTCTTCTCATTTAGAAACATATTATAAATTGGTAAATATTTAGTGACGCGTTTTATCCGTTAGGATTTTATCGATCTATAGATTAAGACATGACTCCTTAAATAATTTCGACAAGTTCTGTCTTATTTTTAATAGGATCCTCTCATAATGAATAAGGTACTTAATATCCTTAGTAAAGTAAGAAAAATAAGTAGACAAAATATGTCTAAATTATTTAATCAGGCAGTCTTAATGAAAACATGCTGCCAAAATATACGCAATATATATATATATATATATATATATATATATATATATGTATATATATATATTATTGTCATCCACAGAGAGACTGTTTCGCTGTACCACAGCTCTTCAGTGTGGCTAGACGTCCGGTTGCCTCTAGCTAGGATCGAAACCCGACTGAATTAGGAGTCAGTCGGAAATTCTACCACTAAGCCGTAGGGCACACGGCAGGGATGAAGGCGAATTTTAGCGTATTTATTTTTAGATTTAGATAAACACACAGTGACTGACAGTGCTCAATTCTGCCGAAGAGTCATGCTATATGAGCTTTATATATATATATATAGTATTATAAAAAATCGAACCATTAAAAGCCATGAGATTTTATTTATTACACTGTAGACGGAAAATTGACCTCAACTCTTCAGATGTCGTAACACAAATAAAAATCTTTCTTTATCTTTGATAAAGAAAATCTTTTATTTGTATTACCAATCCAATCCAATAAATCCCAAAAAGAATTCGGATAATTACCTCACGCAAAAGGCAATGATTAAAAATAAGATCTAAGGAAAAAAATGTAATTCCTTTAAATAATATGTGGAAATAACCATTCTTCGCCTTATGATGGTTACAAGACCTGAAACACGTGTAGCAGCAAATCTGGAAAATAAAGTATAATATATGTTTTTTAAAAAATAAAAAGAACAATGATAAATAAATCCATTTTATAACCAAGAAACATTTGCGGCTACTCATTTATCTTTAATATATATATATATATTCATGTTTCAGTAAAAAATGACAGACAAGGTACTACGGTTAAGCTTTTTATTTAATTTTAATTAGTTATCTATTATAGAAAATTTAATATAGCTTACCTTATCCTAAAAAATAACAACACACCAACTAAGTCAAAATTACAAAGGACGAACATTATCTATGAGTTCAAATGCCCTGTAAGGAACTGTGTTCTTGATCAAACCGGACTCATAAATAATTACATCGGTTACACAACTACATGCTTATCCACCAAAAGATTAAAAATAATGGAAGCTTTAATAATAAAAAAGAAAAAGCCAACTCTTAACAATATTAACTATGAACAAGGCCACAATATGCTAACCGTATTCGGAAATTAAAACCTCCCTACTACACACTCAGACATACACATAATGCACAAACTCAATAAAGCTGAGAAAATCGAATCATCCTTGATAATGGCTAAAGGAATAGCCGAAAGCGCTCGGAATTATAAAACATTTGGACAGTTTTTACACACTCTTTGTCCAGAAAAGAAAGCTCTTTGTTCGAACACAAGAAAAATTAAATAAAAAGCTTAACCGTAGTGCTTTGTCTCTCGTTTTTAATGAAACATGCATAAACGAAGGATTGCTGCCTAAATATACAACTATATATATATTACTTTAGAATATTACATCGAAAACATGTCAAAATCGCTACACAATTGCAGTCGTGTTTCGATACGTATCAATCAAAATGGAAATGATTTCTCCAGACCTAAAAAACAAATTTATGGAAATATACAGATCTAAATTTGATTTGAAATGTTTAGGAAAGACTTACATAATTTTTGAAAGTTATTAACTATACTTTTTTTTAAGCGTTTCATCCCAAGCAAGGCGGGAAGTCACTAGCGCGCAAGGGGTTACAGAGAGTTGGAGTGAAAGCAAATAGGAGTGATAGAGAAGAAAGGATGAAGAGAAGGATACGGGATAGATCAGGGCATCTGGAGACATCGATTGACATTACATTTGTATAGTTGGAGATTATAGCTATCAGGAAAACAGGAAAAGGGGAGGGAGTTCCACAGGCGAGAGGTGCGAGACATGAATCTATTGGAGTAGAAGAGACGGCTACATTTAACAGTTTCGACAGTGAAAGGGTGTGAGCGAGATGCCAGCCTAGTTGAACGCTTAAATTCATGAAGTCTGGGAACCAGAGAAAGAAGCTCATGGGAGCAATTACCGTGAAAGTATTTGTAAAAAAGACAGAGGGAGGCAACGGCATGTCAATATGAAAGTCCCCATTTTTTTCTTTCTTTTAAAAAAAAAAAGAATGCTTAAATGTCATAATCCTAACCAGGCACAATATAATTTTGATTTTACACAAAAACATTACCAAATATCTAACCCTCATTGAATTCCTTTCCATTTTTTTGTCCTTTCCTTTTCTTTTTCGTGCATTTTCAAATGTCAACATTGATGTAACTAATTGATGTCATTAATTTCCGTAATGACTATCTAAATTAGGTCCCTACGTCTACAGCCCAAAAAGTCAGTGTATAAAAATAACATCTATTGTCTCACGTTCGTTTTTAAAAATATTTTCTCTATTCCCCCCCTCTCACTGAATACATACTAGCTCCTTCATCACCTCACCTTCCACAATCTTAGATATAAACATTTTTCCCTCCCTTTTCACAAAGTTACATCTACATATTTACATAAATGTGTTTTTAAAGGCTGGAAAAATCTTTTCCATTTTTATTTATATTACGAGATCTGAAGAGTTGAGGTCAATTTTCCGACCTCAATGAAATAAATATAATCACATGGCTTTTTAAATGTTCGTGATTTTATAATACTAATTATTGCTCTGTCTCTGACATAGAGCTCTCCTTAGATCTATAACCTTTTGGAAATATCCACTCTGATTACCAATATTATCATTATATATATATATATATATATATATATATATATATATATATATATATATATATGGATGTGCATTTAGGCAGCATTTTTTCATGAATGCATGTTTCATTAAATAATATAGACAAGTTTTGTCTATTTCTTTTAAGTAAGTTCCTTTCATATTGTCTGATAAGCTTAATATCATTATCATTGAAAGATGAAAGAAAATCACCATATTGATACATGTTTTTTTTTTCATCCTATCTAAACTTTCGGCTTACATAAGCCATCATCAGAGGTGACAATAACATTACAATAAATTAAACAATACACGGACATAGCAACAATGATAGTCTGTTTTTTTTGCATGGAAGATTTCCAAGCAACGACAAACTCATGCATACGAAACGCGGGAAGCGATTATGACAACACGTCCCATGACATCAGACATGACCACGCGAAAGTGAAAACGAGAAGTATTAAGTATGGGAAGCCGTTGGTATAAACCAATTGCTTCTGTTATCAATTATAGGCATTTAAGTATATTTGTCGAGTTTACATAGTTTATTTTGTTCAGGTTAGGTTTCAACGGTTTTTTGTATATAGCTTCAAGAATATTTAGAAATATATAAGGAATTTGTTTAAAGTAAATAGACAAAAATTGCCTACATTATTTAATGAAACATGCATTAATATATACATATATAAATCCGACCTTGCCTACCGAACGATCCTTTGTGGCCGAGCGGTAAGGCACGTCAGGCTATATGACTGTTCCGTATAGGATACAGGTTCGAATCCTGTTGAAGGACGAATATTTTCTATGAAAATTTCTTGGACATTCAGGCCGGTAAATGTTATTTAATACTGTTTATTACAAACAGAGTATTTACTTAAATACTTGTACGCATTAAAAGAATGTTAAAAATAAAAATGTCTTTAAATAAATATATATATATATATATATATATATATATATATATATATATATATATATATATATATATATGAGTGTGTACGAGATGCGGGAAGCGAAAATCACACCACGTCCCATGACATACCACAGGAGAAGTATTAAGTATGGGAAGTCGTTTGATATAAACCAATTGCTTCTGTTATCAATTATAGGCATTTAAGTATATTTGTCGAGTTTTCATAGTCGATTTTGATCAGGTAAGGTTGCAACGGTTTTATGTATATAGCTTCAAGAATTTTTAGAAACATGTAAGGAATTTGCTTAATGTAAATAGACACAACTTGTCTATATTATTTAATGTAACATGCGTTAATATATATATATATATATATATATATATATATATATATATATATATATATATATTCGAATTGGACATAGTCCGACAATTTATTTAAAGACATTTAAATTGTCGGACTATGTCCAATTCGAAAATATATGACGTCATTTGTTTACATTTGATACGTTAGAGCATATATGAATAGAAGAGATTCATGGAAGATTTAAGTTTAAAGATACTAAAATCGACCTTGCTAACTCATCTGTGGCCGAACGGTTAAGGCACATCACGCGAAATGATGGTTCCGTATAGGATACAGGTTCGATTCCTGTCGAAGAGCGAAAATTTTCTATGAAAATTTCTCGGACATTCAGGCCGGTAAATGTTATTTAATACTGTTTATTATAAAACAGAGCATTTGCTTAAATACTTGTATCTATAAAAAGAACGTTAAACATAATATATATATTAAAAAAAAAATATATATATTAGTGTGTATGTTGTGTGTTACTTAATTGTGTCTTTCTGTATTCTAGTTTCTCGTACACAGTCTCCCCCAGCTATGTGTCAAATAGCAATGCCGACTGGCCCGTCTAAATGTCTATCTGCGCCAATCTGAAATGTTATGTAATCACGATCTTCCTCTATGCCAGTGACTTCTGGATATTCTCCTCACAGGTGAAGAGTAAACTTTAGGCCACAGACATCTGGTTCTACAAAAGAATGGTAAGAATATCATTGATCTAAGGTCTGAGCAACTACGTAGTTTCAGAGGAAATGGAAGTAAAAAGAACTCCAGGAAGAGAAAGTTGAAATTTCTAGAGGCCATAATCAGGAAAGAAAACTTGTAAAATTTAATACTCACAGGACAAAATAAAGGCAATAAGGAGCTAAGAAAAAACGCATAACCTATCAGTAGAGTTTGAGTCAATGGATAACAGAAAGATAGCAAAGACAAACATTTATTAAGAGCAACAATTTGGGAAATTGTGGAGAGCCATAATAGCCAACAGTCTTGTCAGCAATGATGATACTTCTCTTGCTAATCCGCAGCCTTCATGTTCAGGAATTTTAAAATCATCAACATTTTTGCAAAGGAATATTCCAAGGATCAGCGTATATATTTGCAACTGTAGCGATAACTTCTTGAGGGAAA
>OZ038507.1:65168873-65201373 GCA_964036315.1 Acanthosepion esculentum
AACAGGAAGAGGGATCATCATTTCAACTTAGAGCTAAATACATTCTTATTGTTTATTCAAGAAGCATCAAGAGAACGGTGAATAAGTTTTAAAAAAGAGGGAACAGTAGAGAGGAAAACTGGATGAGGAGGTCACAACAGGAAGAGGGATCATCATTTCAATTTAGAGCTAAATACATTCTTATTGTTTATTCAAGAACCATCAAGAGAACGGTGAATAAGTTTTAAAAAAGAGGGAACAGTAGAGAGGAAAACTGGATGAGGAGGTCACAACAGGAAGAGGGATCATCATTTCAACTTAGAGCTAAATACATTCTTATTGTTTATTCAAGAAGCATCAAGAGAACGGTGAATAAGTTTTAAAAAAGAGGGAACAGTAGAGAGGAAAACTGGATGAGGAGGTCACAACAGGAAGAGGGATCATCATTTCAATTTAGAGCTAAATACATTCTTATTGTTTATTCAAGAACCATCAAGAGAACGGTGAATAAGTTTTAAAAAAGAGGGAACAGTAGAGAGGAAAACTGGATGAGGAGGTCACAACAGGAAGAGGGATCATCATTTCAATTTAGAGCTAAATACATTCTTATTGTTTATTCAAGAACCATCAAGAGAACGGTGAATAAGTTTTAAAAAAGAGGGAACAGTAGAGAGGAAAACTGGATGAGGAGGTCACAACAGGAAGAGGGATCATCATTTCAATTTAGAGCTAAATACATTCTTATTGTTTATTCAAGAACCATCAAGAGAACGGTGAATAAGTTTTAAAAAAGAGGGAACAGTAGAGAGGAAAACTGGATGAGGAGGTCACAACAGGAAGAGGGATCATCATTTCAATTTAGAGCTAAATACATTCTTATTGTTTATTCAAGAACCATCAAGAGAACGGTGAATAAGTTTTAAAAAAGAGGGAACAGTAGAGAGGAAAACTGGATGAGGAGGTCACAACAGGAAGAGGGATCATCATTTCAACTTAGAGCTAAATACATTCTTATTGTTTATTCAAGAAGCATCAAGAGAACGGTGAATAAGTTTTAAAAAAGAGGGAACAGTAGAGAGGAAAACTGGATGAGGAGGTCACAACAGGAAGAGGGATCATCATTTCAATTTAGAGCTAAATACATTCTTATTGTTTATTCAAGAACCATCAAGAGAACGGTGAATAAGTTTTAAAAAAGAGGGAACAGTAGAGAGGAAAACTGGATCAGGAGGTCACAACAGGAAGAGGGATCATCATTTCAATTTAGAGCTAAATACATTCTTATTGTTTATTCAAGAACCCTTAAGAGAACGGTGAATAAGTTTTAAAAAAGAGGGAACAGTAGAGAGGAAAACTGGATGAGGAGGTCACAACAGGAAGAGGGATCATCATTTCAACTTAGAGCTAAATACATTCTTATTGTTTATTCAAGAACCATCAAGAGAACGGTGAATAAGTTTTAAAAAAGAGGGAACAGTAGAGAGGAAAACTGGATCAGGAGGTCACAACAGGAAGAGGGATCATCATTTCAAATTAGAGCTAAATACATTCTTATTGTTTATTCAAGAACCATCAAGAGAACGGTGAATAAGTTTTAAAAAAGAGGGAACAGTAGAGAGGAAAACTGGATCAGGAGGTCACAACAGGAAGAGGCATCATCATTTCAACTTAGAGCTAAATACATTCTTATTGTTTATTCAAGAAGCATCAAGAGAACGGTGAATAAGTTTTAAAAAAGAGGGAACAGTAGAGAGGAAAACTGGATCAGGAGGTCACAACAGGAAGAGGGATCATCATTTCAAATTAGAGCTAAATACATTCTTATTGTTTATTCAAGAACCCTTAAGAGAACGGTGAATAAGTTTTAAAAAAGAGGGAACAGTAGAGAGGAAAACTGGATCTGGAGGTCACAACAGGAAGAGGGATCATCATTTCAACTTAGAGCTAAATACATTCTTATTGTTTATTCAAGAACCATCAAGAGAACGGTGAATAAGTTTTAAAAAAGAGGGAACAGTAGAGAGGAAAACTGGATGAGGAGGTCACAACAGGAAGAGGGATCATCATTTCAACTTAGAGCTAAATACATTCTTATTGTTTATTCAAGAACCATCAAGAGAACGGAGAATAAGTTTTAAAAAAGAGGGAACAGTAGAGAGGAAAACTGGATCTGGAGGTCACAACAGGAAGAGGGATCATCATTTCAACTTAGAGCTAAATACATTCTTATTGTTTATTCAAGAACCATCAAGAGAACGGTGAATAAGTTTTAAAAAAGAGGGAACAGTAGAGAGGAAAACTGGATCAGGAGGTCACAACAGGAAGAGGGATCATCATTTCAAATTAGAGCTAAATACATTCTTATTGTTTATTCAAGAAGCATCAAGAGAACGGTGAATAAGTTTTAAAAAAGAGGGAACAGTAGAGAGGAAAACTGGATCAGGAGGTCACAACAGGAAGAGGGATCATCATTTCAATTTAGAGCTAAATACATTCTTATTGTTTATTCAAGAAGCATCAAGAGAACGGTGAATAAGTTTTAAAAAAGAGGGAACAGTAGAGAGGAAAACTGGATCAGGAGGTCACAACAGGAAGAGGGATCATCATTTCAATTTAGAGCTAAATACATTCTTATTGTTTATTCAAGAAGCATCAAGAGAACGGTGAATAAGTTTTAAAAAAGAGGGAACAGTAGAGAGGAAAACTGGATCAGGAGGTCACAACAGGAAGAGGGATCATCATTTCAATTTAGAGCTAAATACATTCTTATTGTTTATTCAAGAACCATCAAGAGAACGGTGAATAAGTTTTAAAAAAGAGGGAACAGTAGAGAGGAAAACTGGATCAGAAGGTCACAACAGGAAGAGGGATCATCATTTCAACTTAGAGCTAAATACATTCTTATTGTTTATTCAAGAAGCATCAAGAGAACGGTGAATAAGTTTTAAAAAAGAGGGAACAGTAGAGAGGAAAACTGGATCAGGAGGTCACAACAGGAAGAGGGATCATCATTTCAAATTAGAGCTAAATACATTCTTATTGTTTATTCAAGAACCCTTAAGAGAACGGTGAATAAGTTTTAAAAAAGAGGGAACAGTAGAGAGGAAAACTGGATCTGGAGGTCACAACAGGAAGAGGGATCATCATTTCAACTTAGAGCTAAATACATTCTTATTGTTTATTCAAGAACCATCAAGAGAACGGTGAATAAGTTTTAAAAAAGAGGGAACAGTAGAGAGGAAAACTGGATCAGGAGGTCACAACAGGAAGAGGGATCATCATTTCAACTTAGAGCTAAATACATTCTTATTGTTTATTCAAGAACCATCAAGAGAACGGTGAATAAGTTTTAAAAAAGAGGGAACAGTAGAGAGGAAAACTGGATCAGGAGGTCACAACAGGAAGAGGGATCATCATTTCAAATTAGAGCTAAACACATTCTTATTGTTTATTCAAGAACCATCAAGAGAACGGTGAATAAGTTTTAAAAAAGAGGGAACAGTAGAGAGGAAAACTGGATCAGGAGGTCACAACAGGAAGAGGGATCATCATTTCAATTTAGAGCTAAATACATTCTTATTGTTTATTCAAGAAGCATCAAGAGAACGGTGAATAAGTTTTAAAAAAGAGGGAACAGTAGAGAGGAAAACTGGATCAGGAGGTCACAACAGGAAGAGGGATCATCATTTCAATTTAGAGCTAAATACATTCTTATTGTTTATTCAAGAAGCATCAAGAGAACGGTGAATAAGTTTTAAAAAAGAGGGAACAGTAGAGAGGAAAACTGGATCAGGAGGTCACAACAGGAAGAGGGATCATCATTTCAATTTAGAGCTAAATACATTCTTATTGTTTATTCAAGAACCATCAAGAGAACGGTGAATAAGTTTTAAAAAAGAGGGAACAGTAGAGAGGAAAACTGGATCAGAAGGTCACAACAGGAAGAGGGATCATCATTTCAACTTAGAGCTAAATACATTCTTATTGTTTATTCAAGAAGCATCAAGAGAACGGTGAATAAGTTTTAAAAAAGAGGGAACAGTAGAGAGGAAAACTGGATCAGGAGGTCACAACAGGAAGAGGGATCATCATTTCAATTTAGAGCTAAATACATTCTTATTGTTTATTCAAGAAGCATCAAGAGAACGGTGAATAAGTTTTAAAAAAGAGGGAACAGTAGAGAGGAAAACTGGATCAGGAGGTCACAACAGGAAGAGGGATCATCATTTCAAATTAGTCCAAAGATCAGTGAAAAAAGATTTGAAAATCATATCGTATGTGAAACGTATGAGGCACCTCGTTACTCCAGTACAGAAAGTTAGAAGGTTAGAGAGGGCAGAGATCATCTTGAATAAGTTGGAAAATGATTCTGGAATAATATATACATATTTCAACATTCACAATCCTTCATGAGCTTCTGATCATTAACTATGATTAATTAATGATAAACATGTCATTTTCGTTTATGATCGATTTTATCACGATTCTTCTCATAAGCTTGGAGAGTAATTATACATTATCATTGCTCAAAGTGGAGTCTAGTGGTGTTATACAAACCTCGGAGAATTCCAGTAAGATATCTTTAATCATTTCTAAGATACAACGGTTCAGAGCTTAATCTTAAAAATTGAACAAAAGGGATAAATCTGGTTGTGTTTATACTTGAGTCTATACGTAAAAACCTTTGTCATTTACACTTGAAATATGGGCATATATCAGTCGGTTATATACTTGAATTTATAAGGAAACATTGCTTCTTTATACCAGATTCTCTGTATACTAGGCCACACCAACTGAGCAAAAGTCATTGGTTAGAAAACTTTTTGGCATTGCTCATCGACATAGCCTTGCAAATTAGTCGGTTATTTTGAGAGTAGGATCTTCAATGTGTTTACTAATAAGTTGTTTGTAAAATAATATCCAATATTACAATCAACTCCTTAATTAATGTCTTTAAACAGTGTTTAAATCAGTGAAATTTAGTAACTCTGGACATCTGACCATTTCTGCCATCGAATTACAAGGTTATTTATGCCTTTGCAATAACATTCTAAAGGTTTTCTTACCAACATATCTTTGAAGTTTCTACATCTTTGCAAAGATTATCTATCTATCTATCTATCTATCTATCTATTTTTTCAGTTTTTTCATGTCTACCAATGTATCTTTTAGGTTGTTCAGAATATAATGTCAAATTTTACAATCAACTTTTGTACCTGGATTAATATTTTTAAACAATGTTTAAATCTGTCAAAATAGGTACTCTGGACATCTGACCATTTCTGCTATCGAATTACAAGTTTATTTATGCCCTTGCAATAAAATTTTAAAAGTTTTCATACCAAAATATATTTAAAGTATCTACATCCTATTTGCAACAGAGTATCTATCTACCTATCTATCTATCTATCTATCTATCTATTTTTTTCAGTCTTTTCATGTCTTTTAGGTTGTTCAGAATTTAATGTCAGATTTTAGAATCAACGTTTATACCTAGATTATTGTATTTAAACAATGTTCAACTCAGTCAAAATTAGAACTCTGAACCTCTGACCATTTCTGATATCGAATTACAAGTTTATTTATATCTTTATGCATAAAATCTAATGGTTTGGACGCCAAGGAATCTTTGAATGCAGTTTCCACATCTTTAAAACCGAATTTCTTTCGGCTTAAAAATTGTCAAGATCCTAGAAAAATGGTAGGCAGTCGGGGAAAGGCATCATGGGAATACGGTGGGTGTAGAACAGTTTCGTATTCTAATTCAGTAAAGTTTCTTCTGCAGTGTCACTCTGGCAACACGTGATCGAGCACTCTCCTGAAGCAGAATTAGACCACGTCAATTGAAAAAATGCCAGTCGCATTTTGCTTAACTGTATGTGGATATCATCCAGTTGCTGGCAGCAAACTTCAGCAGTGGTGCTCTGGTTAGATTCAAGGCGTGAGGAATAATGTCAATGGCGTAGCACCAGACTGTGGCCATAATCTTATGGTGGCGCAATTTCCGTTTAAGAAAGTATTTGGGTGCTTTGTCATGATCAAGCCATTGTGCTGGTCGTTTACGGTCGCCATAAAGGACCCATTTCTCATCCCAAGTCACTATTCAATCAAGAAACGGATCATTTGATATTTCGCAGATGCAGCATGGAACAAACTTCAAAACGTCGAACCCATTTATCGAGTTTCTTCAACTTGCAGATTTTCTTGAAATGCTGCGATAGGGTTCAAATGCTGACAACCATTATCTGGAAAATTTTCCCTGAAAATTTGAGGTGGATTTTAATCGACTAGGGTTTTGAGGTTGATTGTCAATTGCAAATGGACGTCCTCTACTAGATTGATTTTCAAGGCTCGTATCCCCACTGCGGAACTCCAGAAAATAGTTGAGAGGGATTTAATATTTTAAGATAAATTCCGAAAGAGATTTATATAAAATTAACAAGGAGGATAGTTTAATCATGAGGAATGAGTAACATTATCAAACGTCTAACTATTATAATAATATATTGGAACCCAATCAAAACGTTTCTTCTAAAATCGGATATTCTTTCTCTGAAATTTTAACGTAGATTTCAAGGTTGATTGCCAATTGCAGATAGACGTCCTTTACTAGCTTGGTTTTCAAGACTCATATCCCCACTGCGGAACTTCAAAAGATAGCGCCCTGCTCTCAGATCAAAAGTGAATTCTTCACCCTATGCTCTGAGGAAGGAGGAAGAATCTACGTAATGTGCGGGTGGGTAACGGATACCAACGTAGAAGGTGGAATCGGCGTGCAGAGTTCGAATTCCGGGCAAGTCCAAACATCTGTTAGAACTGTTCATCAATCTTGACATATTCAGGAAAGACCTCAGAATAATCAAAAATCTCTACTGGCAGAAAACAGAATTCATACGGATATACGAAAATAGAAAGGGCCGTGAGGCAAGGATGTGTCTTCTCACCGGACTTATTCAACCTATATATCGAGGCAATTCTGAGAGAACTGGAAATCCCACCAGGATTCATCATTGGCGGCCACAGTCTTAATGACATAAGATATGCATTTGACACACTGCTGATAGCAGAAACGGAACGTAAACTACAAATCCTCCTACAGAATGTAGCGAAGGAGAACGAGAAGAAGGGACTAGGTATAAATATACAAGAAGACAGAATGCAAAAAGGTGAGCCCAAAATGCAATCTACAGGTCGGGGACGCTAAAATCAAGTAGGTACAGGAATTTAAATATCTGGGAAGTGTTCTAACGGAGGACCGAAAGTGCGGAGACCCGAATAACCAAAGACTCATTCCAAAAGCTAAGCAGAGTATAACGAGACAGCTGTCGGATAAGTAGCAAAAAGTCATTTAAAGATTAAATCCAAAATCGAAATCGAAATATAAATCTAGGGCCTTGACACTCATGTTGGAGGAACTCCTCCCTGGTTCACATTCACCACTTCTTAACTCTGGCCATACAGGTCCATGTGGGGCCGAGGTATCGGGTCAGATCGTCTCACCAAGAATAAAGGCAATAACCAAAAAAAGAAAGAAAAAAAACTGGGGCACGTAATGAGGAAGGAGGGCCATAATCGCCTACGTCCTGAAGAGACACGGCACATAAAAAGAAAGACTTTTTATTCTATTCCATTCCAAGTCACCACTTGTATCTTAGTGGCTTTATCATCTTGCTCGGGGTGAAATGATTAAAAAAAAAAATGAACCGTTAATTTTCATTGTTACACTAATTTTGCACTAAATTGTTCAGTTCATAAGTTCATCAGATTTTGGCGACAATGGAAACAAAGAGGAAACTTATAGTTAACATTACGAAGAGGCAGTTGAAATTTCTGGAACACATCATCAGGAAGGGAGGCTTGGAAAATCTGATACTCACAGGACGGAATGAGGGAAAGAAGTACAGAGGAAAACAACGCGTGACATATTTAATGCGCTTGAGCAAACGGATTGCAGAACTGGGTCCGGGAGAAATAGCAAAAAGAAAAAAACTTATTACTAGCCTCCAGGGACAGGAAGAAGCGGAGAACCATAATCGCCTATGTACTGAAGGGACACGGCACATAAAAAGATGAAAGAATGTGCATTTCATTCAATTGCTGGCAGTAAAGTTTGGCAGTGATACTTTGTTTAGATTTCAGAAATCTGTGAAGGCTAACGCCAATGAACTACAACCAGACAGTCGCCATTATGTTTTGTTGGGGTAATTGCAGTTTTGGAAAGTGATTGTTTCGTCAAAATTAAGCCATTTAGCCGATCGTTTACGATTGACATAAAACGTCCATTTCTCATCTAAAGTCACAGTTCGATCAAGAAATGGACTATTCGATTTCAAGATGTCTTCAAGGGATTTCTAAATGTCATTGAGTTCACCTGGAATCCATTCATCAAGTTTATTTACATTGCCCGTTTCAGTGAAATAGTCTGACACTTTGACGGGTTTTGTTTTTTGCTCGACTAGTGTCTTCAGGTTGATTGTCAAAATAGGTAGTATGGAGTAGATACGATAGGCAACAATAAACTACAGAAATCGAAATTGATCGCTACATTTAAGTATCGCATTAATATTTAAGGTTATATTTTAAAGGTTCTACAATAATTCTTCTGCCGCCACTTAATTTAAAGACAATTTGATGTACGTAGGTCCTTACTTTCCGTACAAATAATTTTTATTTGATGGGTGATTTCGCTCGATTTCGTAATTAATTTCGATTATTCCCAAATTTATTTCCTAGTTATAAAAATGTTTAGCGTACAAAAGATTCGTTGCCAAAAACCACGTAAAAAAAAACACCGAAACAGTCGCAGTAATGAAAACTTGGGAATGTCAAATTTCAGGACCGTCGGTCAGGATCCGGCCCGGAATGTCTTTACTTTGATCACGGATTCGGCCTGATTCCAAAATGGTATGATATGTTGGGCTACGGCCTCTAGGAGTAAAGTTGATAAGGTGTGACTCAGTGACATTATATAGATGTGTGTGTGTGTGTATGTGTGTGTGTCTGTGTGTTAGGTCATTGATACACACGTATACATACACTAATACACAAAAGCAATTGTCACAATGTTCACTTTCTGACAATGAGACTCTCACTAATGATTATGGTAATATTAGCCATTTCCCTACAAGGAAAATTTTGACATTCATTGATCGAGCAACCAGTAATGCTTTCGGTTGAAATTCATAAAATCTTTCTCTAAAAACCAATTTCAGAGGAAAATAGGTCTTCTAAGTCCACTAACTGTTATAGCTCTTCCCAATACTGACTGGGATTTCCTCCCTAATTTGACGCACAGGGTGGTCCGAAAGTTTTGTCACCCCCTACCAAAAAATAATGAGAACAATAGAAGTCTTTCAGACCACCTTTTAGTTGGAATGTCAACATCTTGATTGTGTCATTATTTTCGAAAAAAAAAAAAATCACATAAAAAAGTCGCCGAAAACAATCGCAGAGTAATGAAAACTTGGGAATCCAAAATTGTGGGTCTGGATCCAGCACGGGATGTTTTAATTTGCTCACGGAGTCGGCCTGATTCCAAAATGGTATGCTATGTTGGGCTACGGACTCTAAGAGTAAAGTTGAAAAAGTGTGACACACTGACATTCGCATTTATTATATAGATTAATTGATTTTAATCTGCTATTAACTTTCTTACTGAGAGCTGGGGATGAGAAATGCTTTTTCCATTTGAGGCAGAAGACACAAACCACACAACTGAAGAATATCAGTCACTGTGCGTTTTTATAGGTCAATGCATCCCCACAAAATTTCAGGATTGCGGTCCGGAGCCGTACGGGATGATTTTAATTTGCTCATGGAGTCGGCCTGATTCCTAAATGTTATGATATGTTGGTCTACGAACTCTAAGAGTAAATTTGATAAAGTGTGACACACCGATATTCGCACTGATTACATTATTCGGACTATTGCCCTTATCTTTATCGCCATGTTTATCACAACGTTTCGGCCGTTGTACGCTCCGGCCTTCTTCAGGTGGCTGGAACTGAACCCTTTATTTCGCTCACTGGGGTAGACAGTTCTAGTTCTACGTGCCATGTCTAATGGATGTCAGTTATCACCTGTTAATTCTCGTATGAAAGTTCTCCACTGCCTTAACCAGGTATTGAACTCACACTCTCTGGGCCCTGTCACTGGATCTAACTAACGCCTATATCCACTGTGACATGTTTAAGGCAGTGGAAAACTTATAGAGGGGAATTAAAAGGTGATAACTGATAACAGGCTACCCCAGTGAGCGAAATAAAGTGTTCAGTTCGACATTCCAATCATCTGAAGAAGGCCGGAGCGTACAACGGCCGAAACGTTGCAATAAATATGGCGAAAAAAATGAGGACAATAGTCCGAATAATGTAAATAGTGTACATAATACCTCATTTCAGAAATATAGACAGATACTGAAAGGCCGAAACGTTGTAATAAATATGGCGACAATGATGAGGACAATAGTCTGAATAATGTCAATAGTGTACATAATACCTCAACTCAGATATCTAGACAGATACTGAAGGGTGATAAATATGGCTACAAAGATGAGGACAATAGTTCGAATAATGTAAATAGTGTACATAATATCCTATCTCAGAAATATAGACATATACCTATATTCGCATTTATTATATAGAAGGTATCGGCTTTTGGGTAAGTCTCGACTAGCTAAAGAGGTCGGTGTGTAGTCTCTTAGGCCTTGTGGGTCCTTGGAATAAAACTAACCTCGAAGACCATCTTGAATAGACCTGAAGCTGTGTTCTTTTTTCAGCACTTCCAATATCCTAATTATTTCATATTTAATGCTGAGAGGAAAGTTCAACTAATTTATAAAAATAGAAGCACGAAACATATAAACAATGTGAATAAGATTAACAGATAATACTATCTACCAACTCTGTCAAACTTGTTCTACGAGATCAGTTCATTAGGGCATAACTTTCGGTCTTTTTTTCCACGTGCTTGTATCAGACGAAGATAAATTCACCGAACGACAACACGCATTCATTTGCATGTAGAAGGCAGGAATAAAACTAGACGAACTCGGTTTGGCTTGGTGAGAGAGCTGTGGCAAAATACATATACAAATATCTAAAGATGACGTATTGGAATTTGATGAAAACGGTGATTTGGGATCTGTGGCCGACGGTCACATTGGAAGAGAAACGAAGCTTAGGTGCCATTCGGTTGGGTCATGTAAGAGAAGGATGAGGGGATGGTTCACGCTCTGTCGAAATCTATTTAATTCCGCAGTATCTCTTCATCAGGATCAATGGCGGTAGACCACAACTGAGGAGGAGGAGGAGGAGGAGGAGGAAGAAGAGTAAGAAGGAAAAGAAGATGATGATGATGATGATGATGATGATGATAATGATGATGATGACGATGATGAACAAGAAGAAGCAGGAGGAGGAGGATGAAGAAGAACCAGGAGAAGGGGGAGGAACAAAAGGAAGAAGCAGGAGTTAAGATTAATAATAATAAGAATAATAAGAAGAAGAAGCAGGAGGAGGAGGAAGAAGACGAAGAGAAGGAAGATGAAGAAAGCAAGAGAAGGAGGAAGAAGAAGAGGAGGAAGAAGAAGAAGCAAGAGGAGGAGGATGAAGAAGAAGAAGAAGAAGCAGGAGAAGGAGGTGGAGGAAGACGAAGAAGCAGGAGTTAGGAAGAAGAAGAAGAAAAAGAAGAAGAAGAAGAGGCAGGAGGAGGAGGAAGAACAAGCAAGAGAAGGAGGAAGGAGAAATAGAGGAAGAGGAGGGGGAAGAAGAAGAAGCAGGAGAAGGAGGATGAAGAAGAAGCTGGAGGAGGAAGAAGAAGAACAGGAGGAAGATGAAGTAGCAGGAGGAGGAAGAAGAAGAAGAAGAAGAGGAGGAAGAAGAAGAAGAAGAAGCAAGTGAAGGAAGATGAAGAAGAAGAAGAAGCAGGAGAAGGAGGTGGAAGAAGAAGCTGGAGGAGGAAGAAGAAGAACAGGAGGAAGATGAAGAAGCAGGAGGAGGAGGATGAAGAAGAAGAAGAGGAGGAGGAAGAAGTAGAAGAAGAAGAAGAAGAAGAAGAAGAAGAAGAAGAAGAAGAAGCAAGTGAAGGAGGATGAAGAAGAAGAAGCAGGAGAAGGAGGTGGAAGAAGACGAAGAAGCAGGAGTTAGGAAGAAGAAGAAGAAGAAGAAGAAGAAGAAGAAGAAGAAGAAGAAGAAGAAGAAGAAGAAGAAGAAGAATGCAGAAGAAGAAATAAATATAAATATTAAAAAGAAGAAATAAAGAAATGGAAAGAAAAAAGAAGAAAAGAAAGAAGAATATAAAAAAGAGCTCGAATAATAAAGAATTGAAATAAAGAAAAATGAAAGAACATAGCAAAGAAATTTAAAGGCGTAAATGATAAGAAAGACGAAAGAATTTAAGAAGAAGGATGTAAGAAGGAAAGCAAGAAAGAAAGAGCATAAGAGAAACATGAATAATGAAAAAATGAAAAAAGTTCAATACATGAAAGACGTAAAGAAAGAAATAGAAGAATATGAGAAGAAAGTAGAAGAATAAAGAAAGACAAAAATAAAAGAAAGAATAAAAGGAAAGACGACGAAGAAGAAAAATTAATGGAAGAAAAATAATAAAAGGAAGAAGAAAATTAATGAAAGAAAAATTATAAAAGGAAGAAGAAAAATAAATGAACGGAAAATGATAAAAGGAAGCAGAAAAATTAATGGAAGAAAAATAATAAAAGGAAGAGGAAAAATTAATGAAAGAAAAATGATAAAAGGAAGAAGAAAAATTAATGAAAGAAAAATGATAAAAGGAAGAAGAAAAATTAATGAAAGAAAAATAATAAAAGAAGAAGAAAAATTAATGAAAGAAAAATGATAAAAGGAAGAAGAAAAATTAATGAAAGAAAAATAATAAAAGGAAGAAGAAAAATTAATGAAAGAAAAATGATAAACGGAAGAAAAAAAATTAATGAAAGAAAAATAATAAAAGGAAGAAGAAAAATTAATGAAAGAAAAATAATAAAAGGAAGAAGAAAAATTAATGAAAGAAAAATAATGAAAGGAAAGAGAAAAAGTAATGAAAGAAAAATGATAAAAGGAAGAAGAAAAATTAATGAAAGAAAAATGATAAAATGAAGTAGAAAAATTAATAAAAGAAAAATAATAAAAGCAAGAAGAAAAATATAAAGTAGAAATATATAGAAATGTAAGGAAATAAAAGGAAAACGGAGATTAAAAGAAAAAAGAAATAAAGAAGGAGAAAGGAAATGTAAAAAAAACCGAAAAAGAAGAATTGCATCAGAAAATTCTAAAGAAGAAATAAAGAAATGGAAATAAAAAAAGAATTAAAATAATATAAAAAACTCGAATAAAAAAGAATTAAAATATAAAAAAATTGAAGAATATAACTAAGAAGAAAACTTTAAAGTGATAAATAAAAAAAAGTCAAAAGAATTCAAGAAAAAATAATAAAAGGAAGAAGAAAAATTAATTAAAACAAAAATATATGGAAGAAAATAAATAAAGACAAAAAATAAAAGTCAGGAAAGCGAAGATTAAAAGAAAACAAGAAAGAAAGTAGAAGAAAAAGAAGAAAGAGAAAAAAGGTAAAAGGAAAGAAAGAAAGGTAAAAAGAAAGAAACAAAGAAAAAAAGAAAAAGAAAGAAAGGGAAAAAGAAAGAGAGAAAGAAAGAAAAAGAAAGAAAGAAAAGAAGAAAAAAGAAAGAAAGAAACAAATAAAAAAGAAAGTTTAATAGAAAGAAAGAAAAAATAAAGAAAAAATGAAAAAGAGATAAAATATTGAAGAAAGTGTATAGAATGAATTTTTCATCAGATATAAGAAAATGTTAAGTTATAGAGAATAGATTAATGAAGTAAAAGAAAGAAAGAAAGAAAAAGAAAAGAGAAGGATTGAAAGAAAAAATATTTAAGTAGATTTTGAAAATACAAAGATGAAAATCTGTAGGCAAAAAAAGAAATAGGAAAGAATGAAAAATAAAATAAAAAAGATGAAAACACGTAGAAGAAAAAAAAAGGCAGAGGCAAATGGAAAGAAAGTAGAAAAATCAACATGAAAAGGGGACGGAGACATGAGAAAAAGAAAGAAAGGTAAAAAGAAATAAAGAAAAAAAGAAAGAAAGGTAAAAAGAAAAAGAGAAAGAAAGAAAAAGAAAGAAAGAAAGAAAAAAAAAGAAAGAAAGAAAGAAAAAATATAGAAAGAAACAAATAAAAAAGAAAGTTTTAAAAAAAAGAATGAAAAAAGAAAGAAAGAATAAAAAAGAGATGAAAAGGGGATGGAGACATGAGAAAAAGAAAGAAAGGTAAAAAGAAATAAAGAAAAAAGAAAGGTAAATAGAAAGAGAGAAAGAAAGAAAAAGAAAGGAAGAAAAAAGAAAGAAAGAAACAAATAAAAAGAAAGTTTAAAAGAAAGAAAGAAAGAATGAAAAAGAGTTGAAAAGGGGATGGAGACATGAGAAAAAGAAAGAAAGGTAAAAAGAAATAAAGAAAAAAGAAAGAAAGGTAAATAGAAAGAGAGAAAGAAAGAAAAAGAAAGGAAGAAAAAAGAAAGAAAGAAACAAATAAAAAGAAAGTTTAAAAGAAAGAAAGAAAACAGAAAGAAAGAATGAAAAAGAGATGAAAAGGGGATGGAGACATGAGAAAAAGAAAGAAAACTCAGTTAATGAAGTCAAGTATAAAAAATCACAAATTAGAAATAAAATCGAAAAAGAAGAAGAAAAATCATAAAATAAGAAAAGAGAAAGAAAGGTAAAAAGAAAGGAACTTAAAAGAAGAAAAGAAAGTAACTAAAAGGAAAGAAGAAAGAAATAAAAGAAAGAAGAAAGAAATAAAAATAAAAAGAATGAAAATAAAAATACGAAAAAAAAAGTCGATAAGAAATAGAAAGAGAAATGAAAAAGATGATTTCTCCTAGAATTTTAAAATGGTGAATTTACGCATGCATGTCTTTTTCAAGAATTCTGGAAAAATAAGCAAAATCTGGCAGTTAGCTCTTCTTCATAATTGGATTCTAATGACGTAATAGAAATAGATATTTGGGCAAACTTGAACCTTCGTACCCGAAAAATTCAAAATCAAAAAAAAGTTTATCAAAATGACGGTGTTTCCGCAATCATTTTCACTCCCTTCACTTCTCGGCAATGTTTATTGTTTTAAAACGCGATGATTAGAATTGTAATAAAAAATGAAAGTGAATTTATACATTTTCTCGTTAATTTGAGATTAGGAGCCGCGCTCAGTTTACAATAAAAATTTTCAGAATACTTTCATTTTAATGTAAATGTACATATTTCATTCCAATATAACTTGATAAATTTAATAAAATTTACCGTTTTGGAGTTATCAGCATTAAAAGTTCGGATTCATTCGCGTTGCGGCAGCCATTACTGGCGTTGTTTGCATACTTATGAGTGGAATATTTACTTCTCTTGATTATTGCGGACGCAATATAGTTCTCTTGTGAAGTAATTGAGACAAGTTGAGACGAGTAAGATTAGTAAAAGAAAAAAAGCCGTTAACTACGTTCATTCACGCTTAGCTTTCCACAGCGAATGTATGGAAACATTGCCAGTAATGGCAGCCACCAACAACGGGAATGAATCCGAACTTTTACTGTCGATAACTCCAAAACGGCAAATATTATCAAATTTATCAAGTCATTTTCGAATAAAGTATATACATTTACACCTAAATGTAAGTATTCGAGAAATTTTTAATGCAAACTGAGGGCTTGTCCTAATCTGCAAATTAACCTATTTTCTTTGTTCTAAAATTTACAAAGGGGAAATGAATATACAAAACGACATATAATGCATTTATCTACGACAATATGCAACGAGAACGTAGTTCTGCATTCACTACTCGCGCACAAAGCAACCAGCTTTATATAAATACGTTTACATTGTGGCACGCATGTGCTTCCATAGCCTGACACAACGAAACCACAACTTCTAAATTTTAAACAAAAAACAAAAACAAAAAAAAATCGTCAAATCTCGTTCTAATCTCCAGAGACGAGGTTTCGGCAACGGAGATTGAAATCTCGTGAATTTGAAAACTTGATTCTGGCGTTTGGAACTCCGTTGAGGGGATCGGCTACTCTCGACGGTGTTCGAAGGGCAAACGTTTGTCAGGAACGGAGAAAAGGTACATCGGGGGAAAAATAAGAAATAATAAAAACAAACAGAAGTAGTGGAATGATAGATTAAAAGACTGAGATGAAAAGAATGAATTTTTCTCACAACAAAGAATCAAGAAAATACGATACAAGCAAAAAAACTGCGGAACAGCGAAATTATGGTTGCTGTAAGTGAATAAAGAGCTTTCAAATATGAAAAAGAAAAAGTGGCATGGAAAGAAAAACTTTAAAATAAAAGACAGAAAAATATTAAGCAAGAAAAAAATAAATAAAGAAATGATAAAAAAAGAAGGAAGGAAACAAAGAAAGAAAAAAGAATATGAAAGACAAAATAAAGGAAAGATAAAAAGTAACAAAAAAGAAATAAAAAAAGAACAAAAGAAAGAAAAAATGAAAGAATGTACGAAAAAGAAAAAAGGAAAGAAATAAAGAAAAATAAATAAAGAATGAAAGTAAGAAAAAAGAAAATATAAAGAAAGAAAGAAAATAAGATAAACAAAGCAAAGAAAAAAGAAAGAAATAAGAAAAATAATGAAAGAAAATAAAAAAGAAACAAACAAACAAAAAAGAATAAGAAAGAAAAATAAAGAAGGAAAGATAAAAAGTAAGAAAAAACAAAGAAAGAAAAAATAAAGAAAGAAAGAAAGAAAATAAAAAGAAAGAAGAAAATAAAAATAAATAAAAAATAAAATAAAAAACATAATGAAAGAAAGTAACAATATGAAAGAAAGAAATAATGAATGAAAATTAAAGAAAATACAAAGAAAGAGAAGTAGGAATAATCGAATAAAGTTGTCTGGAGGCAAGCCGAAAGAAAGAGAGAAAGGGAGAGAGAGAGGGACGTAGAGAGACAAAGAAGACAGAGTGAGACAAAAAGGATTGCAGAGGTAAACTGAAAGAGAGATGGACATAGAAATTAAAATAAGAAAAAGACTTGAAAATGAAATCACATGTTAAAGGTGAGAAGCAACTTGATACTCCAGGAGAGAAAGTTAAAAGTTTAGAGAGGGCAAAGAACATCTCGAATAAGTTGAAAAATGATCCTGAAATTATATATATATATATATATATATATATATATATATATATATATATATATATATATATATATATATATTATTTCAAGATCATATATATATATGCAAGTATAGGATTGGTGTATACGGAATAAATTCCAATATCCAACAAATACATCTTAAAAGAGTGCTCAATACAGAGTTGAGCAAATATAATTATTTATTCGAAAATTATAACATAAATATGTTATAAAATCACTACATGTTATAAAATCACTACATGTTATAATCTCACAATATGTTATAAAATCACTACATGTTATAAAATCATTATATGTTATAAAATCACTATATGTTATAAAATCCCTACATGTTATAAAAACACATGTTATAAAAACCCCTACATGTTATAAATTCACTATATGTTGTAAATTCACATTGTAGTGATTTTATAACATATTTATGATTTTCGAATAAATAATATATATATATATATATATATATATATATATATATATATATATATATTATCCTTTATTTTTCATAATTTTACAACACGAGTTTCTGGTCTCGCGACCGTCTTTAGGTAAAGGGTGGAGATTTCCACATATTAAAAATAATTAATCTTTTCCTTCATTCGGATTACTAACACAAAAACAGACAATATCGAGAATATTTAACATAAGAAAAAATTATTTATTTTTAATAATATGTGGAAATCTCTACCCTTCACCTGAAGACGGTCGCGAGACCTGAATCACGTGTTGTAAAATTATGAAAAATAAAGGATAATATTTTTTTAAAAAGTCCACATTGCAAACAAAAACGTTTGCGGTACCTCTCTTCTTTTTAATATACACACTTTTCTCTCGTTGGAACCACTATAACCTCTTCCTTTTATATATATATATATATATATATATATATATATATATATATATATATATATATATATATATATATATATATATATATATATATATATATATATATATATATAATTATTTATATATATATATATATATAAATAATTATATGTATATATTATATATAAATAATTACGGTCAAATCACGCTGAAAACACCGGTTCTCGTTAGATCACCGAAGTTAAGCATCGTAGAGCCAGTACTTAGATTGGGGACCGCTTGGGAACACCTGGTACTGTACGCAATTGTGGCTGTGTGGCTGAGTGGTCTAAGGCGTTGCTTTAGAATCACGAGGCACCGAGTTCGAATCCTGGCTGGAATTAATTTCAGCAGCTATCGGACTCCAAGCGCAGGGCACCTTTGGCAAGTGTCTGTTCCATAGCCACGGGTCCACCAAAACCATGCGAGGGAATTTGGGAGAGGAAACTGTGTGGAAGACCTCGTTGGCCAAAGCTAGCACGATATCACAAAAACACCGTGATTGCGAGTTGAGGTGGCCAGCCTTGTTCATTTATGATCACGCTGGGTTCGCACCAACGCTCTAAAACTGTTAATTGGCTCTGCACACGCCAATAACAGTATAAACTACAGGTGGGCTCTGTGGGCATTTCCCAGGTGGGAAATTGCAAAAATGCCAGTGCAAATGTTGCAATATGCGCTAGCTAGCTGTGCATTGCAACCGGTGTCCTCGATATCGAGTGGCCAATTATTCTTATTATGTATAATTATTATTAAGAAATCTACAAACGTATTATGATTCAAAAAAAATTCAGGAAATGTCAGAATCTCAAAAACATCTTGAAAATAAAATAAATAGTTAAATTATTAAAGCCTATGTCAGATCTATGAAATATCGAAAACGCTCCTAATTAAAGGAATCGGAAATTATGTTTGTTCTCCCTTGACCTACTTACCACAGGTCCCCAGTGGCCTATATATGGAGCTGGTACAAGGAATAGGGACACGTACTCGCTTGAGATTTACTCGACAGTGTTGATTTTTCTTTTATTATCTATCCTTCTATCAAATCTCTGTCTGCAAATAATACATTCAAATAATATTAGCGCAAAGCAAAACAAAAATCTTTAAAAATGCTAGTCCCCCAAAGAATTAAAGCTTTACGACTTCCCTCCATTTCCCTAGCGTTTCTTACACTTTTCAATAGATTCTTTAATCTTCTCTTTCGGGATTCCTATCAGCAGCCTCCTCAATATGGTCTAAGATTTAAAATCGCCATTATATCAACAGTAATTTTAGATATCTGTCTATATCTCCGAGATGAGGGATTATGAATGCGTTATTTACATTATTCGGACTGTTATCGTCATCTTCATTGCCATATTCACAACGTTTCGGTCGTCGTACGTTCCAGCCTTCTTCAGGAGATTGGAATTCATGCACGGATGTCCTCAAGGACACGTTGCTCAGTGGATAAAGACGTTGGTTAGATCCAGTGACTAGTCTCAAAGATTTGTGCGTTCAATACCAAGCCACAACTGTGGTGAGCCAAAAACATGGAGAGTTTAGTTAAAGGGCAATAACTGAGACATCCGGAAGAGGCATGGCACGTGAAACTAGAGTAATCTACCCCCGGTAGACGAAATAAACGGTGAGGTTCGAAATTCCAATTACTTGAAGAAGCCCGAAGCGTATAACAGCCGAAACGTTGTGAATATGCCATTGAAGATGAGGATAACAGTCCGAGTAATGTAAATGATGTAGGTAATCGTAATACCTCATCGCAGAGATATAGACAAACAGAGAGATGGATATGAACATAAATAGTGAAATAGACTGATCGATATGAATAGAATACTTAAAATTGTATGAAGAGTTCGGTTCGAAATTCTAATCATCTGACGAAGGCAGGAGCGTACAACGGCCGAAACGTTGTGGCAATGAAGATGAGGGGAACCGTCCGAATAATGTAAATAATGCATGTAGTAGTTTTAGAGTTTCAAATGGCCAGGAGCTTCCGTGTTCTCACTTTCCATTCTCGATAGAGTCCAAAAGCTTCTCCGTGTCCCTGTGGATGACAAATTATTTTCCACCCTGAAGGCCCTCTCTCACAGACGAGAGACGACGCAAGCCTCTTACTGTTCTATCGCTGCTTCCATGGAAAGCGCTCAGACGAATTGCATTCCTTGGTTCCGCCAGATCGAACTTTTACGGTTAGGCCCAGCCATGCTTCGCACATTGTAGCAAACTACCGTCATTTCTCTCGTATTTATTTTGTTTGAAGTAAGTTCCACTCGAACAGCTTCTTCACGCTAACCGCTACTCTGTGGTACCGATTCCCAAGGGGATATTTCCCCAGTCACTACAATTTAATCCTGTTCAAGTCTAGGGTTAACAGCTATCTTTCCCCACATATCCGCATAAAATGTGCCTCTTATTCTGTAAGTCTCTACCTCGAGTGGCTCCCGTGCCTTTTACATGGTGAATCTCACAGTAAAAAAAAAACAAAAAACAAAAAAAAAACTAATAATCCTTAAATATAATACGCCGTGTATATATATATATATATATATATATATAACTATATATAACTATATATATATATATATATATATATATATATATATATATATATATATATATATGTATATATATATATATATATATATATATATATATATATATATATATATATGAAGAAATATAGTCTTAAAGTGTGCTATATTTATGGGATAAAGTGCTCAATATCAGAGATAGAGCGTGTGTAAATATAAAAGTATGTTCACTTTTATATTTATATATATACATATAGATATATATTGTGTGTATTTAGGCAGCATTTTTTCATTCATACATGTTTCATTAAATAATATAGATAAGTGTTGTCTATATATTTTATGTAAGTTCTTTTCATATCGTCTGATAAGCTTAATAACATTATCATTAAACGATGAAAGAAAATCACAATATTGATACATATTTTTTAATCCAATCTAAGCTTTCAGCTTACATATGCACGTGTTTGTCGTTGCTTGGAAATCATCCATGTAAACAAAAACAGACTATCATCAATTTCTTGTTCGTGTATTGCTTAAATATATTGTGTAATTGTCATCTCCGATAATGGCTTATGTAAGCCGAAAGCTTCGATTGGATTAAAAAATATGTATCAATATTGTGATTTTCTTTCATTGTTTAATGATAATGTTATTAAGTTTATCAGACGATATGAAAAGAACTTACATAAAATATATAGACAACACTTATCTATATTATTTAATGAAACATGTACGAATATATATATATATATATATATATATATATATATATATATATATATATATATAAATTTTTTGTGTGTATATATGTTGTATTGGGACAGCAGTTCATTATTCAAACATATATTGTTAAATATAACAGACGACGAATGTTTATTATGTTTGATCACGAACCGTTCTAACCTTTTATGGTTGCTTTAAATTCGGGAGAAAATAAAGACAAAAATTGTCCAACATTTGGATATTTCTATTATGCTGTTCCTTGATCTAAGCTTTCGGCTCATATGAGCCATCTTCAGAGTTATATTATATATGGACATTTCAACAAAAAAATGACATTCTGTTATGTTGGCATAGAAATTGACATTGCATCTAAACATATGGTTCGGTTGCTAATATTTCGTTCTCTCACGTGGTACGACGTCATAGAACCACATCACGAATTTACGACCTGCGTCTGCTATTCCGCGACCGTTATCGCCACATAGCAAACTTCTAACTGTCGCTCTCATCTTAGATCGGCCGGACTCAGCGGGTGCATAGTCTTCAAGAAACTACTTTTATGAAATTGAATAAGCTTAAAAGTCCCTTATGGGCAAAAGCGAGAACTGAACATTGAAAAAATGGCAAAATATATTGTAGACTGACGTGTAGAAAATTGAATTTTTGTTTTTAACAAGAGTAAAGTGTTATGCGAGAAGAAATCCAGGAGAAAGACCCAATGATGAATTTATGGTTCCAAGAGTTAAGCATGGTGTGCTTGTGGAGGAGGGATCTGTTATGGCGTGGGGGTGTTTCGGGAGAGAGTGGACTGGAAATTAGATATCAAAACATTATATATTGTTTTCACCTTTAACACCTCGGTAGACTTTTTGCGATTACCAAAAGGTGAAAGGAATTATGAAAAACGGATAATATTCAATTTTACAAAAACATGCTATACCATTTGGTTTGCGACTAATTGGAAGAAAAAGAATCCCCTTTCAGCAAAACAACGATCTAAAACACGCTTCTCATTATGTCAGAAATAATCCGAGTAAAATAAAAAAAAAAGAACAATATTTTAGACTTGTCTATATCTCTAAGATGAAGTATTATGATTACTTTTATTTACAATATTCCGACTGTTATCCACATCACCATTGCTATATTCACAACGTTTCAGCCGAAATTCCAATCACCTGAAGAAGGCCAGAGCGTATAACGGCCGAAACGTTGTGAATGTGGCAAGGGAGCTGATGATAAGAGTTCGAATAATGTAAATAATGCAAGTGAAATTTTAGACATTGTGACGTGAACGCCTCAATCTCCTGACCTCTCTCGCATTGAATTATTATGGGATTTATTGGATTGGAGAGTTCGAAGAGAATACGTAAAGCGTGAGAGTGAGCTTTTTCAGTGCTTGAAGAACGCTTGGGAATGTCTGCCATTGAATTTTCTTCGAAGAACTGTTGTAAAGAATACCAAGAATTTGTAAAGCTGCAATTCAAGTTGTAATTTTATTGACGAAAACAAAATGTGATAATGTTATATGATAAATCTTTCATACTGAAATGCTTATTTTTTGTCAGAATAAATGCAAATATACTGCAGTTACTGAACTGCAATCTTTTACTTTGAAAGTACAAAAATATATCATTTTAAGGTGCTTTTAAAGATATGCAAACTGGGCCTAAAGTTTTCATAAATAAGTTACGAATTTATTGATGCACCTACTTAAGTATATACAAACAGATACAGGCTCATCATTATACAAAAAAAAAAAATACTAAAGAAAAAAAGAAAAAATAATAATAAAATACAATGCACAAAAACTATTTTTCAAATTTGTGTAACCGTAATTTAAATCCACCAGGAGTTAGAATTTTAATGAACCAATCAATTTGCATATTTGACAAGCTCTGAGGGAGCGGCGTATTCTTATCAGTTAGTTTGCGTCGACACCACCGATCCTCTATCACCCTACCCAGAAGGTTTTCCACCCTGAATAAATACCCAAGGGCGAAATTGACAAAAAAACAAAAAAAACAAACGAATAAATAAATAAATAAAATAAAATAAAAATACGAAAAAAACAAAAAACAAAATGCAAAAACTAACCCGAAGCAGTGTGCAACAAAACCAAACATGTTCAAAATTAAAACATAAAATTAACGCGTGCACCAGACCTGTACTTGGAAAAGAAGATATTGAATAACACACAAACGCATCAAACACATTATATATATATATATATATATATATATATATATATATATATATATATATATATTATAATATATGTTTATTGTAATATATGTTTATTGTATATATATATATATATATATATATATATATATATATATATATATATATATATATATATATATTATTACTAAAAAGTTATTTATTAATATCAACCAGCCTAGAGATTGGGAAGTCTTTACGTATATATATATATATATATATATATATATATATATATATATATATATATATATATATATAAGCAAATATGTGGATGTAGATCCGACGGTATGATGAAAAATATGGAATAGACAAAACAAAATCCGAATATGCAAGTTTACTGTTTTAGTGTTGTTCATGTTGACATAATTATCATGTAATCCTAAGTATGTTTCTAATAACCATGTCCTGAAGATGGTCTACTAGACCGAAACGTCTGACGTCGACAGTAAAACAACATTAAAACAGTAAGCTTGCATATTCGGATTTTGTTTTGTCTTTTCCATATTTCTCATCATATATATATATATATATATATATATATATATATATATATATATATATATATATATATTGTGTGTGTGTGTGTGTGTGTGTGTGTGTGTGTGTGTGTGTCTGTGTGTGTGTACCGATTCTAACATCAAAATTGTCCAATTGTTGGATTATGTTCTGAACCGTTGTACCTTAGAAATGATAGCTTTCTCGGATATTCCGAGGTTTTTATTACACGATTCGACTTTACTTTGAACAATAGGAATTTAGATAGCTCTACGTTAAAATGAGGATCACTCTTGCTGCTGTGACATCCTGATGCAGTTTTCATTTCTATTGTTCCTTCTTTTAAAAACATATTAATCGTTCTCTTGAGGTGTCTTGAAGATTGAAGCCAGAGTATGTATGTTTGTACGATTACTAAAGGCCTGAATGATCGTTTTTCCTCTCACCATTGGTCAGTTGGGAAGACAGTAGTGCTGACAGAAAATGATATTTTTTTTTTTTTAGATATTAAACATTTTGTGGGATGGACAATTATCCCTTGCTGTTACAGGATTTGGACAATTTTACTGTTACACCCGGTATATACATATATACACACATACATACATACATACATGTATATATATATATATATATATATATATATATATATATGTATGCAAATTTTATATATATCTTTTATATATTGTATATACGCGGTACTTATTGGTGAGCGCTCAATATCAGTGACTGAGTTAACATCGACGCAACTATATATATATATATATATATATATATATATATATATATATATATATATATATATATATATAGAGAGAGAGAGAGAGAGAGAGAGAGAGAGAAGCATTTCATCCCAAGCAAAGCAGGAGAGCCACTAGTACGTAAGGAGCTACAGAGAGTGTCAGTAGGGGAAAAAGCTGGGTATAAGGGAGGTGATGAAGAAAGAATTTAAAAAAAAGAACAGCGAAGCATAAAAACAAGAACGGGTATCACGGCAACAGAAGATGTCGATTGACATTACATTTAATTTTTTGAAGATTATAGTTATCAGGGAAGCAACTAAGAGGAAGGGAGTTCCACTGTTGGGAAGTGCGAGAGAAGAACCTGTTGGAGTAGAAGAGGCGGTTACATTTAACTGTTTCGACAGTAAAGGCGCGGAACCGAGATGACAACCTATTAGCACGCTTAAATTCATGCAGTCGGGATATCAGTGAAAATAAGCCGTCAGGGCAGATGCCAGGATATATTTATAGAAAAGACAGAGGGAAGCCGTATTTTGTCGGTGAGAAATTGACTGGATTCGAGACCCCAAGTCAGGACCGACCACACTGAACATCCTTTTTTGGATTTTGTCGTGAACCTCGAGATGAACTGCGGGGGCACCAGACCTTATATGGCAACAGTATTTCATGCATGGACGAATGGTAGCTTTGTAGATGTGAAAAATAGACGAGGAAAACCTTCCGGTGGGACCCAGAGAACGAACTTTCCTTGCGGTAGATGAAGCTATTGTTTCAATGCAGTTGTTCCACCTCAGGTCAGTGGAAAACAAGTTGAGCACCAACCATGCTGATAGGAGGCAGGGACGATTCTCTATGCCGAGTAAATTACAGCAGTTTCGTTTTAGGTGCATTAAAATTCACAAGACCTTTCCTGTCCCAGTCAACCACAAATTGGACTTTTTTTTTCGAGCCCACCTGTCAGGTTAACTTTGCCAGCAATGACGGATTTACTATTGAGACAGGAGTAAATGATAGCGTCGTCTGCGTAGATGCCGACTTGAGAACTGATGTCGTCAGGAAGATCATTGATGATCAGAAACAGTGTAGCACCATGAATAGAGCCTTTCGTATGGAAGGAACTGGAAGTGAAGCCGTTCAGGACAACCTTAATTTCACTGTTAGACAGGAATGATTGGATTAAATCAAATAATCGTCCTGTAATATCGTATCCCTGATGCTTTCTTAGAAGGCCAGCATTCCAAACCCTGTCAAATGCCTTCGATATATCAAGAGCAACAGCTCCAGTTTCGCCGTTATTATCAAGAGATTGGTATATATATTCAGTTAAAGCTTCAAACACATCAGCGATAGACCGTGCAAAGCGGAAAACATATTACTTGTTTGTGGGCAGACGGTGAGTTGAGATGCTTAAATACCTCCGCATTGATTAAAGCCTCGAAGACTGCCGAAGAGTGGTAAGAGACTGATGGTAGTTATATATATATATATATATATATATATATATATATATATATATATATATATATATAAGGAAGTCGACGACAAGCTTCGAGTAAAATTCTGCAGGTTTGACAGGAATGATTTTCGACAAATTCTTGAATCATTTTCATTAGACAAATTCTTTGCCCATAATCGGTTCGTGCAAAGTAAGAAAAATATGGCGGGTAGGGTAGAACAGGCTAACCGAGTTCTATAATTGCCTATGTGTTATTCTTGCAGTATGCAGCCTTGTGTTACCATCTAATAACAACATTTTTCTTTTAATCTACTGTGTGTGCGTCCACTTCTGTACAAAAACCAACGTATGTTACCTTAAGCAAAATTTATCCTTAAGTGACATATATGATCACACACACACACACACACACACACACACACACACACACACACACACACACACACACACACACATATATATATATATATATATATATATATATATGAAGGTTTCCTCAAAATTTATTGTCCGACCTACTTCAAACTATCTGACGAAACGATCGTATATAAGAAATAAGATCTTTTTTTTCTGGAAAGGCCCGAGAATTTTTCAGCATTTGTCATACATATCCACATACACACACACACATATATATATATTTATATACATACAAATATATATATATTCGTTTTATACGCGCATATATATATATATATATATGTATATATATATGTGTGTGTGTGTGTGTGTGTGTGTGTATATATGAATTATAAAATCGGCTATAATCTATATATTCGACATTTTTAGTCTGTTGGAATATATCAGACGATGAGTTTTAGTTCTCCGCGGGAATGGGACCCATCTGATCGAAAATAAAAAGAAAAAGAAAAATTAGAAGAAAACATTATAGGCATCAGAAAAAGACCGCGTTTTTTTTTTTTGTTGTTTAGTCACACTTACTAAATGTTAAATATTATAAACGGCTAATTATAGATAAATGACAAAACACCATTAACTGCAATAATTTGACGTCAAATTTAAAGATTCCGACATTGCCAGGAAAGAAATTACGATATTGGAATTTTGTTTGCCTTGAAGATTATAGTTACTGTTTAAAGTAGGAAATCTTTTTTCGTTAAGAATACATAGACATACGCGCACAAATACACACACGCACACAGAGACACATGTATATATATATATATATATATATATATATATATTATGTATGTGTGTGTGAGAGAGAGTGAGAGGGTGGGGAAGAGAGAGAGACTGAAAGTTTATTGGCCAAAAGTCCTTACGAGAATCTGATGAAATATTAGATTTGGGACGGAGGAGCTTCATAATCGAGACGAGTCGTTCTACGAACACTCAATATATATATATATATATATATATATATATATATATATATATATATATGTAGGGAGAGATAGAGAATGAGAGAGAGAGAAAGAGAGAGAGACTCTCTCTATGACCTCTCAATATATATATGAATCTAATTTGTCATCATTTCATCATATATATATATATATATATATATATATATATATATATATATGTATATATAAATAATTATTTATTTAATTATTATAACATAAATATGTCATCACTTGATAAGACACCAGAAGTGTTGAAACAAAATGGCTATTTTTGTATTGATTTTATAACATATTTATGTTATAATATTTAAATAAATAATTATATCTGCTCTACTCTGTATTGAGCACTCTTTTAAGAATAATAATTGTTGGTTATTGTAATTTATTCAGTATATATATATATATATATATATATATATATATATATATATATATATATATATATATATATATATATATATATATATATATATATATATATATATATATATATATATATATATATATATATATATATATATATATATATATATATATATATATATATATACTATCGGAGATATATTATAGGAGGCATGTATAGAGGCTCGGATTAAGGAATCGGAGAGTCGAGTTCGAATTCCAGTTGAATCCATTATGTTCGCTTATATTATAATACCCTTAGGCAAGGTATGAATGCTCTTCTCTTTTCAGCTTTAGGCAAATAGCAGGATAGACTGGGTTCTATAGCCTTCTATGGCAACTGGTCTAGGAGAAGGACAACTCTTTAATCCAAAACGTGCGGAGGGTCTTTTGGAGACCTTCGGCTGTTCAAAAAGTGTGGTTGGTTCTTCATTGTCCATATCTGACTGTTGATTCCTCGGAACCGAGTAGCTTGATCTTCATACGCAAAAACCCACATACGAAAAAACAAAGCTAGATAGACAGACATAGAATACTAAATATATTTGCTTAAACAAGAAAACAGAAACTCCCACATAAATACGCAAAACGCGATATAGAAAAAAAGATTTTGAAATTTAAACTTAGGACATAAACAAACAACTAGTGCTCACAGACTTTCATTGGTTTTAATTTTCATTTCATTCTTTCTTCCTTTCATTCATTTTTTTATTTATTTCATTCATTCTTTTTTTCTTTCATTGTTTTTTCTTTCATTCATTCGTTTTTTTTTCATTGTTTTTTCTATCTTTCATTCATTCTTTTGTTCTTTCTTTCATTCATTTTTGTTTCATTCATTCTTTTTTCTGTTTCATTTTTTCTTTCATCCATTCATTCTTTTTTCTTTATTTCATTCATTTTTGTTTCATTCATTTTTTTCTTTCTTTCATTTTTTCTTTCATTGATTCATTCTTTTTTCTTTCTTTCATTTTTTTTCTTTCATTCATTCATTCTTTTTTCTTTCTTTCAGTGATTTTTCTTTCATTCATTGATTCTATTTTTCTTTCTTTCATTGTTTTTTTCTATCATTCATTCTTTCTTTCTTTCATTCATTTTTTCTTTTATTCATTTTTTCTTTCTTTCATTCATTCTTTTTTCTTTCTTTCATTGTTTTTCTTTCATTCCGTCATTCATTTTTTCTTTCATGGTTTTTTCTTTCATTCATTCATTCATTCATTTTTCTGTTATTGTTTTTTCTTTCATTCATTCATTCTTTTGTTTCTTTCTTTCATATTTTCTTTCTTTCATTCATTCTTTTTTTCTTTCTTTCATACATTTTTTCTTTCCTCCAAACCTTCTTTCTTCCTTTCACTAAATCGAACAATGGAAGGACTCCTAGAGTACTTGAATAAGTGTATTTCCTTTTGATCAAAGGGTTCCCACGGGTGGGAGGAATACCTTCCGCTGATTTTTCCCCCATCCAAAATAGAGGAGGAGAAAGACAGAAGATGGTCACATCGTCAAGATCAAAATGAAAATATGGATGTCAAGTTGTGCAAGAAATCACCAATTATGGCGAATGTCGTACAATACATACCTGTTGCGACAATTCAATTGTCATATTAATGTTGGAATCTGCTTATCAATTCATTCAATCAAGTATTGCATTAAATACATATCAAAGGGATCAGATCAAATTGTTTTAGCACAAAACCTTCCACTAATTTTTTAAAATTTGTTTTAAATTAAATTTAAATTTGATCATGAAAATGAATCCTATCCAAAATATAGAAGGAAAAAAAACAGAAGATGGAGGTCACATCGCCAAGATTATTGAGTAGTATTGAAATGCAACATTTTTCTCCACAATTTATAAAAATGATTTAAAATCAATCATCATTTTCTCACAAAAATAAAGATGTGTGACACGTAGCAAAGCGCAGGTAATTCGCCTAGTATATGTATATATATATATATATATATATATATATATATATGTGTGTGTGTGTGTGTGTGTGTGTGTGTGTGTGTGTGTGTGTGTGTGTGTGTGTGCGCGTGAGGGTGTCCTCAAAATGTCTTGGCCCCACCCACTTTACAAAACCTGACCAAATGACCATTTGTCAGAAGTATGGGGACATCCTCTCCTGGTAGGACCGAGAATTTTTCAACCTTACTCGTACATATACACAAACTTACATGTAGCAGCTCTCTTTCTTGCATACACGTGTCAAAACGCACACATTAATATAACAACATAGCCACATGCACATACGCATGTGCATATATATATATATATATATATATATATATATATATATATATATATATATATATATATAAACACAAACACACATATATATATATACATGTATATATATATATATATATATGTATACATGTATATATATATGCGTTTGTCTCTGTCTCTGTCTGTCTCTCTCTCTCTCTCTCTCTCTATATATATATATATATATATATATATAGGTCATCGGAAGTGATTCCCGAAAGCACTCGCAAACTAATCATCGTCAATCGCGCATCGCTGATTTCCCCTTCCCGCCATTTTCCTATCATTTCTTTTCTTCGTTTCCCGCCTTTTTCCTTTGGCGTCCCTGATGGTCCATCTCGTGTGGTCAGTGGATTTGTTCGCTGCAATCTTATCCGGCCATCTGGACAGCTATAAAACAAGCCCAAGTCACGGCTACGGCCATTTGCAGACAAGAGAGACGAAATGCTGACCGATACTTTATGGCTCTTCCACCGGACGAGGCCAGTCGGTTTAAATTAAAATGGACGCTCGCCTTCGTTCCGTCAATATTCTTGCGTTAATCCCATTTCTTTCTGACTTTTCTTAATCTTTTTCTTATCTGTTTTTCATTTTCCTTCTTTTTAGGCTTTTGGATTTGATTCTTTCCTTCATTTTCCCCTCCGCACACCCAATCACCTTTTCCTTAAATTTCATTCGTCAGGTATTATCCTCCTCTTCTTTCCGTCACTTTACTCACTATTTACTTTCCACCCTCCCTCCTCTTTTTTCTTTCTTTCTTTCTTTCTTTCTTTCTTTCTTTCTTTCTTTCTTTCTTTCTTTCTTTCTTTCTTTCTTTTACTTTCTTTCTTTATCTTTCTTTATACTTTCTTTCTTTCTTTATCGTTCTTTCTTCGTACTTTCTTTCTTCTTTCTTTTTTTATCTTTCATCTTTCTTTCATTCTTTTTCTTTATCTTTCTTTCTTCTTTCTTTCTTACTTTTTCTTTCTTTCTTTCTTCTTGTATTTTCTTACTTTTGTCTTAATGTCGTTGTCTACTCCCCATTTTTGTCACTCTTCTTCTTCCCATTTTCTTCTTCATCCCTCTTTCTTCTTCTTCTTCTTCTTTTTCTTCTCGTTTCTTCTTCACCGTTTCTTCTTCTTCCCCTTTCTTCTTCTTTCACCTTGCTTCTTCTTTCCTTTTCTTCTTTTTTTGCTTCCCCTTTTCTTCTTCTTCTTCTTCTCCACACTTTCTTCTTCTTCTTCTTCTTCTTCTTCTTCTTCTTCTTCTTCTTCTTCTTCTCGTTTCTTCTTCACCGTTTCTTCTTCTTCACCGTTTCTTCTTCTTCCCCTTTCTTCTTCTTTCACCTTGCTTCTTCTTTCCTTTTCTTCTTTTTTTGCTTCCCCTTTTCTTCTTCTTCTTCTTCTTCTTCTTCTTCTTCTTCTTCTTCTTCTTCTTCTTCTTCTTCTTCTTCTTCTTCTTCTTCTTCTTTAGCTTCCTTTTCCTCCCTGTATTTCTCCTTCTGCTTCATTAGCTTCCTTATCTTCCCTGTATTTCTTCTTCTTCTTCTTCTTCTTCTTCTTCTTCTTCTTCTTCTTCTTCTTCTTCTTCTTCTTCTTCTTCTTCTTCTTCTTCTTCTTCTTTTTCTGTCTTCTTTTTGTTCTTCTTCTCCTCCTCCTCCTTCTTCTTATCCTTCTTAGTTTTTTTTCTCCTTTAACTTCCATATCCTCCATGTATGTCTTCTTCTTCATCTTCTGCTTCTTTTCTTCCTCTTCTTCTTCTTCTTCTTGCTGCCTTTTTCCTCACATTTTTCTAATAATATTTTCGTCTCATTTCTCTCTCTCTTTCCCCACCTTTTTTATTCGTAATCCTCTATGATATCTTCTTCGTCTTTTTTCTTTCAAAAGGATATTTTTCAAATATCTCCTTTCCTAAAAGAATTACTCTGTCAAAAACCAACACAAATGACTAAAAAAAAATTAAAAGAAATTGGTTAAATTCAAAACCTTTTATTTAAAATAATAATTAAAATAATGTATAAAAAACAAGTTAAATAAAACTTTCATAATAAAATTAAATCAACAACATTTACTTTCGTTTATCAGACATTAAATTACATCACTTCGTATCATCCATAATTTACCTAGACGATTCAGTTAGCCTAATGCATATATGTATGAGCGTTCTTAAGATTTAACATTTTCAAAACTAAGGACACATTTACTTTTGCTAATAAATAGTTGTTGCGAAATAAAATGCATTTGCTATCAAATAAAATCCTTATGCTTGCCATTTG
>OZ038507.1:65206373-65213873 GCA_964036315.1 Acanthosepion esculentum
TATATATATATTACAAGGAGTTAATCATACCTTGAATCGATTAGCAAAAAGAATGCTTCAAGGTATGATTAACTCTTTTTAATGTAAAATATATGCTGCGTATTTTATTTTATATATATATATATATATATATATATATATATATATATATATATGTATATGTATATATATATATATATATATATATATATATATATATATATATATATATATATATATATGTGTGTGTGTGTGTGTGTGTGTAAAATTACAGATAGAACTAAAAATTATCTGTAAAAGAACAATATGATTAAAGAGAAAAAGAAAACTTATCTTAATTCAAACGTTTCGTCCTCTGATGAACTTTATCAAGGCAAATGTAAGGAAATTTATTTTGCAACAAGTATTTATATACAAAACTAAAAATGGCGATCGTTTTTCAAAATAATTTAATTTAGGAAAGGCTCCGAAATATTGACCAGTCATCCGAAATGTACATGGAAACTAAATTACAACAGTCTGAATGTGACTGAAGCCGAGGCACCAGGTCAGGGCCAATAATATTGCAGATTCTTTGAATTGTCTCAAGAATTTCTAAATATACGGCAGCAGCACCAAACTATATGTGGCAGCAATCTTTAAAGCAAGGGCGAATGGTAGACTTATAAAGGTTCTACATGGTGGTTAATTAAAGTATATATATATATATATATACATATATATATATATATATATATATATATATATATATATATATATATATATATATATATATATATATATGTCAAATATATATATATTTTTATACAGTTTCTCATCAGAACTAATAATTTGTTTCTTTTCCGATGATAAATTATATAAAAATTGTCCGAATATTATTTTTCCGAGCGCTTTCGGCTATACATTTAGCCATTTTCAAGGATTAAACATTTTAACTGTTAAATAAGAAATAGTTTGTTGCCTGTATGTATTTATATAATGTTTTCAAATTTCAAAACACGGCCAAGATATTGTGTCCATGTTCATTGTTGATATTATTAAGTGTTGTTTTTTGTTTTTTTTATTAATCAGGCTTCCATTATTTTTAGCCTTTTTTACATGTAGATGATGCTATTATATCAGTGTTGTCAACAAGTCTGTTACGAACAGTATCCGGTAGGTCTCCAGGAATATTTAAATGAGATCTAATTGAGCTGTGGTCAGAAAGGTGTAGAGTGAGTCTGCGTGTCAAACATGTTGTAGTGTGACCTATATAATTATTTATGAATTTTGATTGATCGGGAAAACAATATATATATATATATATATATATATATATATATATATATTCAAATTCAAATTTCCATTATATGATTAACTTAATTAGCTACTATATTTCACTCCCTAACTTTTAACTAATTCTATAATTCATTGAACCGCTTTACACTATTTTATTATTATATAATTTATAAAGTTTTCCCTACTCTAAGATGCCCCCAACTCTCTTTTATCTATATATTTTAAAGTTATTTTTAAACCCCTTTTCATTCCTCGTTTAATTTTAAATTAATATTTCATTCTTCATATAACGCCAAATTAATGCCATAAGGTTAATATTCGGGTTTAGTTTTATAAAACCTCTTCTCCTTAAGACAAATACTTCGAACCTTCCCTTACCTCTGTCTTGTGCCTTTCGTCTGACTGAAATATAGAAATGGATAAATTGTGTGTTAATTTTTCGACTGATGATAAATAAATACAATAATCAAAGCTAATTGTTAAATCAGAGGAATGAATTAGCGTTAAAATGTCGACATAAAAACAAATTCAAATTTCCATAATATAGTTTTAACTTAATGATCTACTATATTTCCATAATATTCACTACCCTCTAACTCTTCAAATGTCGAATGTATAACTAATTCTAATTTCTATATTTCCCCACCTCTAAACCTCTTTACATATGTTAATTATAATCTATAAACTTTCCCCCTACTACAAGATGCCCCCAACTCTCTTTCCATTAATCCCTTACATCCTTTTATCTGTATATTTTAAAGTTATTTTTAAACCTCTCTTTATTCCTCTTTTAATTTTAAATTAATATTTCATTTTTCATATAACCCCAAATTAATGTCATAATTTTAATATTCGGGTTTAATTTATAAAACTACTTCACTTTAAGACAACTAACTTCCACCCTCTCTGACCCCTGTCTTGTGCCTTTCGTCTGACTAAAATATTGAAAGGGTTAAATTCTGTATTATTTTGTTTTAATTTTTTTTTTTAGTATTCTCTGTTAAATTTCTATTTCTGACACGAGCTCAGTTTACACCGGAGTTGATAAGACAGACGACCGCTATCTTCGTCTGCCGAAATAGGCTATTACCCATATGAGGTGATTTTGGATTTTATTTTGTATTTGATCTGTAAATAATAAATACATTGAGCTCTCTTTGTGGATCAGTTTTAATATTTTATATTAATATGATCCACTTGGACTATATACAAAGGGATTTATTACCTGTAATATATATATATATATATATATATATATCATTAAAAACGACTGACAAGGTGCTTTTATTTAGTTTTTTATACAATTTCTCATGCGATCTAATAATGTTTTTCTTTTCGCATGATAAATTATATAAAAACTGTCCGAATGTTCTTTTTATCCGAGCGCTTTCAGCTATACATTTAGCCATTTTCAAGGATTATATATAAACGGTTAGAATTAGAAATAGTTTGGTATATGTATGTTTTAGAAAATGCTTAATTTTTTGTTTCAAAACACGGTCAAGATATTATGTCCATGTTCAAAGTGTTGGTTTTTTGTTTTCATTAATAAGGCTTCCACTATTTTTTTCCCTTTTTTTTTGCATGTGGATGATGCTATTATATTAGTGTTGTCGACTAGTATGTTCCGAGTCAGTCGTTTTTAATGAAATGTGCATGAAAGAAGGATTGCTGCCTAAATACACACACACACACACACACACACACACACATATATATATGTATATATATATATATATATATATATATATATATATATATATATATATATATATATATATATATTTATGTGTACCGGGACATGTTTATATTACTAGGATCCACTCGGCTTTTATACCGATGGATTTGTTACCTTTACTGTATATATATATATATATATATATATATATATATATTGGCCGCATCGGAGAAGCTAACAGAGCAGATATTATCATGAAAGACTTCAAAGAAAACAACAATGCTTATCTTATCAACGTGATCATGCCGTCTGATGAAAATATTTCCGAGAAACTATTTGATAAACACTCCAAATATCAGAATCAGGAAATCGAAATTACAAGAATGTGCCGCTAAAGCACAACCATTATTTGCAAGAATAAGGCACGATTATGCTAGAATCGCACCATTATGGGAACTGCAAAAGATTACTCTCAGAGATTGAGAAAAACACACTCCATCAAATATTCTCAATAACGTTTTAGATGTAGCATTCATTTCCGTCAGGACTCAGGACTTGACAGAATTGATTGTATGAAACAGTAAATCCAAATAATAATAATAAGGCTTTTATTATTATTATCATGGTTTTCAGTATTATTGTTGTTTTTTCAAAATCTCTGTGTTTTCGGTAATATGGTAGTTATCGGATCAAGTGACAACAAGTCTCCACCAACAGCCTCCTCTGCTCAACTTACTTCATATTATTATAATATAATTGGTCATTACCGTATTTTTAATCATTTCCCAGCAAGTAAGATTTATATATATATATATATATATATATATATATATATAATTCATTGAGTGTGAAAGAAACCTCAACAGAATGCAGAAAGCACTGGACGGCCGTTTCGTCCGATATTTGGGAGTCATCAGCAGTGCGCATCCACTACCGAGAATTGAAACCCTGACAGTTAGGTTGTCAAGCAAACATCATACCAACTGTTCCAACGGGCCTCGGTGACGAAGAGGTAGCAAATCAGACTCAATATAGCGCCGCTCGCTCACATATTTGCTATCTCTTCTTCACCAAGGCCCGTTGGAACAGTTGGTATGATGTTTGCTTGACAATCTAACTGTCAGGGTTTCAATTCTCGGTAGTGGATGCGCACTGCTGGTGAGTCCAAAATATAGGACGAAACGGCCGTCCAGTGCTTTCTGCATTCTGCTGAGGTTTCAGACTCGATGAATTACTTAATTATAATTATCAAATCCTCCCAATAATTTCTATCATTTATATATCATTGCTTGAACCGGCTTCTAATGCTCATGTTTGAGCGGCTTGGTGATAGTAGTCGTGGCTCCGGGGGCACCGTGCTATGGTGAGAGAGAATCTCAGTTGAGTTCCACCACGGAATTTGTGAGCGAGCGGCGCTATATTGAGTCTGATTTGCTACCTCTTCGTCACTGAGACCCGTTGAACAGTTGGTATGTTGTTTGCTTGACAACCTAACTGTCCGGGTTTCAATTCTCGGTAGTGGATGCACACTGCTGATGAGTCCAAATATAGGACGAAACGGCCGTCCAGTGCTTTATCAAATCCCCCTTACAATTTCAATCATATATATATGTATATATATATAATGTTAGTGGTCAATACATATATATATATTATTATTATTAGTAGTAGTAGTAATCTTATAAGTATAAGTAACTACACTCGTTTCGGAAAACCGTCGCTTTCTTGATTTGCAAATAATCACATCAATACAGAAGAAAAAAAAGTATAAAAAAAGAAAGAGTCAAGAACATGAACGCCTGTCAAAAATGAGCCAGCTTTTTATAACGATCCGCTTAGTTGAAACCATGGTAGGTTTGTCTGGCTCTTTAGGTTTAACTCTCTCTCTCTCTCTCTCTCTCTCTCTCTATATATATATATATATATATATATATATATATATATATATATATATATTCGGGTAGGACTTGGTACCCTTCCCTTAATCAAATCCCAATGAATCTTCGTTTATGAACGAGACAATAAGAATACGAATAATGCTAGATAGCACAATCAAGAATGACCTAGCAGTACTATCGGGTCCGCAAGTAGTTGGTCTTCGACGATGGAATTGCGAGTGGCTCCCCATTTCGTGTGACCTGGCTCAGGATCGGCGGGCGTGGGCAGCGATGGTCCGTGATGCTGTACTTGCTCGGGAGGAAGCCGGTTCAACCCGACCAGGGTGAAAACCGATACAGATAGACAGACAGATATATATATATATATATATATATATATATATATATATATATATATATATATATATATATATATAATTCCCAAGAGATAGAACTCAATGTCCAGGACAGAGTAAGAATATAATATAAAAGGCTCAAACACTAATATTCCACGGTTATAATTTATTACATTGGAATCGTAATCACGATCCAATTCATCGGAAAATATAACTCCTGGTATAAAAAATAAAATTTTAGTGAGAGTGTATGCGTGGGATTGGAAACCAAGTGTGAGAAGGAAATGTATGAAAGCTCTAGAGGGTGGTGTAACAGAAGAAAGAAGAACAGGAAGGCCTAAAGGTGAAGGTGGAGATTAAAATTTAACAGAGAGGAGTTAAATAACGGTTTAAATGAGTGAGATACAGAATTTCTTTCGATGCATAATTCGCTACCGATTCGCTGGCCTAAAATTAAAATTAAAAAAGAGACACCGGAAATGTGTGGATACATTTGTGGTGACACTACGCACAATAAAAAACGATATGATCTAAACTTAAAATCCAGCCAATTCATACTGCCGAGGTATATGTGAAAATTCTCCGTCTGCTTTGCATTACTAACCTTATGTATACAAAAAATGAGAAGAAAACTAAAAACGAGGGCATCTATAAGAGAAATGATCGAATCAATAATAATTAGACAAATATATATATATATATATATATATATATATATATATGTGTGTGTGTATGTGTGTGTGTGTGTGTGTCGTCTATAAAGTGGAAATTAGTAAAAATAAATCAATCACTAATAACCAGAATAATAAAGTGTACCTAGAATCTACTGAAGGCAATTTTAAAAAGAGCTACAAAAATCACATAAATAGCTTAAAGAATGAGAAATATAGGTATGCCACTAACTTATCTAAATACGTTTGGAGTATTAAACAAGAAGAGAGAATGGATCCCATTCTAAAATGGGAAATAGTAAAAAGAAAATGTTGTAAGTATAAAGCAGGCAACAAGTTCTGTATATTATACATGGAGAAGTTAGCAATAGCTAACTTCAACAAACCCAAAACTTTATCAAAGCAGAGTTTGTTGTTCATGATGACGGTAGTCTTTGAGTATAGAATCCAGAGGTTGGCAGTGAATATTTCGAAGACAGTAGGGAAGCGTAGTTCAGGTTAGCAGTGGATATCCCGATAATGTAGCAGAGCGTTGTTCTTCCTTTTGTTCTTTCGCCTGACAGGTTGGCACTGGATATTCGGAGAGAGTAATCAAAATGGCCGTCTTTATACACGACGGATTGAATATTTCACGTCTCCCGATTGGTTAACATTCAATTGGGGAACTATAAAGTGAGTCAAGTCATTTTGGTTTGTTCACTAGTACATAATGTACTCAAAATAACTTAACAGGGGTCAGAAATCCTTAATAGATGTAGGCATGAGAAAGCCTGGTTATTAGAATAAAGGTTTTGTTTCTTTTTTGTTTTCACTCACATATCTTATATCATTTTAAGCTTATGCTAATTTTCGGTTTTAGCAGTAATTTTATCAATAAAGTTATTCCTCGTTAATTCCTCTTTAAGCAGTTCACCCTGATTTTAAATTTGCTTTACTTAGCGTATTGAGCACTCTTCGTTTTAACTTATTACTCGCTGTCTTTTTCTTTGTACCAGAAATTTATGGAAGTGGACGATTTCTTTCGCCCTCTTCGGAGGTTTTTGGTGCTTTCTTTTTTTTTTTCTCCCATTTTACCTCTCTATAGATATATTGACAATATTAGTGTCAATATATATATATATATATATATATATATATATATATATGGGAATTTATGTATTTATATTTTATATGTATATATATATACATATAAAATATAAATACATAAATTCCCATATATATATATATATATATATATATATATATATATATATGGGAATTTATGTATTTATATTTTATATATATATATATATATATATATATATATATATATATACATAAATTCCCAAGATGATAGAATTCAGGTAGAACTCAACGACCAGGAAAGACTAACAAAATAATATAAAAGGCTCAAACACTAATATTCCATGGTTCTTGTTTACTTTGATGGTCTGATGAATTGGATCGTGATTACGATTCCAATGTAATAAATTATAACCATGGAATATTAGTGTTTGACCCTTTTATATATATATATATATATATATATATATATATATATATATATACATATATATATATGTGTGTGTGTGTGTGTGTGTGTGTGTGTGTGTGTGTGTGTGTGTAATTTGGCAGTAACTTTTCTTTTAAACAAGTAGCATTGAATGTTAAAGACAACATAG
>OZ038507.1:65218873-65246373 GCA_964036315.1 Acanthosepion esculentum
TATTCTAGGATATTACGTCGGAAACATGTCAAAATCGCTACACAATTTCAGTCGTGTTTCGATACGTATCAATGCATCTCATCAGACATCGAAACATGACTACAATTGTGTAGCAATTTTGACATGTATTCGATGTAATATCCTGAAATAAAGAATATCTCTATCTATCTATCTATCTATCTATCTATCTATCTATCTATCTATCTATCTATCTATCTATACACACACACACACACACACACACACACACACACACATATATATATATATATATATATATATATATATATATATATATACATATATATACATATAGATATATATATATAGATAGATAGAGAGAGTGAGAAATGGGTTGGAATATATATTTGTGAATATATATATATATATATATATATATATATATATATATATATATATATATATATATATATACATATATATATATATATATATATATATATATATATATATATATATATATATATATAAAGACATACTGAGATTGTATATCGGAGAGCCGTGTTCAAATTCCAGTAGAGTTCGTTACATTCACTTACGCACAAATATCCTTGGAAAATGTATGAATTCATAACCCCCCCATCTATGTGTTAAATATTAGAATAGACTATAGGCTATAGCCTTCGTTGACAAACTGTCTACTATAATAAGAAATGGCAACCTCCCGAGGGAAAATCTTCTGCACAGTCAGTCATGTACCCAGAGAGACATGACCGCCCACGAGTCTACGGGTATGGGCCCTATAGCCTTGGTTGGCAATCAGTCTACTGAGAGAAAGAATCGCCCGCCTACTGCCAGAAAATCCTTCTGCCTAGTCAGTCATGAATCGAAAGAGACATGATCACCTGAGCGCGTATGCAAATGTATGTTTAATGTTAATGTGTTTGTAACAAAAACGTATCTGCAAATTTTGTTCATATTTTGCGGCTCTCAAACATCTGAACATTATCGTATGTGGTTTTTATATTAAGCAAGTTTGGCCACCCCTGCTCTATAGTCTTGGCTGCCAACCAGTTTACGGCAGAAATAAACAGTCACCTACTGCGGGAATATCTTCTGCCTACCCAGTCTTGAATCCAAAGAGGCATGATCGCCCCAGCGTGTATCACGGATAACACTAGATTGACTGACTGATCCATGAGTCCTATAACCCCAGTCTACCACAAAAAACAAACGCCAAACTTCAACGGGAAAATCCTTCTGCCTAGTCAGTCATGAATCCAAAGAAACATGATCGACCAAGCGTGGTATCATGGATGCCACTTAAATGACTGACGGATATAACTATATACAAATATAGATATGGAAAACGACAAACAACAAACGGGGGAAGAAAAGTAAGGATACTAATATAAATCACCGTAAAGAGGTGAAGTATAAAAGCAACAACAATAAAGTAGAAAATAAGGGGCGTAACCAGTTTTCGATCCTCGCTCTTCGGATCCGATAGAGGACACACATATAAACTGTGTGCACAAAGTTTTTATAATTAAAAAAAAAAAATAAAAACGACAACAATAAATTACTGTTGTGGATTCCGGGAATGGAATCCTGCACACATAAATAAACAACGCCAGTAATTGAGATAGACAAATAAGTGTATTAAACGTAAGAATACAGACTTGAAGTGAAGATTTGTAGTCCAGGAATGCGGGTTAGTAGAAAGTATATGTACAAGTCTCTGTAAGTGAAGCCGTAATTATCTCTCTCGCTGGACTCTCGTATAACTCTCTGTGAACACCCTGTGTACTGTCTCTGTATCTCTCACCCTGACTCAACGTATCTCCACCTGCAGGTATTCTTACTGTCAGTATAAGTATACTTTGGACGAGTCCATCTTGTGTAAAAAGGTCTGCCCCACAACAATTACAAACAACCAGAGAATCGGCAGATAAGTAAAATATATATTCACACTCCGATTGCATTAAGCAACAATTACTTCTCCCACTGAGGGAAGGCTTCCTATGTCTAATGTATAATGTCTAATAATTTCAAATGATACACGGTTCATTCATGAAGGGTTTTGCAATTGCTGAGCTCGATTTATTAAACAGTGTACGCAGATAACCACTTCTCCCATGAGGCACCTAGTCTCCAAACTTTAATTAGTTCTGCCTATATATTCAGCTTCACACTGACAATTTAAAAGGGCAAATAACCGTGCTCACATGATGCGGTGGCAAATCATCGTTACAAACGGACCTCAGCATAGGTTGGAATGAAAACACCAAGCCGTAGATTAACAGAACAATAGCAAGATTTCACACGTTGAAAGATTTGCTAACCACCTTACCAATCCATGGAATTCACAAATAAACGGGATACTTATAATGTAAAAGAATAATTCAAAAAATTACCCTCTCAGTGTTCTACAGTATGTTGACTAAATCCATAGCAAAGAGGTATGACTCCACACAGAATGGACTATCTTCCGAATGTATGCTTGCAGGCTCAATTTTAAACTCGGTCAATGATAACTTATTGACTCAAGTATAAACGCAACATTTTTTGAATCGATAGACACAATTATAAATCCGACCAATATTCACCTACAGATTCTTGCATATGTTTACCTTCGGGTGTATGCAGAAACTCGACCAATGTTTACGTATAATCTCAAGTGTAAAACCGACCATTATGCACGTATTGCCTCAGGCATAAACTCGACCAATTATGACTTATAGTCAGAAGTATAAATGAGACATATTTTTACCTATATGTTTAAGAATAAGCCTGATCAGTATTCACCTAGTGCCTCAAATATGAATAGTTTCTAGTATAATGAAAAAAACAAAAACAAAACAAAAAAAGCAGATTTCGACATTAATGAACTTAACAAGTTTATATTTGTCGTTAAATCTACCAAGCAAAAGGACTATGAATATAAAATGAAATAAAGAAAGAAAGAAAGAAAGGAAAGAAAGAAAGGAAGGAAGGAAGGAAGAAAGAAAGAAAAAATAAAGAATGAGTCGAGATTAAAAAAATAAATAATTAAGCTAGAATAAAGAAAGAGAGGATGAATGAAAGAATAAGGTTATAATAAAGAAAGAAAGAAAGGAAAGAGATAAAGAATGAGTCTCGATTAAAAAAGTAATCAGGCTAGAATAAAGAAAGAGAGAAAGAATGAAAGAATAAGGCTATAATAAAGAAAGAGAGAAAGAAAGGAAGAAAGGAAGAAAGAAGGAAAGAATGGGGCTAGAATAAAGAAAGAAAAATGAAATAAATAAATAAATAAATAAATAAAGAATATAAAAATCTAAAGAATATCAGTAAAAAAAAGAAATGAGGAATAAAAATTACAAGAAAAAAGAAAGAAATGAATGAGAGTGGTATAAAGAAAGAAAAGTAGAATAAAAAATAGAAAATAGAAAGTGAGAAGAAAAAAGTTCGGGATGGATAAAAAGAAAGAACACCGAAGAAAGAAAAAACACATATATAAGTATTTAAAACTAATCAATCTAAAAGAAAGAAAGAAGGAAAGAAGGAAAGAAAGAAAATGAAATTAAAAGCAGTCTAAAAGAAAGAAATGAAAAAAGAAGAAAAACATCGAAAGAAAGAAATTAAGATTAAACAGTCTAAAGGAGAAAAAAAAGAATAAAAGAAAGAAAGAATGAGCACAGAAAGAAAGAAATTAAAAGCAAACAGTCTAAAAGAAAAAAAAAAGAATGAATGAATGAAACTAAAATAACACAGAATAAAGGAAAGAAACAAATAAATAAGAAGAAACGAAGGAGTGAAAATAAGAAAGAAACGCCGAAAGAATACCAAAAGAAAGATATTAAAAGCAAATAGTTTAAAGGGAAGAATGACAGAAAGAAAGAAAAGAAAAGAAGATCGAATGAAAAAAAGAAAGCAGGAAATAACATTGAAAGAAAATAATAAAAAGGAAATACTCTAAAGGAAAGAAAGAAAAAAGAAAGAAGGAAATACCACCGAAGGAAAGAAATTAAAAGCAAACAACCTAAAATGATGAAAGAAAAAAGATAGAATGAATGAAAGAAGAACGAAAAAATGAAATTAAAAGCAGACGCAGTCTAAAAGAAAGGAATAAAGAAAGGGAGAAAAAAAAATGAAAGAACATCGAAAGAAAGAAATTAATGGCATACAGTCTAAAGGAAAGAAAAAACAATAAATGAAAGAATATCGAAAGAAGAGATAAAAAAGAAAGAAAGAAGGAATGAAGGAAGGAAAGAACGAAAGAAAGAAAAACGAAAGAACATCGAAAGAAAGAAATTAACGGCAAACAGTCTAAAGGAAAGAAAAAACAATAAATGAAAGAATATCGAAAGAAGATATAAAAAAGAAAGAAGGAAAGAACGAAGGAAAGAAAGAAAGAAAGAAGGAATGAAGGAAAGAAAGAAAAAAAGAAAGAAAGAAAAATGAAAGAACATCGAAAGAAAAAAATTATAGGCAAACAGTCTAAAGGAAAGAAAAAACAATGAATGAAAGAATATCGAAAGAAGAGATAAAAAAGAAAGAAAGAAAGAAAGAAAGAAAGGAAAAATATATAAAGAAAGAACACCGGAAGACAGAAATTAAAAGCAAACAATTTAAAGTAATGAAAGAAAGAAGAAAGAAAGAATGAATGAGATAATATCGAAAGAATGAAACAAAAAATAAACACAGTTTAAAGGAAAAAAAGAAGAAAGAAACAAGTAAGAACACCGAAAGAAAGAATATATAAACATTTTAAAAGAAAGAAAGAAGGAAATAGCACAGAAAGAAAGAAATTAAAAGCAAACAGTCTAAAAGGAAGACTGAAAGAAGATTGAAAGAATGAAATTAAAAGCTGACACAATCTGAAAGAAAGTATGAAATGAAAGATCGTCTCAAAAAAGAAATTAAAAGCAAAGAAAGAAAGAAAGAAAGAAAGAAAAACTGAATGATATAAGGAAAGAACACCGAAAGAAAGATATTAAAAGCAGAATTAATGAAAGGAAGAATGAAAGGAATCGAAAAAATGAAATTGAAACCAGAGAGAAAGAAAGAAAGAAAGAAAGAAAAGAACAACGAAAGAAAGAAATTAAAAGGTCACCGTCTAAAAGAATGAAAGAAAGGAAGAATGAAATTAAAAGCAGGCACAGTCTACCGGAAAGAAAGAAAGAAAGAAAGAAAGAAAGAAAGAAAGAGAAAAAGAAAGATAACGTCAAACCTCAGAGAGGAAACTCCTAGCTCTACAAGGAAAGATAATTACGAAATGAAATGGTAGGCGTTGTTAGACAAAGGTCATTGAATCGTCGAGAAGGCTTCTCTCAGAAGAGATTCTATGGGTTCTTCATTGATTATTTAATTAATGATATCAAGGGAAAAGAAACGGAACTGGCGCTTCAGTCCCCTGGCTTTATTGGACCCACAGGCCAAGCGAAGCAACAGCACCTTTGTAAATGAGCTCCCAATCACGTGTTCCAGCGTCCGGGGTCTTCAATATTTTCGTCAGCGTGGGAGCAAAAGGACACGTGTACGCGGACCTGAACGGACGTGAAATGCAAAAGACTACAGATGTCGTCAGCAGCGGCATTTTTGTTTTTACGATATTTAAACTAATTTCTCTTTCCATTTATTTTTGCTATCGTCTTTTTTGTTATCTTCTTTTTGTTATCTTCTTTTTGTTATCTTCTTTTTTTGTTAACTTTTTTCTATCTTTTTTATGTTCGTTTTTATTCTCTTCATTTTTTGCTATCGTCTTTTTTGTTATCTTCTTTTTTGTTATCTTTTTAACTTTTTTATTATCTTCTTTTTTGTTATCTTCTTTTTGTTATCTTCTTTTTACTTTCTTTTTTGTTATCTTCTTTTTGTTATCTTTTTTGTTATCTTTTTTGTTATCTTCTTTTTTGTTACCTTTTTATCTTCTTTTTTGTTATTTTCTTTTTTGTTATCTTCTTTTTACCTTCTTTTTTGTTATCTTCTTTTTGTTATCTTTTCTGTTATCTTCTTTTTTGATACCTTTTTATCTTCTTTTTTATTTTATTTTTATCTTCTTTTTACTTTCTTTTTTTATCTTCTTCTTTGTCGAGAGTTCTCTTGATTTTGCTTTCATTCTTTCTTTTTTTTGTAGTATTTGTCATTTTCTTCTCTTCTTTCTTTTTTAATCTCATTTTTTTCCTTTTTTTTTTTTCATCTCTTCAGACCAAAATAGGAAAAATTGCTACCATATCTGCGCTGGAGCTGACCAGTCGACTCTTTCCGCGTTCGTCAGCATTCAAAAGTGTTTACAGGGCCTTGTGGATTATGAACTGTTTTTACAAACAAGTCCCTTGAGAATACGATGCGAGTTCCAGCCTTGTTGAAAGCTACTATTTCTATCACGCTTTGGCTTCTAAAATTAGTGGGTTGCTTTTGTATATCGGCATATCAAAATCTATGGGTTATTAAATCCCGAAATATGAATATATTTTACGCAATTGTATTTTTGTTTTTAGAAATAATTATGGTTTAATGATACACGTCTTACTTATTAACCCATAGCTAGGAAGAAGATGTTTCATGCCTTTCCTGAAGGTATTGGCGCATAAGTGAATATAACGCATCCGACAGGAATTGGAACTCGCATCTCCGATTAAAAATCACGAGCCACCTCACATCCAAGCTTACAGCACGTGATATTCCAAAGCGGTCACCCATCTAGGTACTGACCAGACTCGACGATGCTTAACTTCGGTGATCGGCGTTTCAGTTGGATGTGGCCGTTTGACTGGTTTCTAAAAGTTGGAAGCCAATCGAGATGGATAAAATACAAGTAGTAATTATTGAACCAGACAAAACAAAACCAATTTCAGCAGGAATAGATAGGTTCAGCTAACGCCCGGTTCACACTTCTCCCCGGTCTTTCTCACAGGAGTAAATATTTATCCCTTGTTTTCTGTTCAGGATTAGGTTTCCGGTTCCTTCTAAAGTCTGATTCAACTCTATACTTCTAACGTCTCCGCCTAAAATCAGAATTTTTATTTACTATTAATTTTGTATTTTCTTCAAAATTAGATAGCATTGTCTAGCCCTGATACTGAATAATATTAACTACGAACACGGCCAGAATGTGCTGACCGTGTTCGGAAAATAAAACCTCTATAATTCTAGAAATATGTAACCAACCCATCCACCCAAATAATAAGCAAAGATAAACTCATCCTTGATAATGGCTAAAAGTATAGCCCAGAGGGCTCCGAATTCCAGAACATTTGGACAGATTTTCCACATTCTTTGTACAAAAAACAAAACACGTGTTCTAACAAAAGAAAAATTAAATAAAAAGCTTACTCGCAGTACCTTGTCTGTCGTTTTTAATGGAACATATATAAATGAAGTATTGCTGCCTAAACATACAATATTTTAAAGGCTCCATGAAATAATTTATTTCACCATAGCCCTTTGAAAGGACGCTGGATCATCAGACATCACTTCCAAAAGGTGAAACGAAAAATGAAATGAAAATTTACACTTTTGACGGGTAGTATTAAGTTTATGTAATTTAGCAGAGAGGGTAGTGAGGAGTGGTGTGAGAGACATGATCGAGTTTAGAGAGGGTTTATTTTATTATTTCTATCTATCATACTTAGTATTAGGGAGGGGGAACCAGACATTGACCTATTTAATCGGTTAACTTAACGGATTATTGTAGTGTAGCCTATATAATTATTTACGAATTTTGATTGATCAGGAATACAATTTCTTAATGGCCATTTAAATTCGTAAATAACATTAGCCTTATTTAATTTTGTTCTGGGACGTGAATTTTAATTTTTAACTATGAAGTTAGAAGTCTTAAATTTTTTATAATAAATAATTAATCTAATTTTATTGCTATTGTCAACTGGTGTTATGCATTTTTTTATAATGTTCATAATTCTGCTTTCATCCTGTTTATAATTTTCGTTCATCTGATTTAAAAAAAAATATATTAATGTTATCGTTTATGTTTCTATTCTCATCGTTGCTATTAGCTACCTTAGATAAAAAACGCCTAATGTGGAAATATCTAATCCTTGAAAATGGCTAAATGTATAGCCGAAAGCGCTCGGATAAAAAAGAATATAGAACACTCGGACAATTTTTATATCATTTATCATCCGAAAAGAAAAAAATATTATTAGATCGTAAGAGAAATTGTATAAAAAAGTAAATAAAAGCACCTTGTCTGTCGTATTTAATGAAATGTGCATATATATATATATATATATATATATATATATATATATATATATATATATATATATATTAAATAAAAACAGACCACTTTAAGGTTCCATATAATAAATTCTTTCAGCACAGCCCTTTTAAATGACTGCGGATCATCAGATTTTATTTCCAAAGGTTGAAACGAAAAATGAAAAGAAATTTACACATTTATGACAGGCAGTAATAAGTATATGTAAATTAACGAAGTGGGGGAGTGAAGGGGGTAGAGAGACATGATTGAGTTAGATGTAACATTTCTATTCTTTCAAATTTAAATTTTTAGAGGTAATCCAGACATTGACACATTAAATCGGTTAACATAACGGAAGTTATATATTGATATGGGAGGGGGATAGGACAAAAAGGCACACAGAGAAAGAGAGAGAAAGAAGTTGTGATAAAGTGTCATTAACTTTCTTTGGAATGGACGCTGTTGTTTTGCTTTACTTTGAGAGTTCATAAATATTATAATGTTTGATATAAGTTTGAATGTTTAAACAGTCTAAGGAATTTAATTATATGTTAAAGTTTTTTTTTTAAACTTTATTACAAAAATTTTGGGGATTTAATATGAAATAGTCGATTAGAAAAATATTCATAAAATTTACATTAAAACACTAAAATTTTATTTTCAAATATAAGTTTACTTCTAGTTCTAATTGATTATTAAGGTGATATCTCTATCAGTTTGAATATTATTCATGAGTTTAATTTGCGACTATTTTTAGATTGGTAATTTCTCTTACTTAAAATTTAGTTTTAAGTTAATATGCAGTGATATTTGAAGGTAATATTAGATATCTTGCTCTATCATATATTGTAAACACATCCATGTAAATGTCATATACATACGTTCTTTTACATCTGCAGTCACTCATACAGGTACACATGTACCGATATACATGGGTAATTTCATGTATTAATACCTACATATATCTTTTTAAATGTTTCCGCATACTTACACATGTATATATATAGGTGTGTCCTTAGAATTCCCTGAAAAAACTTCTCTAAAAAATATTAGGTAATGATTTTGTATTCAATTATCAAAAATCTAAATATTTTATCATTAATAATGATTATTAAGGGGTAATTCATTTAAATTCAATATATATATATATATATATATATATATATATATATATATATATATATATATATATATATTGATTTGTAAATTAAATAAGATTACGAGAAAAACAATGTAAGTAAAAAGTTGACAAATACTTTTCCGATGTTTCTCCATTCTATGTTTTTTTTTTTCAATTTTTCATTCTTTCTTATGGGAGACTAAAGTGTTTACGGCTATCACGCTTTTTCACTATTGTAAATTGAACTTTTCTTCGTAAAATATATATATATATATATATATATATATATATATATATATATATATATATATATATATATATATATGTGTGTGTGTGTGTGTGTGTGTTTTGTGTGTGTGTGTGTGTGTAATGTGATGGACGAATACGGGAGAATAGATCATATGAAATGAGATTAGAAAAGATCAGTTTCAGATCTTATCCGAGATCACTTCTAATGTGGTGGAAATAAATATTTACAGTTTCCGTTTCTGGAGTGTGTTTAGCACGATAAACAATGATAGGAGACGGCCAACAAAGACTATAGATTTCAAATGACATAAATCAGAGTGAAACTACAGCGTGCAGTGGAATACCACAAGGGACGCTATGAAAGGAACTTAAGAACTCAAACCATCGTCACATTTTTTCGGGAATTTGTTTTTTTTTTATCTGTTTTCATCTTATTCTTATTGTTTATTCGGCGATAAGCGTCTTAAACGTATCTGTAATGAATAAAAATATATAGATACACAGTATATTTTCCATTCTTTCTTTCTTTTTTCTTTCTTTCTTTTTTCTTTTGTTTGTTTCTATTTTTCTTTTCTTTCTTTCTTTCTTTCTTTCTATCTTTCTTTCTTTCTTTCTTTCTTTCTTTCTTTCTTTCTCCTCCGGTAGCTTTTACTTCAAAATCTTCTCTTCCTCATTCTCTTTACCGTCTGTGCCTCTATCTTTTTGGGGAACAGATTTATGACGATGCAAATTGTTTCTTTTCCTATAGTTGCCTCCCTTTATTTGTTTCTTTAATTTATCCATATTTCTCGTCCTTCCTTCACCTCTCTCGATCTTTTTATTTCCTTCACTGTTTTACATTTGGTTTGTCTCTTTCTTTCTTTCTTTCTTTTTTTTCTTTCTTTCTTTTTTTTCTTTCTTTCTTTCTTTTATATTCCAGTTCGATACTCTTTCCTTATTTACTCAGTTGTCTCTTCTTTCTTTCTTTCTTTCTTTCTTTCTTTCTTTCTTTCTTTCTTTAACTTTAACACACTTTCTGTATATGTATATACATTTGTATATTTTTTCTTTCTTTCTTTCTTTCTTTTTTTCTTTCTTTCTTTCTTTTATATTCTTTTATATGTTCGATACTATTTCATTATTTACTCAGTTGTCTCTTCTTTCTTTCTTTCTTTTTTTCTTTCTTTCTTTCTTTCTTTAACTTTAACACACTTTCTTTATATGTATATACATTTGTATATTTTTTCTTTCTTTCTTTCTTTCTTTCTTTCTTTCTTTCATTTTTCTTTCTTTCTTTTATATTCCAGTTCGATACTATTTCCTTATTTACTCAGTTGTCTCTTCTTTCTTTTTCTTTCTTTCTTTCTTTCTTTCTTTCTTATTTTAACTTTAACTCACTTTCTTTATATGTATATACATTTGTATATATTTTTCTTTCTTTCTTTCTTTCTTCAACACACTTTCTTTATATATTTATACAGTTGTCTATTTTTCTTTCTTCCTTTCTTTCTTTCTTATTGCAGTGTTAATACTCTTTCCTTATATATTTATTCACTTGTCTATTCTTTCTTTCTTTCTTTCTTTCGTTATTTCTTTCTTTCTTTCTTATTCCAGTTTCGATACTTTTCCTTATATATTTACTCAGTTCTTTCTTTCTTTCTTTCTTTCTTCTTTCTTTCTTTCTTTCTTTCTTTCTTTCTTTCTTTCTTTCTTTCTTAATAACTTCCGGTTCTTTCCAATGTCTACTTCAACTCTATATTTCTAAAGTCTCCGCCGGAACTCTGAAATTAACTCACGATATATTTTTCTTTTCCCCAAATAGCAGTAGATAGATTCGCCGATCACCCGATTCACACCCTCCCTGGTCTTTTGAACACGAGTAGATGTTTATACAGTGTAATCCGGATATGAGATACCCGGATATAAGAGAAACCCGGATATAAGAGATATTTTCTCGGGTCCCAAATTAGAGCCTGTGTTAATGTATATATAATAGACTAAATCCTGATATAAGAGAAACCCGGATATAAGAGATATTTTCTCTGGTCCCAAATTAGAGCCTGTGTTAATGTATATATAATAGACCAAATCCTGATATAAGAGAAACCCGGATATAAGAGACTTCTTCTCTGGTCCCGACAACTCTCTTATATCCCGGTTACACTGTACATTGTTTCTTGTTTAGAATGGGGTTTCCATTTCTTTCAAGGGCCTACCTCAAGAAACAGCTGTTATCTCTCCTGCATAGCCCCAAGAACTTCACTTCTTGCCCTTTCATACGCTAATACGACACCACACAGTAACCCTCTACCTTGAGCGTCTCTTGGGCCTTGAATTGGGTGAACATTAAGAAAATAATCCTATTTAGACTCTCTTCAATATTTTCACTTTGGACTATTCTTTCTTTCTTTCTTTCTTTCTTTCTTTTCTTTCTTTCTTTCGTTCTTTCTTGGCGTTTCTTTCTTATTCCAGATGCGATTCTCTTTCCGGACAGATTTACGCAGCAGTCTATACTTTTCTTTCTTTCTTTTTTATTTTTCGGTTCCTTCCTTCCTTCCTTCCTTCCTTCCTTCTTTCCTTCCTTCCTTCCTTCCTTCCTTCCTGTTTCTTTATTTATGTTTCATTTGTTTCTCTTTTGGCTTTTATGTTTTATTCATTATATGTATTATTTTGTGTTTGTTTCTTTGTTTATTTCTGTTTCTTTCTTTAGGTGTTTCATTCGTTTCTTTTTTCATCCGTTTCGTTTTTTTTCTCCCTTTGTTCCATTTGAATGTTTTCTTTCTACCGTTTCTCTTTTCGTTCTTTCTGTTTCTTTCTTTACGTGTTTCATTCGTTTCTTTTTTCATCCGTTTCGTTTTTTTTCTCCCTTTGTTCCATTTGAATGTTTTCTTTCTACCGTTTCTTTTTTTCGTTCTTTCTGTTTCTTTCTTTACGTGTTTCATTCGTTTCTTTTTTCATCCGTTTCGTTTTTTTTCTCCCTTTGTTCCATTTGAATGTTTTCTTTCTACCGTTTCTTTTTTTCGTTCTTTCTGTTTCTTTCTTTACGTGTTTTATTCGTTTCTTTTTTCATCCATTTCGTTTTTTTTTCTCCCTTTGTTCCATTTGAATGTTTTCTTTCTCCCGTTTCTCTTTTCGTTCTTTCTGTTTCTTTCTTTACGTGTTTCATTCGTTTCTTTTTTCATCCGTTTCGTTTTTTTTTTCTCCCTTTGTTCCATTTGAATGTTTTCTTTCTACCGTTTCTTTTTTTCGTTCTTTCTGTTTCTTTCTTTACGTGTTTTATTCGTTTCTTTTTTCATCCATTTCGTTTTTTTTTCTCCCTTTGTTCCATTTGAATGTTTTCTTTCTACCGTTTCTCTTTTCGTTCTTTCTGTTTCTTTCTTTACGTGTTTTATTCGTTTCTTTTTTCATCCGTTTCGTTTTTTTTCTCCCTTTGTTCCATTTGAATGTTTTCTTTCTACCGTTTCTTTTTTCGTTCTTTCTGTTTCTTTCTTTACGTGTTTCATTCGTTTCTTTTTTCATCCGTTTCGTTTTTTTTTCTCCCTTTGTTCCATTTGAATGTTTTCTTTCTACCGTTTCTTTTTTCGTTCTTTCTGTTTCTTTCTTTACGTGTTTTATTCGTTTCTTTTTTCATCCGTTTCGTTTTTTTTTCTCCCTTTGTTCCATTTGAATGTTTTCTTTCTACCGTTTCTTTTTTTCGTTCTTTCTGTTTCTTTCTTTACGTGTTTCATTCGTTTCTTTTTTCATCCGTTTCGTTTTTTTTCTCCCTTTGTTCCATTTGAATGTTTTCTTTCTACCGTTTCTTTTTTTCGTTCTTTCTGTTTCTTTCTTTACGTGTTTCATTCGTTTCTTTTTTCATCCATTTCGTTTTTTTTCTCCCTTTGTTCCATTTGAATGTTTTCTTTCTACCGTTTCTCTTTTCGTTCTTTCTGTTTCTTTCTTTACGTGTTTCATTCGTTTCTTTTTTCATCCGTTTCGTTTTTTTTCTCCCTTTGTTCCATTTGAATGTTTTCTTTCTACCGTTTCTTTTTTTCGTTCTTTCTGTTTCTTTCTTTACGTGTTTTATTCGTTTCTTTTTTCATCCGTTTCGTTTTTTTTTCTCCCTTTGTTCCATTTGAATGTTTTCTTTCTACCGTTTCTCTTTTCGTTCTTTCTGTTTCTTTCTTTACGTGTTTCATTCGTTTCTTTTTTCATCCGTTTCGTTTTTTTTCTCCCTTTGTTCCATTTGAATGTTTTCTTTCTACCGTTTCTTTTTTTCGTTCTTTCTGTTTCTTTCTTTACGTGTTTCATTCGTTTCTTTTTTCATCCGTTTTGTTTTTTATTCTCCCTTTGTTCCATTTGAATGTTTTCTTTCTAGCGTTTCTTTTTTTCGTTCTTTCTGTTTCTTTCTTTACGTGTTTCATTCGTTTCTTTTTTCATCCGTTTCGTTTTTTATTCTCCCTTTGTTCCATTTGAATGTTTTCTTTCTACCGTTTCTTTTTTTCGTTCTTTCTGTTTCTTTCTTTACGTGTTTAATTCATTTCTTTTTCGTCCTTTTCGTTTTCCTTCTCTCTTTGTTTCATTTGAAAGCTTTTATTTCATCCGTTTCTTTCTTTTTCCTTTCGTCTGTTTCATTCTTTCTGTTTCTTTATTTACATATTTTATTTGTTTCCGGTTCCTTCTAATGACTACATCTATATTTCTAAAGTCTCCGCCGGAACTCTGAAATTAACTCACGATATATTTTTCTTTTCCCCAAATAGGAGCAGATAGATTCGCCTATCACCCGCTTCACACCCTCCCTGGTCTTTTGAACAGGAGTAGATGTTTATACATTCTTTCTTTCTTTCTTTCTTTCTTTCTTTCTTTCTTTCTTATTCCAGAGGCGATACTCTTTCCGGACATATTTACGCAGCAGTCTATACTTTTCTTTCTTTCGCCCTTTTTAAAAAAAATTTCTCCTTTCTTTATTTCATTTCATCGTTTCTTTCTTTCTCGAGTTGCTTACTCTTTCTCTTTCTTCTATGTCTTTCTTTCTGTATTTAGATATTTTACTACTTTCTTTCTTTCGTTCTTTATTTCTTTTTCTTTCTTTGTTTGTTTCCTTTCATTATTTCTTTGTTTCTTCCTTTGCCTTTCATTTTTCATTCAAATCACGCCTCCTCACTATATCTAGATGACTCTCTTCTTTCATTCAGTCTCTCAGATTTTTTTCTTTTTATTTACATTCTTCATTGATCTTTTAACTCTTTTCGCTTCCATCCAATTCACCCGCCTTCCACTCATCACCTTCAGGTAAACAATCTTTGCAACGCCTTTCCCTCGCGACTCCATCGCATTTAATTAATTGTCCCAGGTGGTCAAGCGAAATAAGGTTTCTTAATTTACATAAATTAAATCAGTCGAAAATGTTTGAAATCAAAAGACAGATTACACATACATTCATACATACATACATATATATATATATATATATATATATATATATATATATATATATATATATATATATATATATATATATATATATGTGTAATACCAGTTGGTAATTTGAAGGGATAATTCCAAGGAGGACATTAATCCAAAGAAAGCTCAATGTAAGTAACAGAACAATATAATGATAATAAGGACAATCCTTAAAAATCTAGTTCGGTTTTATAATTTATTTTATGAATATATTTATTTAAATATTCATCTCTTCACACCGTTAGGTTTTTTTTTCTAGTAGAAAATGAAGGAGGCCAAGAAAAAAAATTGTGTTACAACTACACACAAAAGACATTAAATAATATAGACAAGTTTTGTCTATTTATTTTAAGCAAATTCCTTTCATATCGTCTGATAAGCTTAATAACATTATCATTGAAAGACGAAAGAAAATCACCATATTGATACATGTTTTTTTTTTAATCCTATCTAAGCTTTCGGCTTACATAAGCCATCATCAAAGATGACAGTTACACTACAATAAATTAAACAATACACGGACATAACAACAATAATAGTCTGTTTTGTTTGCATGGAAGATTTCCAACCAACAACAATCTCGTGCATACGAGACGCTGGAAGCGAAAATCGCACAGCGGCTCATGACGTCACACATGACTACGCGAGAGTGAAAACGAGAATTGTTAATTATGGGAAGCCGTTGGTATAAACCAATGGCTTCTGTTATGAATTATAGGCATTTAAGTATATTTGTGGAGTTTTCATAGTTTATTGTATTCAGGTTAGTTTTCAACTGTTTTATGTATATATCTTCAAGAATTTTTAGTTTTTATTTATTGCTTTGATGTTTAAGTATTGATGTTTTCAACAAGGATTTTCCGAAATTGTGTATGCGGCCAGACATATTGTTTTAAATGCTTAAAAATGTTAGAGTTATCATTCAAATGTAGTGTCAAGCGTCGTGAATGCGGGTTTGTGGTGTGACCAACATAAATATTGTTTAATCCGTTAGAGATACAATCTCCCAGAGGGCACTTGAATTTGTAACCTATGTTGGTTTTTTGCAAATTATATTTTTTTGCAAATATAAACAAGAAGAAAATATACTGAAAAAATTGGTAAATACTAATATATCTACAACAGATCCTAGCACAAAACTTAAGTCAATCATATACTACACTAAATCTAGGATATTCAACTCAATTATTCGCAATGATTCTCCCCGCCTCTGTTAGCGATTTGCAAAGGCCTTCTTAGTCTGGTTGTCAGGGATTCTACCGTCCTTCAAAAGAATGATGAAGTGTTGTACAATCGGTACTTTACTTCTTTTTATGTGTCATGTCCTTTCAGGACGTGTACACAATCATGGCTCTCCATCCTCCGCTATCCTTGCAGCTCTCAGCAAGCTCCTTCCCTCTGAGCCCCCACTCCAGACCACGTTCTGTCATCCACCAGCTCAAGCTCGTCAGGTATGTAACACACTGCTTTCCCTAGTCTTGAATTCTCTCTAAGACCTCATCATTGCTTAGATATTCGGTCCATGATATCCTTAGCATCCTTCTGTAGAACTACATCTCCGTCGCCTCGAGTCTCTTCTTCATCTTTGAGGAAATCGTCCAACATTCGCTGCCGTAAAGAAGGGCAGATGTCACGTAACAGCTCAGTATTCTTTTCTTCGTTATTATTATTATTATTATTATGATATGATTATTACTATTATGATATGATTTTTACTATTATGATATCCTTAGCATCGTTCTGTAGAACCACATCTCTGTTGCCTCGAGTCTCTTCTTCATCTTTGAGGAAATCGTTCAACATTCGCTGCCGTAAAGAAGAACAGATGTCACGTAACAGTTCAGTATTCTTTTCTTTGTTACCAAAGACATCCTGCTGTCTCTCGATACATTGCCCAGCTTTTGCAATGCGTTCTTGGCCATCCTAATACGTCTCATTGTCGCACTTACCTTCCTCTGTCAAAACGCTTCTCAGACATTTAAACTTCTGCGTCTGCTTGATTCTAGTGTTCCCGACCTGCAAATCGCATTTCAGGTTCATCCTTTTACTGATGACCATGCATCCTGTCTTCTTGTAGTTTATACTTAGTCCCTTCTTCACACTCTCCGTCGCTACCTTCTGTAGGAGATTTGGTAATTTATTTTCCGCGTCTGCTATCAGTACTGTGTCATCTGCGTATCTTATGTTGTTAAGGTTCTGGCCGCCAATGCTAAATCCCGGTAGGGTTTCCAATTCTCTCAGAATTGCCTCGCTGTATAGGTTGAAAAGGTCCGGTGAGAAGACGCATCCTTGCCTTACGCTCCTTTCTATTTTTGCATATTCGCTGAACTCGTCCCCTGTGCGCATGCGTGCTGTATGCTGCCAATGAAGGTTCTTGATTATTCTGATATCTTTTCCGAATATATCAAGGTTGCTGAGTAATGGCTACTACGACCCAAAAAAAAAAAAAACATTTTGAAAAAATTTTTTCATATTACTTTTTTCAGATAACGAATAGCAAATATAAAATAAAATAAATAAATTAATTAATGAAATTTTTATAAAAGTTAATGAGATATATTATGTAAATTAACTAAAAATTAATGTCGGCTACGGAAGCCAAAACAGAATATGCCTATACTATGTGAATTTTTTAAAATGTGCAAAAAAATCTTAATCTAGATTTTTCAATCTGATCATATGAAAAAAAAAATCCAGACTACGAATTTCCCCTACCCTCTCACCAAATTTTACGTTTATACTCGGGTAACGCGTGATGTTTATTTTAAATACAGTTGGGCATTTTGACTACAGTAAACGGATATATAGTTTGGTCAACGGTAGAGTCAGCGCCGGCAGGGAATACGCTAATTTTACATCTCGTGTATGATGCAACCCCCTTAAAATTATCTTCAAAATTAGCCCTCCAAAAGTCTCATTATAAGCGAGTATATATATATATATATAAATATATATATATATATATATATATATATATATATATATATATATATATATATATATATATATATAATATAATAATATTTTTAGTTTTTTAAAAATATGATTCCTCCGCTACATAAGAGTTCTCATGTTTCAAGAGCGAGAGCCGAGACCCCTAACATAATTTTTTAAGTTATGAAGAGTTAAGGCGTCTGGACCCGCTTCCTTGTCAAGCGAGAATTTGGGAAACGCTCTACTTCTGTATGGAGCACTGTCCTTTTGAAAATAAAGCTAAATATTAAGGAACACCGGATTATCTACCTAACGTGTTCTTTCCTATTTCACTGCACACCTGCATACATATACGTATATATATATATATATATATATATATATATATATATATATATATATATATATATATATATATATATATATATATATATATATATATATATATATATATATATATATATATATATATACTAGCAGCATCGCCCGGCGTTACCCGTCCTTGATTCAAAAATCGTACGACTCATACAGCAATCGCTATCACTTGACTTAAAATATTTTTGCCCTTCCTTGCCTTTAAAGGTGTGCCCTTTGCCGTGCTGATGTTGCTACATGCCTTAATTCTTGCCTATCACACACTGCGATTTTTTTCTAAGCTCTATACTAAACATTAAATCTGTTAAGAAAAAAGAACGAAACAAAATGGACACAAAACGATCAGCTTTAAAAAAAGGACTCGTAACTGGAAAAACCGAATGAAAAAAGAATGTTAACAACAAATATCTTTTCACACCCAACGCAGTTCTGCGGAATCAGAATCAACGTTGAGTTTAAGCAAGCGAATGAGACAATTGAAGTCAAGTCCCATGCAGATTTAAATTTTTCCCACTTTTGACGAATGCAGCTACCGATTTTTTTTCATGCTAGCATGCTAGTTAACATTCGTGTCAGTCAGCTGTTGGCTCTCACGCTGGCCAATAGAATCTTCCTGCCTATTCGTGGCATCCAGCTATGGGCTCTCACTCTGGCCAGTAGAAAATGGCCGTAAACTACATGAAAACTGTCGTAGAAGCATGATAAAATCGATTATTTCCACTATCGATGGGAGTTGGGAAATGTAAAGTCGGTCTTGGCCTTTTGACTAATTTGAAGCATGTGCATGTAAAGTTTGGTGCAAATCCGTCGAAAATTGCGGCCGTACATTCGTTACACACACATACACACATCCTGCCTTTTATAGATAGAGATGCACGGTGCTTATTGGAAATACTTATATCAATATCAGTGATAGGGCTAATATATTGCATGAATCATTTATACAAAAAGCAGATTAGTAAAGTTAATGAACACGAAAGATTAGATGCGAATTGAAAGATGTGCTTTTAGAATCGTGTTATTGTTAACGGATAAGAAATATTTTTTGGAACGTGCGGTCGCAACGCTAAGGTTGAATTTTTTTGAAAATTTAAGATAGTGCGTTTTTTTTTAATAATATGACAATTGAAGATGTCTTTTGTTGTAGTAGTTTTTCAGTCGGTGTGGCACGAACTAAATTGTTCAATAATTAGAGCAATATCGCAGTTATTATCCCGATAATTTGCACGTCGGATCAGTTCTTTTTAAATCAAATATGGGGTGCAGTTCAATTTATAACACATGAATCATTCCTACAATTAATTTGTATGAATGATTCATGTAATATAAATTGAACTGCACCCCATATTTGATATTGATATATATATATATATATGTATATATATATATATATATATATATATATATATATATATATATATATATATATATATATATATATATATATGTATATAGAAAAAACACCTGAAAAGTTGCAAATTAAAAAAAATTGAATGTTTTTTTGTGAAAGTGTTTATTTATTTTTTTTTTATATATATATATATTTGATATTTCAGATCGGCCCCGATCTTTCATCAGAAATGACTGTTTTCAGAAGTTTGTTTACATTAAGTAGCGTCCGTCGCGAGACGCGGACGTCACGTGATATGGAATGCAACTGTGTTTGAATATTTCTAACGTAAATCTAACTGTAGAAAAATACTGGATTTTAAAATTAAATACATATAAACTAGGGTTAAGTAAAGACTTGGGTATTTTAAATCTTTATAAATATTTGAATAGTTAAACAAAAAAAATTTTTTTAGATATAGTTAAAAAATTTTTTAAACAACATCTAAAATATTAGTTACTTTTCAGTTGTTTTTTCTATATTATATACATATTAAGAAAGTATACGTGGCTTCTCATTATGCCATATATATATATATATATATATATATATATATATATATATATATATATATATATATATATAGTTAATGATGTGTTTGGTAATCCGGGAAGTGCGAGAGAGGGAAGCTGTTGGAGTAGAAAAGGCGATTACATTTAACTGTCGGGGCACCAGTGAAAATAGCTCGTCAGTGAAGCAACATTATGTCGGTGAGAAAGTTACTGGAGTCGAGATGACAAGTCCGGACTGATCACATTACATATCCGCCTTCGGATTTTGACGAGAACCTTGTGATGGACGAATGGTAGGTTTGCAGAAGTGAAGCACGGACTCAGACAAGAAAAACCTTGCTGCGCGACACAGAGAACCAACTTTCCTTCGTAGTAGATGCAGCTATTGATTCAATGTAGCTTTTCCACCTCACGTTAGTGGAGGACGTGAGACCAAGAAGGCGCAGTGAGGCGCTCTCCTGAAGTTGAGCATCAGCCATGCTGAGGAGGCAGTGACGTTTCTCTAAGGGGAGTAAATGACAGTAGTTTCATTTTGCATGCATTCAAATTCACAAGCCATTTCCTGTCCTAGTCAACAACAGATTGGGGTCGAGACCAGCGGCCAGGTTAACTTTGTCTGCAATGCCGGATTTATTATTGAGACAGGAGTAGATGGCAGTATCTTCTTCGTAGATGACGACTTGAGAACTGGCTTCTCAAGAAGATCATTGATGAAGATCAAAAACAGTGTAGGACCAAGAATAGAGCCTTGAGGAAGACCAGTGTTCATATGGAAGGAACTGGAAGCGAACCCGTTCAGGACAACCTTCCTTTCAAGGTTAGACAGGAATGATAGGATTAAATCAAATAATCGTCCTGTAATACCGTATCCCTGATACTGACGTAGAAGGCCAGCATGCCAAACCCTGTCAAATGCCTTCAATATATCGCCGTTATTATCAAGAGATTGGTATACGTATTAAGTTATGGCCGTAAGTACTTCAGCGGTAGACCTGGCAAAGCTGAAACCATATTGTTTGTCAGATCGTGGGAGGTGAGGTGCTTAACTACTTCGGCATTGATTAAAGCCTCGAAGACTTTGTCGAAAAGTGGCAGAAGACCGATAGTTAGATGGGTCACAAGGGTCTCCGGAATTCTTAAAGACCGGGGTGATAGAGGAGGGATTCCAACAGGTTGGAAAGCAAGAATCGGCGAGTCAGTAGTTGTATAGTTTGGAGCCAGCTCAGGGGCACGTTTCTTTAGGACTCCGGCTGGTAACCTGTCACCATCACTTGCTTTATGAGAGTCTAATTTAGAGATCATATCTAATACCATCGGCGGGTTTATGCACATCTCAATCAGTTCTAGGGGAATAATCAGGTGTGAGTACCCCGGATGAGTCGTATGTTGATTCGGGTGAGAATTTCAGAGCAAAGCCTTAACTGTGGCTGTTAGATCTTCGAATTGATTGCATAGAGGAGGGATTGTGGATTTGCTGTAGTTCAGCATAGTCTTGCAGAGCCGCCAATAATCTTTAGAATCAAACTTGTGAGATGCAATACGTTGTTTCATCCTATCAGCAAACAGTATCATTGCTTCATTGAGAATGCGCTTTCACTCATTACGAGCAGAGGCATAGAGACGTCGGTTGCAATCAGACATATCGCTCCGCTACAGACAGGAGTAGTGATTCCTCTGGGCTATAGAGATGATTGCGATTTAACTTGGCATTTTCGTGCTGGGATGAAAGCCTCGATGCTGGCTTTTACCCAGAAGGAGACCTCAGACACACATTAACGGATGATTAAAAACCACATTCCAAAGGACGTCGCGAAGGAAATCATGGAACGAGTCCCAGTCTGCGCGTTGATAGCAGAAAGTTATTCTGTTAGTAGGAGGTTCATGGCTCGAGGGGGGGGGGGGCAGAAGGAGATGTCAACAGACACCAGCGCGTGATCAGAGTTGCCAAGAGGGCAGAGCTGCGTAGCGCGACAAGAGTCAGGAATGGATGTAAAAACAGAGTTCGAGAAGAGTAGCGTTACCGTCCGGATTACTGGGGAATCACGTAGGATTGACAAAAAAATCACGTGGTATGATCATATTTTGTTTTTGCTTCCGTAGAGCGATCAATTTCAAATGAATTTGCATATCAGTTCCCGTCACCTCTCAGCTTTTATAAAATTTAATTATTATAATTATTTTTAAATATTTTAAAATATTTAAAAAAAAACTATTTCAGTTATTTAAATTTTAATTTTATCTAAATATTTTATTTTATTTAAATATTTCTTTTTAAGTATTTTTAAAAAAATTCTTTATCTGGAGAGTTTAATTTATATTAATATGATTTTTTTATGATTACTTATGGTTACAAACCCTATTGTACAATTCCACTGGTCAAGGCCCAAGATCCACTCACGGTAGAGGGTTACTGAGCGACATTGTTGAAAGGAGGAGAGGAGAATGGAATAAGACATGCACAATTATAGGTTTGGAAGGGGAATGGCATCTAATCGGTGGTAAGACCACTCCCGTCCTTAAAAGTAACGTGTGCCATAATTTTTTTTTTAATCATTCCCCTCGCTGGGGGATGATTAAAAAAACATTATAATTATTTATGGGATAGATATCGGTTGACCCTGGATTTGATGAGGCCAGGATTACAGTTGTCAGGAAAGCATCTTCTCGGGAGTTTATTTCATAGAGTAACAGTTCTAGGGAAGAATAGTCTGAGGGGAACTTACTCCTTATCAAAGGAACATAGTGGTGATTTGCCATCGCCAACATGGCAGGGCGGGTTCGAGCTGTGGAGGTCTGATTTGGTGGTACTAAGGAATGCAACTCGTCCCAACATCTGCCATCGTAATAGCGATAGAGTAGTGAGAGTCTAGCGACGTTTCGGCTGTGGAATAAGAGTTGCAGGGTGAAGAATATTACATTACCCACAAGGGAGGGTATGCACTTTAGAATATTGTCGAGATTTGACAGTGATTATTTGTCCAACACTAGCCCAGATATGCTATGAATACTCCATTCTTGGTCGGATTTGACTCTTGTAAAAATAGAGGAAGTCAATTTTCTGGAGCGATACAATGAAACGCCCATTCTTCAAGAATCTTTGGCGATGGCATGTATATATGCATTCTATTTTGGGTCTGATGTAAACTTTGAACTGTGCAGTGAGAATTGGGAATAGCCTATTCTTGATCTGATTTGAGAATTGGGAATAGCCTATTCTTGATCTGATTTGACTCTTGTAAAGGTAGGGTAATGGCAGCTGGAGTTAGGTATCTTCTGGAGCGATACAATGAACCGACCGTTTTTACTGTCATCTTTTGCGATGGCACACGTTGCTTTTAAGGTCGGGAGTGGTCTTTAGAACCAGTGGAATTTCAATTCAAGGAACTTCTTTGAGACTAGCACCATTCATCGGGATTGGTGGAGGTTTACGTTCTGTTCAGGGTGGAGAACAATTCATCAACCGCAGGGCCGTGTAAAACGCTTTTGGAATCTGTCGTCGCTGGACAGTTAGAGTTGAACTTCTTGCATATGGCAGTAATACTCTATGCTTTGTCGAATCTGACTCTTTTAAAAAGTAGAGCAATGGTAGTGAGATTTGGGTAATTTCTGGAGCGATACAATGAAGCAACCGATCTTCCAAGGTCTTTGGCGATGGCACGAATGCAAGCCATCTATTTTTGGTCTGAGGTGAACTTTTGAAATCTGCCGAGTTAGAATTGGTAGCCCCAGTACAGATATGGCTGCAATAAACTATTCTTGGTCTGACCTGACTATTAAAAAGATGGCAGTAAGTGTTAGGTATTTGCTGGAGGGATTCAATGAACCGACCGTTTTTGCTGTCATCTTTGACGATGGCACGGATATATGCATTTCATTTGAGGTCTGGTGTGAACTTTTGAACTCTGCCGATCCTGGAAAGTGAGGATTGGGCAGCACCAGCCCAAATATAGCAGAAATACTCCATTTTTGGTCTGATCTAACAATGAACCGACCATTCTTCCAGCATATTTTGCGATACCACTAACATACGCGTTCTACTTGTGGTCGGGAATCAGTTTTAGACATTACTGCAGTTGTTTAATTTTGACGTCCCCAATGTTCAACTCGCGTCTTGAGATGTCCCCTTTTGCTAACCACTTTCCCAATTTAAATCTAATTATAATTTCTTGTCTCGGAAATTCAGACAGAAATTAACATTAACATTATTTGAAGTCTTATTAAAGCTTTTCGTATTAGCTTTTCTAACTCCCCATCTCCCTCTTTTTTTCCTTGATAACACCTGGACACATCCACGCTCAAACAATACCTTTTTCTTTGCCAAGATAGTTTTCTTTCTTTCTTTCTTTCTTTCTTTCTTTCTTTCTTTCTTTCTTTCTTTCCGTCATTTATCGTTTACCTTTCTTTCCTGATCGTTCAGGTTTAGTTTCGTTTTGTTTGTTCAACTCCTCATATGTCACTTATTGCCGAAATTTAATTTTCTTGGGAGCTTAGTCAATATTGCTGGATTTTCTTTACTATTAATATCTATTGCTAGTGTGTTTTTACTATTAGAATCTATTGGTAGAATGTTTTTTTTACTATTAAAATCTATTGGTAGAAAGTTTTTATTATTAAAATGTATTGGTAGAAAGTTTTTATTATTAAAATCTATTGGTAGAAAGTTTTTACTATTAAAATCTATTGGTAAAATGTTTTTACTATAAAAACTCTATTGGTAGAAAGTTGGGAGTATGAAAACTCTATGGTAGAAAGTTTTACTATTGAAATCTATTGCTAGGAAGATTTTACTATTAAAATCTATTGATAGAAAGTTTTTGCCATTAAAATCTATTGATGGATTTTTTTTTACTATTAAAATCTACTGCTAGAATTTTTTTCCCTTCATTTCTCTTTTTCCTTCATTTCTCTTTTTCCTTCATTTCTCTTTTTCCTTCATTTCTCTTTTTCCTTCATTTGACTTTTGCCTTCATTTCTCTTTTTCCTTCATTTCACTTTTTCCTTCATTTCTCTTTTTCCTTCATTTCACTTTTTCCTACATTTCTCTTTTTCCTTCATTTCACTTTTGCCTTCATTTCACTTTTGCCTTCATTTCTCTTTTTCCTTCATTTCACTTTTGCCTTCATTTCTCTTTTTCCTTCATTTCACTTTTTCCTTCATTTCACTTTTTCCTTCATTTCTCTTTTTCCTTCATTTCACTTTTTCCTTCATTTGTCTTTTTCCTTCATTTCACTTTTGCCTTCATTTCACTTTTGCCTTCATTTCTCTTTTTCCTTCATTTCTCTTTTTCCTTCATTTCACTTTTTCCTTCATTTCTCTTTTTCCTTCATTTCTCTTTTTCCTTCATTTCACTTTTTCCTTCATTTCTCTTTTTCCGTCATTTCTCTTTTCCCTTCATTTCACTTTTGCCTTCATTTCTCTTTTTCCTTCATTTCACTTTTTCCTTCATTTCTCTTTTTCCTTCATTTCACTTTTGCCTTCATTTCTCTTTTTCCTTCATTTCACTTTTGCCTTCATTTCTCTTTTTCCTTCATTTCACTTTTTCCTTCATTTCTCTTTTTCCTTCATTTCACTTTTGTCTTCATTTCTCTTTTTCCTTCATTTCACTTTTGCCTTCATTTCTCTTTTTCCTTCATTCCACTTTTTCCTTCATTTCTCTTTTTCCTTCATTTCACTTTTGCCTTCATTTCTCTTTTTCCTTCATTTCTCTTTTTCCTTCATTTCTCTTTTTCCTTCATTTCACTTTTTCCTTCATTTCTCTTTTTCCTTCATTTCACTTTTGCCTTCATTTCACTTTTTCCTTCATTTCTCTTTTTCCTTCATTTCTCTTTTTCCTTCATTTCTCTTTTTCCTTCATTTCACTTTTGCCTTCATTTCCCTTTTTCCTTCATTTCTCTTTTTCCTTCATTTCTCTTTTTTCTTCATTTCACTTTTTCCTTCATTTCTCTTTTTCCTTCATTTCACTTTTTTCTTTCGTTCATTCAATCATTCAATCATTCATTTATTCTTTCATTCATTTATTCATTTATTCTTTCATTCATACATTCATTCATTTATTCTTTCATTTATTCATTCAATCATTTATTCTTTCATTCATTCAATCATTCATTTATTCTTTCATTCATGCATTCATCCTTTTACTTTATACATGTGAATAATTCGTTTTTTTTATTTTTTAATATATATTTTCTTCTTTATTTTTCATTTTATTCGTTTTTATTTTCGTTCGACATCATCAAAAGAGGTTTGGATGCAGCTGAGTTCCCTTCCCAAATCGAACCCGTAGGCCTCGACCGTGGTGATGGAAAGTGGTCGGATGGCTTTACCATTTTCCTTTTTAAAATCGGGAAGTCGTTGATTTGGGATGCAACCTGTGCCGCTACATTTTAGGCCGGTAATTTGATCAGGTCCGCGGTTGAGTCCGGGTGCATCGCCCGGGACGTAGAGATGAAAAAAATTAGTTATATATTCTTCTCTTGCTGATTTTTTTTTACTGCTGTGGCAGTGGAGACTTCAGGGGTTATTGACCCTCCTTCGCTGGCGTTCATTCGGAGGATTGGCGCGATTGCGTCTCGATTAAGGGACGAACCTCGCGAAAGATAGTGGCTCTTTCAGCGCGTCTCACTGGCGATGGTTCGAGGTAATGCTTTCTCCATCATTGCGGCTGTTTATAGTTACGTTGTTCTGGTCATCAATCGTCAATTTCCGTTCTGTTTTTTTTTGTGATGTCAGACGCCTTCACGTCGTCACTTTTGTCAAAAGAATTCGCATAATCACGTTCGTAATTCTCATTGTAGTCGAGACTTTGGAATCGCAGATAATAGTAACTCCTTTGACTAATACTCGCACTAGTAATACTTGTTGGAAAAGTAACCGCAGAGTAGAAATCCGTAGGTTGATCACTATAGAGAAATAGTATAGAGCATAGTATAGAGAATCGCCATCACTTAGACACCACGCTAATTCCCATAAATACCTTTCCTTTACGATCACGTGGTCTACTTATTAGAACTTAAATCACCTGAGTTTGCTTACTGGTGATCTGTGTTCAAACCCCAGTGTCGGCAACGACACTTTATCCCTATACAAGAATTTTTTTTCTTTCTCGTTTACTTCATTCATCGTTCTTCACTTGTTTATATCTTTGTTTATTTAACCATTTCCTTCTTTTGCGTTTTTTTCTCTTTCATTTTTTCATTCATTTTTTATTATATTCCCTTTTTTAATTTTTCCTTCGTCTTCCTTCTCTCCATTCTTTATTCTTTTGAAATTTCTATCTTTCATTTTAAATTCTTTTTAATTAATTCCGTTATTCTTTTTTCTTTCCTCTATCTTAAA
>OZ038507.1:65248873-65253873 GCA_964036315.1 Acanthosepion esculentum
ACAATTTTTTAAATTATTTCAACCTGTGTCATTAAATTTGGGATTCTGTTTCAACCAAAGTTGAGCTGTTAATATTTTAAAATATAGGCCAATGTTATTTTAACTGTTTTCTAGAACCAGACACTCCCACGTCTCCTACCATGATATTGGGAGCTTGTTTAAACCTATATCTATATTCTCATCTGCAGCTTCCTTTTTTATTCTTCTTTTTCTCTTTCCTATTTCTCTTCTTTTATTCTTTAATTGTTTAAATTTTAGGATCTTATTTCATTTTCTCACACCTCTATGTTGACAAAGTTAATAAGTAAGTTTTGTTGGCCGAAATGGCTATTCGAATGAGGCTATTTTGGATTTCTATTTTTATGTAATATATATATATATATATATATATATATATATATATATATATATATATATAAATATATATATGAGTGAACATAGAAGTCAACACTTAGAGGCGACAGTCTGTTTCATGCTAGACGCAATCGTCAGGCCACGAGTGCTGTTATTTTTCTCGGCTATTTATATATACGGGTCAGTGGTGCATTGTGGTTAGTCTATTTTGGCGGTTATTTTACTGGAAGTCGTTTTATTTTAGTCTTTTCAGTTTTCGATTTTTAAGAAACACACTAAAAATTCGTTTTCATGTCTGCATTTTGAGATGAGCTCGGATCTTTTATTTAATATTTTATTTTGGTCTGGGAAGATAATGATAGCTATTTTTCCTCCAAGCAAATTTCGCAAGTTTTTGATTGGTTGTTGTAGGCTGATGATCTTTTCCTCATTTTCCAGGAAATGTTTCCTTTTATTTCTGTTGTATACACATTTCCTTCCGGGTCCCAACAAGAGAACTAAGGCCAGACATGTCTTTCTGACATTTTTCAATGAGTAATTAGAAAAATATTATTATTATTATTATTATTATTATTATTATTATTATTATTATTATTATTATTATTTCACTTGATTTATGTTGTATACACATTTTTTCCGGGTCCCAACCAGAGACCTACGGTCGGAAATGTCTTTCTGACATTTTCAATGAGCAATTAAAAATTTATTATTATTATTATTATTATTATTATTATTATTATTTTTTTTTTTTATTTCCTTTGATATCTGGCGTTTACACATTACACACTAAGGTTAGAAATGGTATCATGACACTTTCCACTGCAAAAAAAAAAAAAATAAACAAAATAAAAAAATTACATAGATAAAGCCCTTCGTAAAGTGTCGGCTGTACTTGTCAGAACAAATTTTTTGTATCTCTTTGATTATTATTATTATTATTATTATTATTATTATTATTATTATTATTATTATTATTATTATTATTTACTTTGATTTCTGTTGTAACACATTTTCTTCGGGGTCCCAACCAGAGACCTAAGGTCAGAAATGACATCATGACATTTTCCACTAATCTTTATTTCGCGAAAAAACAAAAAATCTAAGATCAAAACTTAGATCATATATATTTTACACAGACAAAGCGCTTCGTAATTATTATAATTAATAATAATATTAAATTATAAATATTTAAAAGTAATCAACAAATAATAATAATAATAATAATATAATTAGTTATTAGTTCTTTATTTATTAGTTGTATCGATTTCCAAAAGGTTCATTTAATTGCTTACAAATTTTGTGCCTGTTTAGTTGTCGATCTATTCACTTTCGTACATTTCTCTTGTTCGATATTAGAAAGTTTTATTCTGATCACTTACTTTCTGGCCTCTCTGCATGTACACCTGATAGTTCTTAGGTGTTTAGTTGTCGATCTATTCACTTTCGTACATTTCTCTTGTTGTTCGATATTAGAAAGTTTTATTCTGACCACTTACTTTCTGGCCTCTCTGCATGTACACCTGATAGTTCTTAGGTGTTTAGTTGTCGATCTATTCACTTTCGTACATTTCTCTTGTTGTTCGATATTAGAAAGTTTTATTCTGATCACTTACTTTCTGGCCTCTCTGCATGTACACCTGATAGTACTTAGGTGTTTAGTTGTCGATCCATTCACTTTCGTACATTTCTCTTGTTGTTCGAGATTAGAAAGTTTTATTCTGATCACTTACTTTCTGGCCTCTCTGCATGTACACCTGATAGTTCTTAGGTCAGAACTCTGGGTGGGGCAATCCAAAACATTGACATGTTTATTAATGAACCCGTTCTCAATCACCTTGGTTGTATATTTTCGGAGCAATATCCCGATGGAAGATCTAAATGTCTTCCTTGATATAGCGATACCAGATTAGTGGAATTTCTTCAGGCTGACTGTGATGCTGATCCCTGGATCGCTTTTTGGCCTCACGCAATATTTTGTTTTCCCATCCGGGTAAATACTATTCATTTTCTAACCAAATGCTCCAAGTTTTCTTTTTGCTGGTTTGTACATCTCACATCTCCTCATAGGAATTCGTTCCATGGGCCCCAAAACTTCAAATTACTTTGAAATGGGTGCTTTAACATTGTATTTCGTGTTAGAAGCAACACTCAATTTCACTTGTTATTTTTCTTTTTTAACATGAACCATGACAAGGCGTTTAACAGCGGTTACATAAGGACTCGTGTATTTTCACCATCAAGCGAATGAACCCGATAGATCTTAAAGCGACTATTCCCAACGTGGCTCATGGTAATATTTTGGTGGGGCATGCGTAGGATATGCACCCTTCGGCTTACTATACCGAGAGAATAAGGGGTAATTTAAGTTATTAACAGTGAATTGTTTTCTAGTGAGCTCAAATTTCATTTTGCATTATTGTTTCATGATTAAAATGATCAAAGTATATTACAGAATAAGCTTTCATTCAAATATTTTATATTTCTGCCTTTCAGTTCTCTATTATATGTTTTGAAACTATATATATATATATATATATATATATATATTTAACATTCTTTTTGCGTTTTTAATTTTTCTCTTTCGTCAACGCCATGGTCTTTGAAGGTTTGTTTAGAGACCAAATTAATGGTCTGTTAAGCCTCCTTCAGGTGAATTGCAGTAAAATACTGAATATGTAAGAATTAAATATTACAAGTGGCACTAGAATTTTTAGAAATACCAAAGTGGGGCATGGCTCAATATTGGTTGGGAACCACTGTCTTAGAGAGTACAAACCTACATCGAACCCCGTAGACCGGCGCTACACAATCACAAAAAAAGAACTGTTTAGAATAGAACACTCCACATCCATTAAGGGCTTTCAACAGCAATAAAAATACTAAAATTTAATAGCACAATTTTTTCATCATTTTAGCCCAAGCAAGGCAATAAAATCACTAAGAAGTAAAGGGTTAATGAGTGTGAAAAATATGAGTCAAAGAAAAATATTAAAGAACACAACACAGAACAATGACTGTCTATATTTCTGAGATGAGGTATTATGTACATTATTTCCTTTATTCGAACTATTGTCCTCATTTTTGTCACCATATCTATTACAACGTTTCGGCCGTTGTTCGCTCCGGACTTCTTCAGGTGATTAGAATGTCGAACTTAACACTTTATTTCGCTCACTGGGGTAGACTGTTCTAGTTCCACGTGTCATGTCTAATGAATGTCAGTTATCAATTATCTCCTGTTAATTTCCCTCTGAAAGTTCTCCACTGACTTAACCAGGTATTGAACTCACACTCTGAGGGGCCTGTCACTGGATCTAAGTAACGCCTTTATCCACTGTGCCATGTGTCCTTGGTTAAGGAGGTGGAGAACTTGGAGAGGGGAATTAATAGGAGATAACTGATGAATAACATCCATTAGACATGGCACGTGGAACTAGAATAGTCTACCCCAGTGAGCGAAATAAAAGGTTCAGTTCGACATTCCAACCACCTGAATTAGCCCGGAGCGTACAACGGCTGAAACGTTGTAATAAATATGGCGACAAAGATGAGGAAAATAGTCCGAATAATGTAAATAGTGTACATAATACCTCATCTCAGAAATATAGACAGATACTAAAAAGAAAAAAATGTTGTAATAAATATGGTGACAAAGATGAGGACAATAGTCCGAATAATGTAAATAGTTTACATAATACCTCATCTCAGAAATATAGACAGATGATGAAAAGCCGAAACGTTGTAATAAATATGTCGAAAAAGATGAGAACAATAGTTCGAATAATGTAAATAGTGTACATAATACCTCATCTCAGAAATATAGACAGATACTGAAAGGCCGAAACTTTATAATAAATATGGCGACAAAGATGAGGACAATAGTCCGAATAATGTAAATAATGTACAGAACAATGAAAGAAAATGAATGAAGAAACAGGATTAATATTGACATTTCATTTAAATCTTTGAAGATCAAAGTTGACTGGAAAACAAGAAGCCGGAAGGGAGTTCCACAAGTGAGAAGTGCGAGAGAAAAAAAAACTGTTAGTCTATGACTCAGAGTTACATTTCAACTGTCACCAATCTATTACTGCATTAAAATTCAAAAAGTTCAGGTACCATAACAAAGATCTCATCCGAACAATTACCATGAACTTATTTATTTGGCGGTCACCCATCTATTCACTGACGGAGATCGAAGGCAGAGAAAGGCAACCTTAGGGCAGTCGGAAAGTGACGGAAGTACGATAGAAGAAACTATTAGAATAGAACTTACGGTTCCATCCAGCCTTTTCCCCTGTAGCATGATGAGACCTTGCCGCCAGTCTAGTACTGCGCTTAAAGTTGATAAAATAAAGATACCAAAGAGGAGAGCTCATAAGAACAATTACCATGAAAGTATTTATAGAAAAGCCAGAGGGAATGTACGTTACGACAGTTGAAAAGTGACTGAAGCTTGTAAGTTTATGAGAAAATAAGAAGAAGACTCGACATTATACTTCAGGTTTAGAATATACGTAGTTACGAAGAAATAATCTGAGGGATATGAATAACTCTAAAAATAGGTTTATATTTTTTTTAATTACACACACACACACACACACACACACACACACACACACACACACATATATATATATATTCAG
>OZ038507.1:65258873-65281373 GCA_964036315.1 Acanthosepion esculentum
CATCTTTCGGCCTGCAATACATTTATTTTCGTCTTGGAAATTTTACCTGAAATGAAAACAATATTAATATCTGACGATGAAGGAGCGAATTTGTTCGAAAGTACTTGTAACGGAACATCTAATCCATCTAAAATTTTTAAACATAACGATCGCGTGATTCAGACAGTTGTTATTAAGTTAATAATTTATTGATCTGTTAGCAAAGTGATTTCGCCATTAATTACATTCACTTTACTGATTAATTCTTTGGATTATTATTTTTTTGCTTTTTTAAATTAAAATAATCGACAGTACTTTACCATCGGCAGAGGATACACATTTATATATTTGACATATAATTGTAATTGTGTAGCGATTTTTAACATATTTTTATTTTAATATCCTAAAATAATATATATATATATATATATATATATATATATATATATATATATATACTGTTTCGTTGTATGACAGCTCATCAGCGCGGCTAGACATGCGATTGTTTCAAGCCAGGATCGAAACACCGACCGATTTTAAAACAATCGGAGAGTCTCATCCTTAGGCCCTGAGCTCACGCAACAGAGAAAGGGAATTTTTAACACGTTATATACGAGATATAAGCATTATCGGCTACCGGAGTGCTTAATTCATAGCAAATTGCTTTTAGCGTTAAATGGTAGCAGCGGATAAATACCCTATATACCCTTCTTCATATATATATATGGATGGATAGATAGAAAATATTATAATTTAGGCTCTACTTATGTATTGGACACTGTTTTTTTTTTTTAATAAAAACAAAACTACTAAAGAACTTCAGATTATTAACCTAACGTCTTCTTTCCTATTTTTCTATATATTTGCACACACACACACACACACACACACACACACACACACACACACACACACACACACACACACACACACACATATATATATATATATATATATATATATATATATATGAAGAAATATACTCTTAAGGTGTGCTATATTCATGGGATAAACTGCTCAGTATCAGAGACAGGGCGTGTGTAAATATAAAAGTGAACATTTAAGTCAAAACTTAGAGGCAACAGGCTGTTTCATGCTAGAGGCAATCGTCAGGCCACTCGATTGCGTCTAGCATGAAACAGCCTGTCACCTCTAAGTGTTGACTTAAATGTTCACTTTTATATATATATATATATATATATATATATATATATATATATATATATATATATATATATATGCGTGTGTGTGTGTGTGTGTGTGTATATAATATTATTGTTCCCCCAATACAAGGCACGAGAACCATACAATTAGATGCTACCTGAATAAGTTTGCTTTAAAGCTGTTAATTTTAATATCAATATTATCCATTTCCTTATAAGGAAACTTTGGTCATTCATTTACCCAATGGGCAGTGTTGTTGCCAGTTAACATTTATGAAATCATTCTCTTAAAAGAATGTTTTTAAGGAAAATGTTTCGCAGGTCCAGTAGCTGTTATAGCTCTTTCCAGTATTCTTTCTTTTTAACCTTTTCCTGGAAGTAGTGTAGAATGTCAGCCTCTTGATTATGCCATTATTTTCTCTTCGAGTTACACATACTATTCATTTTACTTTCACCGCTGCTGAAAGTCCTCGAGTGATCTTGAAGATAACTTTTGATCCTAGAGTTGAAAACGCTAAGATTGTTTTGGTTGGGGAACCATCCTCCACAAAGATATACCGTATTTGCCGGCATATAAGACGTACGGCTGTATAAATTCCAGTAGGGAAAAATCAAGAAAGAAATAGTAATTAGTAAAATTAGTAAAAATATTAGTAAATGGCACAGTCTAGGCTATATTTATGAGGAATGATTTTGGTTAACAAACCATGATTACAATTAAACGAAAAATAATAGGGAAAAAAAGAACACGAGCCTATAAAAACTTTATTATATCCAAAGGTAAGAAAACAAAATAAAAATCAAGCAATTATTACAATTGAATAAAACAGACAGTTACCATTAAAATTCAGTCAAAAATTTTCCTTTATATGATCTGTACAACCTGGAATAATTAGGATATAAAAATTCTGATTGTATTTTTACCAATGCAACCGGAAGTTATCGCAAGAAAAATATTAATGAAACAAATATATTTTTCAAATATATAATTTGAATTTATTGCATATAATTTTAGTGAAACAAAGTGCTAATGTTAAACATTATTCAATTAATATAATGAATATTATCAATGATAACATTTTTAATCTGCATCTGCCTTTTAAATAACGACAATAGGTATATGAAAGTTACTCTAAAGTCTAAGCTAATAGGTGTTGCCAGGTAGCTAATTTCGCCCGGCTATTGCGAGTTTTAAACCTACATAGGGCATATAAGACGCAGGGGGATTTTAAAAGTTATTTTTAGTGAAAAAAGTGCGTCTTATATTTCATCAAATTCGGTAATTCATTCATCCCATAGACTGACAGAAGAATTGTCTAGCAGCAGAGAAGGATGACAAAACAATACTAAAAATGAAAATTATGCCACAGTTACTGAAATCCGTATCGTGACGTTTGATCAGTAAAATACTGAATTTTAGAAGTGGGCTGGAGCGAGGGGTTTTCAGCACCCCCTTAATCCATGTTATATTTATCCGCCAACTGGGTGTAAAAACGGACGAAAGAAGCCAGGAAACGTGGGCATTACTTACACTCCACCGACTGGAAATGGAAAAGAAAACAAACTGTGAACCTGTAGGGAAACAATGTGTACTGCAGCCGGGGTAGAAGTGTTGTTTCTTCGGCAAGAGAGCCTGATGGAGCCCAACCTTATTCAGGCCTGTTTTGAATTCAGAGTTTTTCCTTCTCCTAGGCCGGTTGACACCAAAAGCTATAAAACCCAGTCTCTATTTACTCATAGATTTTTTTGTCAGAGATATTGTCTCTCAAAGCAAATTTCAACTGATACACAATGTTATTTTTTTTTCTAAAATATTTATTGACGGAGAAGAGAAATATTGCATATGATTAGCTTTAGATGTTAGATGACAATAAATAAATAAATGATTTAATAAATAAACTAAGGGTCTACTCAAATAGGGGTATCTACTAAAAATAACGTTTGAAGTGATTAAATGATCTGGAGACTGAATGCAGCGGCATCCGGTTAAGTGACAAACAATATATATATATATATATATATATATATATATATATATATATATATATATATATATATATATATATATATATATATATATATATATATATATATATAACTCAATGCTGTCTCTCTACCCCCCTACACTGCCCCCACTTCGTGAGTTTCCTTATTATTTCCCGTCATAAATGTGTAAATTTATTTTCATTTTTTCATTTCAACCGTTGGAAATAAAATCTGATGATCCGCTGTCCTTTAAAAGGGCTGTGGTGAAATAATTTATTATATGGAACCTTAAAGTGGTCTGTTTTTATTTAAATTATTAGCTCTGATTTATATTGAGCTCTCTGGATTCTATCCTCATTGGGTCTTCCCATACGGATTACCTAGTTTTTCGTAAACTATATATATATATATATATATATATATATATATATATATATATATATCCGCCAACTGGGTGTAAAAATGGACGAAAGAAGCCAGGAAACGTGGGCATTACATACACTGGAAAGTGGAAAAGAAAAAACCGTGACCCGTAGGGGCACAATGTGTACTGCAGCCGGGGTAGAAGTGTTGTTTCTTGGACAAGAGAGCCTGACGGAGCCCAACCTTATCCAGGCTGGTTTTGAATTCAGAGTTTTTCTTTCTCCTAGACTGGTTTCGACCGAAGGCTATAGAAACCAGTTTCCCCTGTTATTTACTCAGCTGGGGGTGGAGAAGAAGAGGATTCATATCGTTCTCAATGCTATTACCTCGTAAGTGAATGTAATGGGTAGGACTGGAATTCGAACTAGAGAATAATCTGTCCGAGAGGAACATCCTCCTTACTAATGGAATATGAAAGAACAAGAGGATGAGATGATCCCATGCATCAGGCATGGCCGGTCCCAGTTATGATGGGGGTCTGGATTGTTAGAACGATGGGTTGTAGAAAGTTGCCAGTGATAGATTAGGGAAAGGCTAGAAGAGTTTCGTCTGTGGGAAAAAGGGGTGTAGAGCGGAAAATAATTAATCATCCACAAGACAGTGTAGAAGATTTTTATTCTATGGAATCTGGGAAGTGATAACTGGGAAAAACAAGCCCTGATATGTGAGCAATACACTATTTTTATGCTCACGTAAATCAGCATTTAAAAACACACAAGAAGTGAAGGGCAGTAACGCATAACATAAATGCACACATAAAAATGTAGATAGATAGATAGATAAATAGGAGTAGAATGAGCTAGCTAGCTAGCTAGCTAGCTAGATAGATAGAATAAAGGGAATAGATAGATAGATAGATAGATAGATAGATAGATAGATAGATAGATAGACAGAATAAAATGACTAGATAGATACAATGAAAAGACTAAGATAGATAGATAGATAGTTAGATAGGAGCAGAAGGAGATAGAGAGACAGATAGATAGAAAACACGTGACTAGATAGATAGATAGATAGATAGAAAGAATAAAATGACTAGATAGATACAATGAAAAGACTAAGATAGATAGATAGATAGATAGATAGATAGATAGATAGATAGATAGATAGATAGATAGGAGTAGAATGAGGTAACTAGCTAGAGATATAGATAGAATAAAGGGAATAGATAGATAGATAGATAGAATAAAATGACTAGTTAGATAAAATGAAAAGACTAAGATAGATAGATAGAAATGAAGAATAAAATGACTAGATAGATACAATGAAAAGACTTAGATAGATAGATAGATAGATAGGTAGATAGAATAAAGTGACTAGATATATAGATAGAATGAAAGGCTATGATAGATAAATATATAGAACAGAATGAGTGAGATAGATATGCAGATATATAGGAACAGAATGATATAGAAAGATACATCAATACATAGATATGTAGATAGTAAGATATGAACATAATGAGATAGATAGATAGATAGATAGATAGATAGATAGATAGATAGATAGATAGATAGATAGATAGATAGATAGAAAGAAAGAGAGAGATTTTGGACATAGGTATCTATACATCATTGTTACTGTCTTTTCACGTCTGAAGCGATCATTCAATGTACAAATGTTTCTTTTTGATTCTCTTGCTGTTTTCCTATTTTTAAAACTTCCTTGATGCTCACGTTCCGTCCATGATATATTCCCGTCTTTTTCCTGTGCCGTGTCCTTTCAGAACGTGGGAGAACCTGGCTCTACACAACTTCCTCTCTTTTGTAGATCATGGTAATATTTGTCGTTTTCTGTCTCTCCAAATTCCTGTTCTGCCAATCATTTGCACAAACTCGTAACGTATGTTGCTTTCATCTCTCCCACTTACTTTCAATATGTCCTGTGAGTGTCAAATTTTCTAAGCTGCCTTTCCTTAATATGCATCTGAAAACGATTTTACTCAAGGAAAATTATTCATTGTACCTTTGTATCCATTGTATCTCGGTCTAACATTTTTCACTGACATTGACATCAGTATTAGCAGTAGCAGTAGCAGCAGTAGTAGTAGTAGCAATATTCTAACTGATGTGGACCCGAAGTAGGGGCCACGGAAGGAAAACACGTAACACGGGTTAGAGGTAAGAAAGATATATTAAACAGAAAGGTTACAAAGAATAGTGTAAGCAGAGCTTACTATCCAGTGGTGTCCGATATTGGTATCGTACGCGGCTGCGCTTTACTGTATTTATTCCCCCACCACGAAGGATAGATGTGGCACAAGGCCGGCTTTAAAGTCATGCTTTCGATACCCACGTTTTTATATTTACAAAAGCCAACTCCGCAGTACTGAGCACTCTTTCCCTGTAAAAACATTGCCATCTATTCATCAAAATGAATCGAGCATTATGTCTGTCTGGCGTTTGTTTACATTCGTAAAAGCTCGTAAGTTAGAATTTCCCTTTCCCTCTGGCGTGCGCTGATAGCTCAGGGGTAGAAACTCCGACTAAAAGGCCATACCGGTCGAGTTCCGATCCTGATTTGAAGCAATCGGATGTCTAGCCGAACTGATGAGCTGTGATACAGCGAAATATTACAGTATGTGGATGATATCCACACACACACACACACACACACACACACACACACATATATATATATATATACATACATATATATATATATATATATATATATATATATATATATATATTGGCAGCATGTTTTCATTAAGACATGTCTCCCTGAATAATTTAGACAAGTTCTGTCTATTTAATTTATTTTCATGGACCAGCTTTTTAGTATCCTTATTAAAGGAAGAGAGAAAAATAAGATGTTGATGCATATTCATTTATTCCGAGTACTTTCGACATTAGCACAATGTCATCATCAGTGTGTTGATTTTTTCTAAGACAAAATTGTTTTCTTCATACAGTACATAACCTGAGCATTTTCACTTCACAGTTAAAATAATTTAACTTTCAGAGGAAGACAACCAATTTGTCTTAGAAAAAAATGTCCTGATGACGATCCTAAATCAAAACCCAAATCTACGACGCACAATAATTCACACTAATTTGACTGGATCGTTCCACAAATAGTCACACAATAATCACTTAATAATCACTGCAGTCAGTAGCCTGACACCGCTATTTATACACCTGGCGAAAAAAAAAAATATATATACATAAGTCTGGAGTGTCACGCTCGAACCTCGGTGTCGGTAATTACTTATTTTCTTTTCCTATATGACAATAAATAGCAAAATATACAATTATTGTGTTTTGTTAGACAAAATAAATGCAAGCTGAACATTCTCTTCCTTTTTACAGACGTCATAAAGATTGTGAAGGCACTTGATTGTCCGTTCTCCACACTGATTTGTTTTAGCATTTTCCACTCTCGATGGTTCTGGATTTCAAACCCTTTTCGCAGACTTTAATTCTTTAAAGCAGCAAGCAGCTACATAGCTTCTGATAATCATCTGCATTGTGGATTTGGTCAGTAAACAAACGGACCGACCATCTGTAAGAGATAAATATTACGAATTTCGTGTGGCGATTTTTTTTTTATTTGGTAGAAGAATAAATGCCCAAAGAGCTAGTATTGTTCTAGAATTCCATCTTGAAACTTCACTTTAGGAAATCTTCCAGGTTCTTCAAAACAGCGGACAACACAAGTGAAAGGAAATAAAAATTTGATATCATAACGCCATCCTGTTCTTTCGATAATCTCTTCTTTATCATTCTTGAGGTTTTCTTGAGCTGTTCGTAGTTATTTACAAGTTCATGGATAAACGGATATTCAATATTGTCCGATGTGTTGCTTCCTGCAATTTCATCACCTATTGCTAGGCAAAGCACTCGTTCAAGAACAAGATGTTGACAGGCAATGCATTGTGATTCTTCCAGTTCTTTTTGAGCAAATAATCTTGTAACTGAATTACAAAACCATTCCTGCTTCCACTGTCCACAACAAACTCCTTTGTGCTCTTTCATAAATATTTTATTCCTTTGACAATTGTATCCACCCTTCCATTTGGTAGATGTAATGCTTCCATCTTAACTTCTCTTCTTTCATTCTTCAAAACAATCACTTGATATCAGTTCGTTCATTTATCAAAATGCAATGACCGATTATCTAAGAGTTGTATTTTCTTCATTTCTTCATTAATTGTGGATCTGTAAATACCAGGTTAAGAATGTGTCTCAATTTCAATCCCTTCTTAAGATAACTGCTGACAAATATTTACTGTTTTGTCGGATTGAAGTTTGTTTTTGTTTTTTTTTTAACTTCACTTTGGGAAATCTTACAATTTCTTCCAAAAAGCGGACAACTTGAGTTAAATGAAATTCAAATTTCATATCATAACGCCATCCTGTTCTTTCAGTAATCTCTTCTTTACCATTCTTGAAATTATTCTTGAGATGTTCTTAGATATTTACAAGGTCACGGATAAACGTATAATCGATATGATGTTTTTTTTCCTCCAAGTTCGTCATCTATTACTACACGAAGCACTCGTTCAAGGACATGATGTTGGCAGCCAATGAATTGTGGCTCTTCCGGTTCCTTTTGCAGCAAATAGTCTTTGTAACTGAATTACAAACCCGTTCCTGCTTCCAGTGTTCACATTCGTAATGTCCACAACAATAAATCTTTATGCACTTTCATAAATAGTATTCATCTAGAATGACCGTTAATCCTTTGATGATAGTATCCACCCTTCCATTTGGTAGATGTAATGCTGCCATCTTAATTTCTCTCCTTTCATTCTTCAAAATAAACACTTGATATTCTTAGCCATTAGTTCGTTCATTTATCAAAATGCAATGAGCGGTTATCTAAGAGTTCCTTTAATAATGGATGTGTAAATACCAGGTTGAGAATGTGTCTCAATGTCAATCTCTTCTTGAGATGACGGCTGACAAATATTTACTGCTTTGTTGGTTGATAAGTTTGAAGATGTTACTAATTTGCTTGCGGTTTTGTTTTTTCTGTACTTCATCCCTTTTCTTGTGGATTATTCTTCAGAGAAATACAATTAATAATCAAACAAATCCTTTCAGCTCATGTGGGGAATAACCGATTCCCCACACGAGGTAAAAGGATTTGTTTGATTATTAATTACACCAGTGTACATATATATTTATATATATATATATATACATATATATATATATATATATATATATATATATATATATATATATATATATATATATAATTTATAAATATATATATATATATTATTTTAACAGGATCTACTTCGATTATTGACCCACGGATTTTTTTACCTGTTCTCTCTCTCTCTCTCTTTCTCTCTCTTTCGATATATATATATATATATATATATATATATATATATATATATATATCAATTATGTGGTACGGGTTCAATTTATATTACGCGAATCATTCATACGAAAAGCAGATAATGAAGTTAATAATATGGCAATATCATTAAATTCATTATCTGCTTTTCGTATGAATGATTCGCGTAATATATATATATATATATATATATATATATATATATATATATATATATACATATATATATATATATATATACACACACACATATATATACATATATATATATATATATATATACATATATATATATATGTATATATAAATATATATATATATATATATATATATATATATATATATATGTATATATAAATATTTCGGATGTTGCATATATATATATATATATATATATATATATATATATATCAATTATGTGGTACGGGTTCAATTTATATTACGCGAATCATTCATACGAAAAGCAGATAATGAAGTTAATAATATGGCAATATCATTAAATTCATTATCTGCTTTTCGTATGAATGATTCGCGTAATATATATATATATATATATATATATATATATATATATATATATATATATATACATATATATATATATATATATACACACACACATATATATACATATATATATATATATATATATACATATATATATATATGTATATATAAATATATATATATATATATATATATATATATATATATATATATATATATATATGTATATATAAATATTTCGGATGTTGCATATATATATATATATATATATATATATATATATATATATATATATATATATATATATACATATATATATATATATGGTATGTGTTATGGTCCAGCTTAGGACTAAGGAAGAACAACACGAACACAAGAGTAGAAATAACGATGATATATTACACGGAATAACAAGATGTGGAAGGTGTTGGTATGGCTGTCAGTCTGGTTTGGAGTGAACTACTATCGACTCGATTCGTCTCTCTCTCTCTCTTGAGAGGCGTAGTATACATAGTGTTAGGAAGAGTTCATTCTGTAGTTATAGGTAAGGACCCATAACAGTATGTAAAAAAACCGTTTGTATATAATCCAAGTGGATCCTAGTAATATGGTTTTTTCTGTACTTCTTCCTTTTTCTTGTGGATTGTTCTTCAGAACTTTCAAACTGATTGAGTCACTGATTCAGTCTCTGATTCGAAAGTTGAAGTTGTTGCAGCTGTTACTTTTGCTGGAGTTCGCTCCAAGATCATTTTCTTCTTTTGGATGGATAAATACTTTTAGAACTCGCAGTCTTTTCAACTGTATATCCAACATGTCCTTTGCTATCGATCTGAAGATGATATAACCATCTGTCCTCACTACTACACTGCCATGCAATATTTTCTTTTGTGATATCAAAAGTTCCATTCACTGGGTCATATTTTCCACGTTTCACACAGTCATCGTAAGTGTTCAGCATTTCACCCAATTTTGCTTCTATGACTTGAGTTGATAAATTTGGGAAACTGAATTACTTTTGATATAAACTGATTGCTTCTTTGTCGATTTCCTCTATACGTTCTTTCATTTCCAAGGAACAGCGACCAGTAATTTGGATTTTGAATGCCATCCTACTTTTGTTTCCCAATGATTCTTCTTTCAGTGGAACAGTGCTTCTTTTCTGATATCATTCTTGAAATCTTATGAGACTCTTTGTCCAGATTTTCTTGTTCATTTCAATGGCGGAAGCAGTTTTTTATGAGACATTTTGGCTAAAAATGACTACAAGGAGATCTTTCAGCAAATCAATCAGCGTTGCTCAATCAGGAAGCTTATATACTCTGAAATAAAAACAAAAAACAAACATAACACAGTTTTACTATTCGCCTTACCTAAATAACAACCCGACCAGGCCGCGTATATATTATAACAAGATACAAAGCATAAATTTCCAGGAAATCGTAGCAGACTCCAGAAAATTCTAGCAGGCCCCAAAAAGTTCTAAAAGGTTCCATAAAGTTCTGGCAAGCGCCAGGTAATTCCAGATAACGCTAGATGTCATAGTACTACTATGCTTGTATACGATTTTAGAAATTTCGTGTTGGCGGTGACATACTTAAAAAGATTAGTCATTATTTTCATCGTTACAGGAAACCAATTATTTTACAAAAAGTCAAAACAGATATATATATATATATATATATATATATATATATATATATATATATATATATATATATATATATATATATATATATATATCAGGTCATCCCATAAGTTCTGTCCGAATTTTGAATAAAGAAAACAAGTGACCAAATGTTAATTTAATTACAGATTCAATCAACAATGTATTTCCCCTGATTATCTATGATTCCTTCCATCTATTAACAAGCTTACTAATTCCATTACTGTAAAATTCTTTTGGCTTTGATTCGAAGAACTCACAAATGTCAGTTTTAACCTCTTCCTGTGTTACAAAAGCTGTTTCTTCAAAATGATTCTGTAAGCTACGAAACAAATGGTAGTCTGAAGGAGCAAGGTCGGGAGAATAAGGTGGATGAGGAATTTTCTCCCAATCAAGTTCTTCGATCTTTTGTGACGTGATTATTGCTGTGTGTGGTCGCGCATTGTCCTGATGAAACATCACCCGTTTTCGATTCACTAGAGCAGGTCTTTTTTTTCTCAAAGCTTGGTTCAAACGCTCTAATTGCTGACAGGATATTTGAGCAATAGGTGGTAAGAATTCAAAGTGGATTATTCCTTGGCTATCTCACCAGATTGAAAGAAGAACCTTTTGCCCATGAAGTTCCCTTCTCGGCTGTGGCTGGGGTCCTTCTCCTTTGCCAAGCCACTGTCTACGACGTTTAACATTTCGATAAAAGATCCATTTTTCGTTGCCAGTCACAAGTCTATCCAAAAAAGGTGAAACAATTTGGCGAGAATGGAGAGAAGAGCAGATGTCAACGCGGGATTTGAGGTTGTTTTCAGAGAATTTATGAGGCACCCATTTTCCAAATTTAGGAACTTTTCCAAGTTGTTGAAGATGGCGATGAACAGTTGTATGGTTTGAACTGAGAACCACTGCCAATTCCTCAACTGATAAAGCAGGATTTTCTTCAAGAGCTGCTTAAAGAAGCTTTTCATCAAACACAACTGGGCGTCCGATTCGATCTTCATCTTCAAGGGTGAAATCTCCACCTCTGAATTTTGCAAACCATCTTCTGCAAGTTCTTTCATTCACACATTCCTCTCCATAAACTGACTGAATGTTTCTAGCCGCTTCGGCTGCTGAGTTTCTTTTCTTGAACTCATAAAGCATTATGTGCCTCAAATGATTGTTGGGTACTTCCATGTTAGCAGGGATTTAATCAAACAAAATTTAATTTTATTGTTCTCTGAAATAAAATTTGGTCAGTTTAAATGCATCTAAACATAAAAATAATGTTCAGCTCCATTAAACATTATAAAATACTCTTTAAATTTCGTTCATTTTAACAAAAAGTTAAAATTCGGACAGAACTTATGGGATGACCTAATATTTATATATATATATATTTATATATATATATATATGTGTGTGTGTGTGTGTGTGTGTGTGTGTGTGTGCGTGTGTGTGTGTGTGCGTGTGTGTGTGTATATATATATATTGCAACCTATTGAATGAGGAATAACCAAAAGTGAGGTTGGAAATAAAATGGTAATCTTTATAACATCAACAAAATACAATACTCGCCAGCGGCGTGAAGTAGGTAAACCACTGCTTGTGGTGGACTACTTAGACAGCATATTACACCCACTTACAATAGGGTCCAACGTATTTATGAGGATTGGGACATAGCCACTAGTTTTTATAGGTACGGTATATAACATACATACATGCATATATATATATATATATATATATATATATATGTGTGTGTGTGTGTGTGTGTGTGTGTGTGTGTGTCTAATGACCTGAATAGAATTTCACACATATTGTGTAAGAAGTTGGTTAGAATTCAGAGTTTTTTTTCTGCTAAACCGGTTCCTACCCAAGGTTATAGAACCAGGTATGCCCCGCTATTTAGAAGAAAAAATTGATTCATACCTTTCGCGAGATTAATAGTACGTAAGTGATTGTAAGTCCAATTCCTCAGTCAGAGCCACAATCCTTTGCTCCACCGTGCCCACACTCTACACACACACGAATATATACAAACGTAAGCAGTCAAAGTGCTCAATTCATTAATGAAGAGCGGTGCGTTAATAGCGGCGACAGCTACTGTTTAGATTTTTATCTATCTATCTATCTATCTATCTATCTATCTATCTATCTATCTATCTATCTGTCTGTGTGTCTGTAACTTAGTCTCTCTCTCTCTCTTTATCTATCTATCTATCTATCTTTCTATCTCTCTCCCTCCCTCTCTCTCTCTCTCTCTCTCTCTCTCTCTCTCTATATATATATATATATATATATATATATATATATATATATGTCCAATTCTCTCTATCTATTTACATATATTTATATATATATGAATTATATTTCTATATCTATCTATCTATCTATCTATCTATCTATCTGCTTAGTCTCTTCTATCTATCTATCTATCTATCTATCTATCTATCTATCTATCTACTTAGTCTCTTCCTTCTATCTATCTATCTATCTATCTACTTAGTCTTTTTATTTTATCTATCTATCTATCTATCTATCTATCTATCTATCTATCTATCTACTAAGTCTTTTCTTTTCATTCTATCTATCTATCTATCTATCTATCTATCTATCTATCTATCTATCTATCTATCTATCTATCTATGACAAGCCGAAAACTTGTACTAGACAATATTTTAAAAGAAGGCAGGAAAATGAGTAGAAAAAGTGAAAATAAGTTATAAATAATGTTTGTAAAAAAGAGGAAAGAAGAAATCGAGCTGAAATGATGATTTTCCGAAGAAACGGTAGAGAGGAAGAAGAAATGCAGAATATAAGCATAAATATAAGAGAAAAGGAAAAGCGGATATAAAAATAAAATTTGCCTCGATGATAGAAGAGAAGAAAGTACAATGATGTAATGGTAATGATGTTTTATACATTTAACTTAATTTGTAAGAGCAAGGAGCAAAATGGGAGGAGAAAAGTAATAAAAAGAAGTAAAAAGACAATAACGAAAAAGAAATGATAAAAAAGATAGACAATTAATTAAAATACGAACGAGACGAACGAATGAAAGAAAAAAAAACAAGAAAGAAGGAAAGAAAGAAGGAAAGAAAAAAGAAAAAAGAAAGAAAAAAGAAAGAAAAAAGAAAGAAAAAAGAAAACAAGTAAAAAGAAAGTAAGAACGAAATTGAGAAATAAAGAAAGAAAAATAAAAAATAAAGAAAAAAGAACTAAAACAAGAAAGAAAAAAAAGACAGAAAAAACAAGGCCCACATAGAGAGAACGGAAGCAAAAAGGAAATTAACAAAGAAAAAGAACGAAGAAAAAAAGAAAAAAGAAAGCAGGAAAGAAAGAAACAAAAAGAAAAAAGAAAGAAAGAAAAAAGAAAGAAAGCAGGAAAGAAAGAAACAAAAAGAAATAGAAAGAAAACACGAAAGAAAGTAAGAAAGAATGAAAGAACGAAAGAAAGAAAGAAAACAGAAAGAAAGATCAAGGCCCACAAAGAGAGAAAAAGTAACAAATAAACAATAAACAATGAATGAAATAAAGGAAAGAAAATAGAAATTTCAAAAAGAAAGAAAGACCGAAAGAAAAATAAAGACGGAAAGAAATAAAAAAGAAAGAGAAGTCAAAGAACTCAAAGAAAAAGGGGACGAAATATATCAAAACATAAGGAAGAGAAATAAATACAGAAATAAAAAGTAATAAACAAAGGAAAAATGAATGAAAAAAATGAAAAAAAAAAGAACAAATCGAAAAACATGGGAAAAAAGAAAGAAATGAGGAAAAAAACGAAACCGAAAGAAAGAAATTAAAAACAAAGAAGAAGAATGTACAGAAAGAAAGAAGGAAAGAAAGATAGAATGAATGAACGAACGAAAGAAACAAAACATTCAAAATAAATAATAAATGTAAAATAAAAATGGAAATGGAGGATAGAAAAAAAATGCAAAAGAAAAAATAAATAAAGATAAGAAAGAAAGAAAGAAAAAAGGAAATAAAGAAAAAATAGAGAGAGGAAACAATGGAAGAAAAAAAGAAATAGTTAAAGTACATTGTAAAGGGAAGAAAGAAAAAGAAAGGAAAAGAAAGGAAAAGAAAGAAAATAATGAAAAGAAAGAACGAAACAGAGCGAGAGAAAAAACGAAAGAAAAAAGAAATAATGAAAGTATTTTGAAATTGGAAGAAGATAGAAAAAGAAAGGAAAAGAAAAAAAGAAAGAAACAGAGAGAAAACAATGAAGGAAAAACAAAGAAATAAAGAAAGTATATTGAAATTGGAAGGGGAAGATAGAAAAAGAATGGAAAAGAATGAAAAGAAAGAACGAAACAGAGCGAGAGGAAAAACGAAGGAAAAAAGAAACCATGAAAGTATATTGAAATTGGAAAGAGAAGATAGAAAAAGAAAGGAAAAGAAAGAAAAAGAAAAAGAAACAATAGAAATATTCAAAGAGTGAGCAAAAAACGAAGGGAAAAAAGATAATAAAAGTACATTGAAATTGGAAAAAGAAGATAGAAAAAGAAAGTGAAAGAAAGAAAAAGAAAGAAAGAAAGAATCAGAGAGAAAACAATGAAAGAAAAAAGAAATAATGAAAGTATATTAAAATTGGAAGGGGAACATAGAAAAAGAAATGAAAAGAAAGAAAAATGAAAAGAAGAAAGAGAGAAACAAAGAGAGAGGAAAAGAAGAAAAAATAATAAAGGTACAATAGAAAAAGAATCGATGGGAAGAAAAATAATCGAAACGAAAGAAACACGTAAAATAAATAAATAAAAATGATCATTAACAAAGTATTGATAAAATAAGTAAATAAATAAATAAATAAAGAAAGAAAGAAAGAAAACAGTTGTGTTAAAAAGAAAGAAAAAATATACAACGTTAGGAAGACCCGGAAATTGACGAAAAATAAAAGGAAGAATGACAATGTGGTTTAAATGAGCAACGAAAGAAAAGAAAAAAAAGACGATAAAAAAAAAAGGTAAGATAAGACATTAAAAAGTAATGTACAAAGAAACAAAAAGGGTTGAAGGAAGAAAGAAGAATAAAGTAAAGAAACTTTACATTAACATATATATATATATATATATATATATATATATATATATATATATATATATATATATATATAAAAAGACTTGAAATTAAATAAACAAATTGGTCCTTATCTCTTGTATTTTTGTTCGTAGAACCTTTCAAAAAGACACGACAAAAATTCGTTATCTTTCACATTCTTTCAAACATGCAAAACAGAAAATTACTAGCGCCAATAAATAAATAAATAAATAAAGCTATAAGCAATATTCAAATAAAAACACACTTTAAAAACATACAGTACAAAAAATAAGAAACTAAAAAAAAGATATATATTCCCTGCTTTTTGATATTCGAAATTATGACTTTGTTTTGCCTTTTGTGACTTAATTCTATTACACCTTTTTCTTCCATTTTGTTTTGTCTTCAGTTCTCTTTAGAAAATAAAATACAAAATAAATTTGTCCCGTCTTTCTTCTGTCATTACATTTAGAATCTTGTATCTTCGTCACGGCCTTCCTCAGAGAAAAGCTTCCTTTTATTATTATTATTATTATTATTATTATTATTATTATTATTATTATTATTATTATTATTATTATTTCTTTTTGGGTGCTCTGTGAACAAACTAGTTTCGCCGTTTCTTCTCCAAAACGACATGAATGGAAACTGATAAAAAAAAAAGAAAAAATATTAAAAAAACATACAGTTTTCATATATTTAAAAAAAAAATCTGTTTTTTACAGAGACTTCCCCCAATACCAATATGTTTTAACGTGTGCCGCCTTTATGTTTTAAGGTGTGCCGCCTTTATGTTCCAAAGTCTGTCGCCTTTATGTTTTAATGTGTGTCGCCTTTACATTTTAACGAGTCGCTTTTGGTTTAACGTGTGTCGCCCTTATGTTTTAACATGGGTCGCTTTTATATTTTAACAAGTCGCCTTTATGTTTTAACGGGTGTCGCCTATATGTTCCAAAGTGTGTCGCCTTTATATTTTAATGTGTCACCTTTATATTTTAACGAGTCACCTTTATGTTTTAACATGTGTCGCCTTCATGTTTTAACATGTGCCGCCTTCATGTTTTAACATGTGTCGCTTTTATAATTTAACGAGTCGCTGTTATGTTTCAACGTGTGTCGCCTTTATGTTTTAACGTGCGTCACCTTTATGTTTTAATCTGTGTCGCTTTTATGTTTTAACCAGTCGCCTTTATGTTTCAACGTGTGACGCCTTTATGCTTTAAAGTGTGTCGCCTCTATGTTATACCGAGTCGCCTTAATGTTTTAACGTGTGTCGCTTTTATATTTTAACGTGTGTCGCTTTTATATTTAAACAAGTCGCCTTTATGTTTCAACGTGTGACGCCTTTATGCCTTAAAGTGTGTCGCCTCTATGTTATACCGAGTCGCCTTAATGTTTTAACGTGTGTCGCTTTTATATTTTAACGTCTGTCGCTTTTATATTTAAACAAGTCGCCTTTATGTTTCAACGTGTGACGCCTTTATGTCTTAACGTGTGTCGCTTTTATATTTTAACGAGTCGACTTTATGTTTTAACGTGTGTCGCCTTTATGTTTTAACGTGTGTCACCTCAATATTTTAAAGAGTCGCCTTTGTTTACCGTGTGTCGCCTTCATGTTTTAACGAGTCGACTTTATGTTTTAACGTGTGTCGCGATTACGTTTTAACGAATAATCTTTATGTTTTAACGCGTTACTAACTTTAATTGTGTATCATGTGTGACTGGTAAGTAAAAACATTGCATCTTTCCCTGTTAAATAAGTCGAGAAACTATTTTTAAATATTTAAGTATAACTTCTAAACACACAGGCATACATAAGTTTTTACCACGGATTTTACTATGATTGATAACAATAACCAAATAGTAATGAGAATATTTGCCGTTTCCTTACAAGGAAACATTTAACATTCATTGACCTGACAGTCAGTGTTTCTTCCGGTTGAAATTTATAAAATCTTTCTATTAAAACATTTTTTCGTGAAAATAGATTTCTGAGGGCCAGTGAATGTGATCGGTCTTATAAGTATTTTCGACATAGCACAATGTCATCATCATCATTTATTACAGGATGTATATTTTAGTGTTCATTATTGTGAAAGTTAAAAATTGTTGTGTTCATCTGAAAGTGAAATTTCTTATATGTGAAGAGAGGAGCGCTGAGTCAGAGCGTGACCACTGACAGCATTTAAGGGGAGGTAACTAGGTATCGTGTGTGTGTGTGGGGGGCGACTTTCATGTCCAACTGGCAACTTGAAGAGTATCTGCGTCATGGTGTCAGGTGGGCCCGATTTGCCCTGCCGCGTCCACCACCAACACTGCTCTGTCACCCCTGCTCATAAATCTTCAGGGTAAGGCAGGGCCTTCACAGGCATCTCCGTCACTCACACCAAAGCGGAGAAAGGGAATAAGGAGAGAGACGTTCCCGATGCTCAGATGCGATATATATATATATATATATATATATATATATATATATATATATATATATATATATATATATATATATATAACACTCGGTACCTCATGATTCTAAAGCAACGCCTTAGACCACTCAGCCACACTGCTTATATATATATATATATATATATATATATATATATATATATATATATATATATATTCAGCAGCTATCGGACTCCAAGCACAGGGCACCTTTGGCAAGTGTCTGTTCCATAGCCACGGGTCCACCAAAACCTTGTGAGTGAATTTGGGAGAGGAAACTGTGTGGAAGACCTCGTTGGCCAAAGCTAGCAGGATATCACAAAAACACCGTGATTGCGAGTTGAGGTGGCCAGCCTTGTTCATTTATGATCACGCTGGGTTCGCACCAACGCTCTAAAACTGTTAATTGGTTCTGCACACGCCAATAACAGTATAAACTGCAGCTGGGCTCTGTGGGCATTTCCCAGTTGGGAAATTGCAAAAATGCCTGTGCAAATGTTGCCATATGCGCTAGCTAGCTGTCCATTGCAACGGGTGTCCTCGATATCGAGTGGCCAATTATTATTAATTATTATTATGTGTGTGTGTTTGTCTTGCTTTCTAGTATTTTTTTGTTTCTACAACGGTTCCGGCAAACGAAACTCCAAAGAATTCTTCGCACCAGTTGGGAGGACCGCATCTCCAAAAACAAGATCCTCTCTCGGATATCTCTCCCCAGCATCGAGCCTACCATCCTTCAACGTCAGCTCTGCTGGGCGGGTCACGTATCCAGAATGCCTCCCACTAGACACCCGCATATCATCCTGTTTGGAGCGGCAAGCGGAGACCCAAAACGACGTTTCAAGGATCAGTTGAAAACATCCCTGACACAGGCCAGAATCGACCCTGAGACCTGGGTAAACTGCTGCTGGATATCGGTCTTCCTGGAATCCAAAAGGGAAACGAAAAGTGTGTCGACCAAAACAAACCTGGCGCAGAAGTATCGACGCAGAGGTGAAGGCAGCCGGTACGACATAGCCCGAGCTGAAAAGGATCACCCAGAACCGCGTCCATTGGAGAAGTGTTGTTGCGGCCTTAGGTTCCTCAAGGAATCAAGAGGCATAACAAAATAATAATAATAATAATAATAATAATAAAACAGCGTGACAACCCTAACTAGAACGGGAAATTCTATAGGATTTATTATTGGTATACCCTGAGGCCTGGGTAAACAGTTGCTGGATATCGGTTTTCATGGCGTATCCGGCTCACGACTCTTCAGGAGTAGGCTGGGCCTTCACAGGAATCTCCGTCACCGACATCAGAAGAGAGAATGGGAATAAGGACGGAGAATGAGGATCTCGATGCTCGGACGCTAGCTGGTGTCGACGATGTCAAGTTTATCTAGCAGTTTCAACAGTTCTTCGTATTTTAATTACCCCTCAACATCATAACCCAGACATGCCCCAATCAACAAGCCCCACTGGAGATTGGTATCAAGAAACAGAAATGTGGATGGATCAGCCACACACACCGGACGCGTGCTTCTAGCGTCACCAGGCAGTCCCTTGACTGGAATCCAAAGGGAAACGGAAAGTGGGTGGACCAAAACAGACCTGGCGCAGAAGTGTCGACGAAGAGGTGAAGGCAGCCGGTTCGACATGGGCCGAGCTGAAGAGGATAACCCGGAACCGCGTCCATTGGTGAGGTGTTGTTGCGGTCCTAGGTTCCCCAAGGAATTAAGTTGAAGATATAAGTATTTGTTGAAAAGGCACAGGGAAGCTAAAATTACGGCAACCAAGATGCCAGGTGAGGACCGATAACATTACAGTAGAAATAGCTGAATGAATGCTACACTCAATATTCCCGTCCTGATTGAGTGTTTCCTTGACCTGGTAGGACGGCTTGCGTGGTTCACCTACCCCCAGAGCTATGTGGGCAGGGACTTCGGCCCTTAGCAGGTTCAACCAAATTCAACAGGTCTGTGAAGTAGGAGCCAGATGAAAGACACACCCTGGTACTCCAGGTTGGGGATTGTGCAGTAAGCTAACAACCTACTGACTTAAAAACTATTTGTTGCGGCCCAATGTTCCCCAAGGAATCAAGAGGTAAGAAAGAAACAGAAATGGAGATGGATCGGCCACACACTCCGCAAGCCTGCTTCTAGTGTCACCAAGCAGGCCCTTGGCTTGAAACCATAAAGGGAGCGAAAAGTGAGTTGAACAAAACAGACTTGATGCAGAAGTGTTGACGCAGAGTTGAAGGCAGCTAGCACGACATGGGCCGAGCTGAAGAGGATCGCTCGGAACCGCATCCGTTGGAAAGGTGTTGTTACGGTCCTATGTTCCCCAACGAATCAAGACACATAACAAAAAAACAAAAAAAAACAAAAAAAAAACGTGGCAACCCTAACGAGAACGGGAAATTCTATCAGGATTTATTATTGGTAGCCAAAATTGGTTTTATTTGTTTTGTTTTACGGCATAAGAACCTCAATGGGTTTTTTAATGCTGACAAAATTTTTATTGCTGGTAATATGTTTATCTTCAAAAGTCTATTTCTGGAAATATTTTTCCTTGAAGAAATCTATAGCTGGTCATATTTTTTTCAAAGAATGTATAACTGTTTGTATTGCTGGTATTTTTTTTAAAAATATAGCTGATAATAATTTTTCCTTCAAAAATTATTGCTGGTAATAATTTTTTTTATTATAAAGTATTTCTGGTATTAAAACCTATTTTTACACAAGTTTGGGTGTTAACTATTTGCCCATTGATGGGGCCCTAACAGGTGCTACCACCCCGGGTCAGGATGGACCTGGGATCACCAACAATAAAGAGGTGGTTCCACTCTCCTCAAAACCTCCTGATGAGAGGCCTTGCTGTTGGACGTCTTAGTTTATCGTCTTACCCAGGACGCGAATGCAGTTTATCGTCATACCCAGGACGATGGTAGCCAAAATCTCAACAACATAAGCTATGTATGTAAAACCGTGTTGATGGCTGAAAACTGCAGGAAACTCCTAGAAAAGCGAGTAAAGGAAGGACTAGCCAGCGGTTGTAAGAAAACAGAATGTATTTACTGTTAGTAAAATGAAAAACACAAGATTCCAGCTACAAATTGGAGTTGTTAAATTCAAGCAAGTACATTAATTTCAATATCTGTCTGTGTTAACAGAAGACAGGAAATTTAACACCGAAATACGAAGGCGCACTGGAATAGCGAAAAATGCCTTCCAGATGTTAACAATATCTGCCAGATGGTAACAATGTCTGCCAGATGTTAACAGAGCTTTGAGACACAGAAATGAATCCCGGAAAATGAACTACAGGAATTCTTGCAGAAGGTAGTGTAGGAAACTACAAGAATTCTTTCAGAAGATTGTGAAGGAATGCGAGAAGACATAATACATGGTTGTTAACAAAAGGAACAGTCCAACTTGCAAATTACAAATTGGACGTACAAAAAAACAAGCTAGTAAGCAATTTCAATAACTATGAAATGTTTTAAAAGAGGACTGAAAGTGAAAAACTGAGATCCGAAGGCGCATTGGGATAGCGGAAGATGCCTTCCAAAAGCTAAGCAAAGTATCAAGAAACAAGAAAATTTCGTTAGAAACAAAGAAAACAGTGCGGAACTGTTACGCAACATTAGTTCTCATATATGTCAGAGGACGCTGGACAATCTCCTCACCGAGAAGGAATAGACATGCGGCAACAGAAATGTAGTTCCACAGAGCGAGAATATATCATGGACTGAAGATGTGAGCGACGAGAAAGTTTTCAGGATAATGGATATGAAAAGCAAACTTACAAATCAAATTTTGGAACAAATAATGAGGAAAGAGGTCTTGGAGAATTAGACACTCAGAGGATATATTAAAAGGCAAAGGCTCAGTGGGAGAAAGCTAGTAACCTACTTTACAAGCGCGTAAAAATGGCTCTCAGAACCGGTAGTGGGAATTATGTTAAAAATAACAAAAATTGCTTGCAGCTACATTTTTCTTTTTAAATTTTACTCCAAGCAAGGCAA
>OZ038507.1:65288873-65326373 GCA_964036315.1 Acanthosepion esculentum
AGATACAAGTGTCTTTAAATAAAATTGTCGGACTCTGTCCAATTCAAATATACATATATATATATATATATATATATATATATATATATATATATATATATATTCTTATAGTTTTCTTCCTGATTTTTCTCTCTATATAATCTTTCTTTTTTTTAGTTTGTTTTTCTTACTCTCCACCAAGTTATGTCATCTTTCCTTTCGTTCTCTAATTCCTTCTTATTTTTCATTTTTTTTATTTTTCATTCCGTTTTTCCTTTTTTTTTTAACTTTTTCATTCATTCATTTATCCGGCCAGTCATTCTTTCATTCTTTGCTTGGCAATTTTCACCTTTTGTTGTTGTTGTTGTTGTTGTTGTTGTTGTTGTTCTTCTTCTTCTTCTTCTTCTTCTTCTTCTTCTTCTTCTTCTTCTTCTTCTTCTTCTTCTTCTTCTTCTTTTCTCTCGTAGTTCAATAGCGCTGATTGTTGTCACAATCATTCATTAAACACCCTGGGAACCAATCGTCAGGCCAGCGTGGTTGGGTGGAGGACGCGGGGGGGGTGTGAGGTAGGTGGAGAGAGACGAGTCTGATTTTTTTCCCCTTCTACCCCCATTCAAGCAGCAGCAAAAATCCTGACAGACTCCACCAGACGAGATTTCTCATCGTGGCGAAATACCCAGCACATTCTTGTTCACAGCAGATGAGCACACAGAGGTTAAGTGAATGGGTTCATCATTTTGTCAAAAAAAAAAAGGTCGCAGTTTGTAACACACACACACACACACACACACACACACACACACACACACACACACACACACACACACACACACACACACACGTGAGAGCCATAGCCTCGTATTAAATTCAAGATTAAATGCCCAAATTTTACATTCAGATGATAATTGCATCAGTGATAGTTTCACATAAAAATAGTCACTTGTTAAAAACAACTGCAAAATAAAAGATGTACCGTAAATTGCTGCGTACAAAAGCCGAGTTTTCAAGCCTAAAACCAATCTTTCCAGAACTAGGGGCCGATTTATATGGCGAGTGTAAATTGCAAACCTTTGCCACGGAAGCATGAACAAGTGGCACAGTTCTCCTAACAAATACTGTTATTACTTAACATACATCCAGTTGTTTGTCACAAATGCAGAGTGTCCATAAAGCTATAGTAAATATATATATATATATATATATATATATATATATATATATATATATATATATATATATATATATATGTATATATATATATATATATATATATGTATGTGTGTGTGTGTGTGTGTGTGTATGCAAGATGTCCATAAAGTTTGAATCTGCGATAGAAATAATTTGTAAAAAGGATTAGAAAGAAGTAAATCTATTTATATATATATATATATATATATATATATATATATATATATATATATATATATAGGCACTCTGTGCTACTTTCCGACAACTCCTGCAGTATATATATATATATATATATATATATATATATATATATATATATATATATATATATATATATATATATATATATATATATATATAGGCACTCTGTGCTACCTTCCGGCAACTCCTGCAGCCGCGCTGGTAACTGTATTGGTTCATCCTTTCCTTTCGACTCTACTAGGAAAGCCGAAAACGGGGAACTAGACGTCCGGGCAGCCCTAGCTCTCCATACATCCCGCCCAGGCTTGTAGCGCACTGGAGTGGATACTCCCGCGACGTCGCAAAACATCGGCACAACACGGGAATTGAAGTGCCTGGGAGAGTGCCGCTCCAGAGTCGGACTACACAGTCCCCAGAGGCGACGTAACGCCATCGCCTAGCACTTACAGCGCTACTCCATCGTCTCCCGAGACCGACGGATGCCGAACCGAACTGATATCTTCGATGAGTAAGAGGTAGCAAATCAGACTCAATATAGCGCCGCTCGCTCACATATTCCATGCCGGAACTCAACTGAAATTCTCTGTAACCATAGGACTGTGCCCACCGGAGCCACGACTACTATCACCAAGCTGCTAAAACTGAAGTATTAGAAGCCGGATCAAGCAATGGTATACATATGATAGAAATTGTTAGGAGGATTTGATAATTATAATTAAGTTGAATCTGAAAGAAACCTCAACAGAATGCAGAAAACACTGGACGGTCGTTTCGTTCTAATTTTCGGACTCATCAGCAGTGCGCATCCACTACCTAGAATTGAAACCCTGACAGTTAGGTTGTCATGCAAACATCATACCAACGGGCGTTATATTGAGTCTGATTTGCTACCTCTTCGTCACCGAAGGTTACATTGACGATTAAAACCATAACTCTATAACAGGGATCGGCAGGAAAGATGGAAGAGAGTGGAAAAACTGTCAACATAAAACTTACAGTTATATCCAGACATTTGAAATGTATAATGATGAGACCTAACTACCAATCTAGTACTGGCTTGAATTCGTAAAGTCTACGTGCCAAATATGAAAGCAATATTTATTCTGTTTAATACACAGAAATGTGGCACAAGGCCGAAGGGGGGATTGCGAAAAGGACGGACTTCTTCTGTCTTAACTATAATTTAGCTAGCCACAAACACTAACCCAATCATACAAACAATATTCCTTACACCAAAACAACACATTCGTACGTACCTTTCTTACTACATTCACCATAATACCTCATGGTCTCTATGAAAATACTAACTAGTCCCCATATTTACAATTCATTTGTCTGTGGGTGTGCCAAAGATGAAAGCTCATCAGAATAATTACTATGAAATTTCTTTTATAGAAACAGACTAAGGAAGCTACGTTAAAGTGATGGGAAAGTGACTGGAGCTGAGTTACCAAGTTAAGACTGATAACATTGCAGATCCTTCTTTTAACAAGAATCTGCAAATACACACAAGCACCACCAGACCAGATCTGACAGTAATATTCAATGCATGGACGAATGTGTAAAGTTAGATTCTGGCAGGAAGGATTGTCTAGCACGACACAGTGAACCAACTTTCCTAGCAGCAGACCTAGCAATTGATTCTTTTCTTTCTTTGATGCTAAAAGATATTTCATCACAGAAATAAAAGTGTGAAGCTTGATATTACGAGACATATTAAAAACGGACGAAGCAACCGGTTTAATTTAAATTAAAAAAAAAACACACAGAAAATGTACAATGAAAAGGAAATGTGGAGGAGAAAAAAAAATTATGAACACAAGGAGCTAGAGACAAATGACAGCGAGACCCAACAAACACTCACGCTGTTTACACAAGGAAGGCTTGCGGGACCCGATGTAAAGTGCCTCCAGCACGTTGAGGTGAAATACACATTTCCTATTCATTGTACATTCTCTGTGTTTTTAATTTAAATTAAATCTCCCGTTGGAAGCCTGAAGAACGGGAGCGAACCCGGTTGCTTCGCCCGTTATTAATATGCCTGGTCATATCAAGCTTCACATTTTTATTTCTGTAATAAAATTTTGTACCTTCAAAAATATATTTAAATCATATTTCTTCGTGTATGTCTATGATTTGGGGTGATAAGAATGTTATTGTCAGAATTGAGATGAGATCCAGACTGGCGGGAGTTCGGGCAGCAGAAGGACATTTCAATGACCGTTGGAAAGAAAAAAAGAAATATCCCTTTTAAATGCATCCAAATTGGATCACCCATTCAGATGTTAAAAAAAAGAAGCGGCGAAATCTTCTGATTGGCTTGAAATTGGGATTGTGTTAACCGTACATTGCGCCGTACAAGTCGAGATTTCAAGCCTGAAAATAACAGCGGTCGACTTATATGGCGATTGTAAACGAGGGACAAGCATCCTTAACAGATACTTTACATCACTTGTCATATCTCCAGTTGGCTGCCACAAATATATCTCACTAAAACTTGTTTACTAAACATATTTAATATATTAACACAGAAATTAATTTAGAAAAATATGACAAACTGGAAAGTTTTTTTTTTTTACGCGTTTCATCCGTTAGGATTTCATTGGACTGGGCTTTGAAGACGTTGCCACGTCTGCACATGCGCATGAAACGAGAGACGCAAGTAGCTTCAAAATTTCAAGAATTAATATAGGATAATAAAATAGTAACACAAATTATTACTCCCTCCGTTCCGAAATAGTTGTACCAAAAATATTTTCATATTGTTCCAAAATAATTGTTCCAGTAGAAAAAAAAAACACCAAAAAGAACAAAGAAATATCATTTATTCCCATACTCAACAGTAAATGAGTAATATTAGTGAATTGTCATATAAATAAGTGTGAAATATATCGAAACTAATATACATAAACTAATATACATAAACAGTTTTTGTTGCAACTCGTCAGAAATAGAAATGGATACTTCAAGTTTTCCTTCTCTTTCAAGTTTCTCTTTAGACATGTGCCGGAGTTTATAGTTGTTATCGCAGTCAAGTAAAATAACTTGTTCCATTGCTAACTGCAAACTTAGAAAAGTATTGTTAAGCTTCGACTTCTGAAGTGTATTGAAGCTTTCTCCAACTGCTTCAATGAGCTGGTCAACATTATTTGGAGCTTGCTGGTGCTGAATTGATTGAATTGCATTAAAATAACCCAGATCAAGGACATTGAGATCCGGACTATTTGGAGGCTGGTAAAATAATTCAATTTGCAAACCCAGATGTCCTGCAGCTACGTTTAATTCATCTGCAACCTGTTTTATTTCACCACGCTTCAGGACACGATTGTGGCTCTTTCCAGCAGTGCTTGCGACACAGCACTACGTTCATTATTTGTCAATTCGTGCTTCTTGCAATTCCGTTTAGCATTTCTGCCAATTGGCTTCTCTTCTCCCATCATAATCTCTTGCCAGCGGGTGGTATGAAAAAAAAATTACAATTTTAATGTGATGAAAAAGTGATATAATTTGCGCTTCGAATTATCTACCTGAATAAGCTAATATAAATACTTGAGGAACATCAATGCTAACCTGTTAATGTAAACGGCAAACAATTCGACTAAGAATTAGTATATTCCAAATGAGATTTCCGGCTATGGAACAACTATTTCAGAACAGAGGGAGAATTCTACTAAAATTAAAGGAAATATCACACCCAATTACTGATACACTAAATGTAAACACTGACCGGAGCGCCGTAAAAGCATAATTACTGTTCAATTATAGTGAAACATTATTTTGAAAGTTACTATGTTACATTGACGATTAAAACCATAACTTTAAAACAGGGATTGTCAACCTTTTGCTAACTATGTGCTGACTTAGGGTTTTAAAATCATTCAGTGTGCCAACAGCATACGTATTTTAATACAAGCCAATGTCAATCTACCTGTTCTACAATATATTTTATAGAGTAATATCTAGGATATATTCTTTGGTATATGTCTACGACTATAGAATCCGGTCTGTCCTGCTATTTACTCATAGCTGGTGGGGAGAAGAGGATTCATGCCTTTCCTAAGGGTATTAGCATATAAATGAATTTAATGGATTCGATTGGAATTTGAGCCGATAGCCATTACTCCTGTTGTGAATATGGATTATCTCCCCTTTGATAATCCACGCTATAAAAGCTGTACATTTCCGCTTGTCAAGTAGACGAGTAGTAAGATTCTTAATTGAATAAAAGATTACTAGACTGAATCTCTTGTCCTGTTTTCATTACAATTTATTCAATTAAGAATCTTACTACTCGTCTACTTGACAAGCGGAAATGTACAGCTTTTATAGCGTGGATTATCAAAGGGGAGATAATCCATATTCACAACAACTCCATTGAGCCGACTTCGTGTTTTAAAATCTTTCAGTGTACCAACAGGATACGTATTTTTATACAAGTCAAGTTCAATATACCTGCTCTACAAAATATATTTATATAGTAATATATACAGTATGTAAAGCATAATAATAGAAATATACTGTGTGCGAGTGGGAGGGGGAGAGAGTGTGGATATAAATATAGAGAGATAGCGAACTGCTAAGAAAACTTGTGTTTCACAGACATCTATTGAAACCGCTCGTTTTGGGATATGTTTTTTTTTATTTTTGGTATTTGCCGGATAAATTCGATAACATCAAAATATGACGAACAATTTAAAGATGAATGAAAATTAACAAGGAATTACAAGAAAACAAATCCTAAACAATTCCAAATAGTTCTTATAAGGCAGGAGTCGCCAACCTGTTGCTAACTATGCGCAAACTTAGGGTTTTAAAATCATTCAGTGTGCCAACAGGATACGTATTTTTATACAAGTCAAGATCAATATACCTGTTCTACAATATATTTTATATATGTCTATATTTCTGAGATGAAGTATTATGTACATTATTTACATTATTCGGACTATTGTCCTCATCTTTGTCGCCATGTTTAACACAACGTTTTGGCCGTTGTACGCTCCGGCCTTCTTCAGGTGGTTGGAATGTCGAACTGAACCCTTTATTTCGCTCACTGGGGTAGACTGTTCTAGTTCCACGTGTCATGTTTAATGGATATCAGTTATCTCCTGTTAATTTCCCTCTGAAAGTTCTCCACTGCCTTGACCGGGTATTGAACTCACACTCTTTGCGTTCTGTCAATGGATCTAAACAACGCCTTTATCCACAGTGCCATGTGTCCTTGAGGACAAATGGCACAGTGTAATAAACTTGACGACAAAGATGAGGACAATAGTCCGAATAATGTAAATAATGAATATATTTTATATAGTAATATATAGTATATATACTTTAGTATATATTGTCATCCACGGACAGATGTTTCGCTGTATCACAGTTCCTCAGTGTAGCTAGACATCCGATTGCCTCAAGCGGGGAGCGAAACACTACGAATTTAGCATCAAGTATATTTTAAAATTGATGCAGCTAAATATCTTTTTTGCGTTGTAGCATATATTCGTTCGGACATCGTGATGTTATTTGCGACAGCGTGCCATTGGAAATTGATTGGCGTGACACGTGTGACACGCGTGCAGTTAATTGTAAACCCCGGCTCTAACCCCCCCCCCAAAAAAAACGGTAACTCATACATCTGGTATTTTATAAATTTTCAGACTATCGTTTACTGCAGCATAACTTAATTTACTGGTAGGCTTAAGTTTTAGACGACTGGTAGCCTACCCAATGTTTTCGGTGTCAAACTATACGGTGTGTACAGGCATAACTGATAATTTTGAGCTAAAAATCTTGAGGTCGACTTATACGCCAGGTCGTCTAGTAGGCCGAAGTTTACGGTTTATTTTTTACAACTATTTGTGGTATCGGGTTACAGAGTAATAGGTGGATATGTGTGCAAGATATAGGTGGGGAAAATACATCTGGGGATTCGGTTGCACAAGGCGGCGGTTCGTGGAGAGAATCTGCTCGAGTGGAACTTACATCTCACGAAAGGAATACGAAGTGAGTGAGGGTGGATTGCCACAATGGGCCTGGCAGGTGTGAAATGTCTTTATATATATATATATATATATATATATATATATATATATAAAACACTTATTATGTAAAAGGTGCAGACTGATCTTTAAACAGAAATGGTTATGATGATATAAACACCTTTTCCTCTAAAGCGAAAAATGGGAAAAATCGGCACTGACTTTTCTGGGATCTGGATTTCTTTATGATTGGATTGTCTGAGATGAATCATCTCAAAGGGATTGATCAGTGTCTCTTTCAAGAAAAAAAAAACTATAAAAAAACCCAGAATGTCAATTATTTAGTGAGTAAGAACTTCGCAAGTCCACATCCACCATCTTGATAGCCCCTCCTTGGCGCGACGGGAAGCTGGTGTCTGGACGGTTCGTGGTGAATAAGAAGCAGTTAGCGGAGAGATCGGGTTTCGATGCAAAGGATGCGCACCGGTTTGAATTCATTGTCTCTCTTCTTTTAGATAGGCTGGCTACACGATGGCGAGAGAGGCGCTTGTTCGACTGTTTAAGCAGGGGGTGGGTGGCCCGAAGACATTAACTCCAAAGTGTTTTAACAGGGGACGGAAAATGCGACACCGACATTCGAAGGCCCATCGGGATAGCGAGAAAGGCTTTCCAAAAGCTAAGCAAAAGTCATATTAAGAAGCAATAAAATTTCAAGAGAGCACTGAACTGTCATTTAATATCACTCCTCGTATCGGGCAGTGAATGCCGGACGATGTCCTCACAGATGAAGAAGAGACTTGAAACAGGAGAAAAATGGTTCTACAGAAGGATGGTGAGAATATCATCACTGAACAACCACGAGCATGTGAGCAATGAGAAACGAAAAGTTACTTATATACAACATCTGAAAAGTACATTCATGAAGAAAGGATTTTTGTAAAATTCGACACTCACAGGACATATTGAAGGGAAGAGGGACTCGTGTAAATGGTTGCTAGAACAGTTATTAGGATAAATTGGCGAAGAGCAATTTTACTAATTGCTGCAAATGACAAGAAACTGTGGAGAGCCATGATTTGCCACGTCCTGAAGGGTCATGTCACATCAAAGAAGTTTTTACACTACCCACACATCTCTTAGATAAGTAATCAATTAGAGATTATGATATATATATATATATATATATATATATATATATATGACAAAAATATTGGCCCCTGAAAAATTAATTTCGGTTGAGCTCTGTTGGTTTGAGCTGTGAGTTTGTAAACAGTGACTATTTAAGCTAATATAGCATGACTCTTCGGCAGAATTGAGTCACTGTCAGTCACTGTGTGTTTATCTAAATCTAAAAATAAACACGCTAAAATTCACCTTCATCCCTGCCGTGCTAGTGGTAGAAGTTCCGACTGACGCCAGTTCAGTCGGGTTTCGATCCTAGCTAGAGGCAACCGGACGTCTAGCCACACTGATGAGCTGTGAAACAGCGAAACAGTCTGTCTGTGGATGAAAAATATATATATATATATATATATATATATATATATATAAACGAACATTGAAGTTAATACTCAGAGACTTTACTTGACTTGTATCGGTTTTTTCCCTGGTCGGGTTGAACCGGCTTCCTTCCGAGCAAGTACACCATCTCGGACCATCGCTGCCCACGCCGGCCAATCCTGAGTCAGGTCACACGAAATGGCGAGCCACTCGCGATTCCATCGTCGAAGACCAACTACTTGCGGACGCGATAGTACTGCTAGGTCATCCCTGATCGTGCTAGCCCACGTCTTCAGCTGCCCACCGATACGTCTTCGCCAGCCAGGAAGAGAAGGAGAGCGAAGTACATCGCGGATGAGCTCTCCCTCCGAGCGCCGAGTTGCGTGCTCGAACCATCGAAGACGACGGTGGAGCAGGACAACGAGGCAGAGTGGTTGTGGGCACACGATCGATCCGGCGGCATCGTAGAATGCAGCGAAAGCAATCGTTGTCGAACAATTCAAGCCTTCGTAAGTCAACCGCTCTAAGTGGCCACGTTTCGCAGCCATAGAAAAGGTTAATCCGAACAATAGCCTGATAGATGCGCCCCTTCGTAGCCGCGGAAATCTCTCGTCGTCCCCATAGTGACCGCTTGAGACGTACGAATGCGGACTTTTAAGCTCCTATGCGGCGTTCGATCTCAGCAGCAGCCTGCCCAGGTGGTATAATGGTTGAACCGAGATAAACGAAAGACTGCACGGCCTCCAGATTGACCCCGTCCAGAATCAATGGGTGCCAGTTGATCGGATCAACCAGGGATGGCATAACACTCAGAGGCGGCAGAATGTTTCATGATAAACGCAATCGTCAGGCCTTCAATGTTCACTTTTATATTTACATACGCTCTATCTCTGACTTTGAGCGCTTCATCCCATAAATATAGCATACCTTAAAACTATATTTCTTCTTCATATATATATATATATATATATATATATATATATATATATATATAATGAGTTCAGACGATACTTAAAAATCCATTTTGTTATAATTTATTTCATGATATACAAATATTAATCTCTTCAGAGCGATGTTTTTTTTGTTTTGTTTTTTTAATAAATGGAGGCAATTCATCCAGACGAAAGGAAAAGGGAAAGGAAAAAAAGCAAAAGAAAAAAGAAAAGGAAAAAATAACATTAAAATCGGAAGAAAGAAAAAGAAAAATCTCAATATAAAGTTTTAAAAATCGGAAAAGGGGGAGAAAGAGAAAGGTTGGGGAGAGAGAGTAGAGTGATAGAGGGAAGAAAAGAAGGAAGAATTAAACAAGAGCCGATAGGGTGGCCTAGAAAAGATTTTTTTCTCTAAGGAGGGAACAAGTTAAAAGTACAGAATAAGGGAACAGATTGATCAGATTTAAAATGGATACATTCAATTGCCTGATATTCATGTAATTTTTGACAGCGAATCACTTGTCATTACATTACAATCCTCACAATTTCAAATTAATAATAACAATAACAATTATTATTATAATATAATATTATATATATATAATATAATAATATAATATAATTATAATATTAATATTAGAAATCAATAAAATAAAATAAATTAAATAAAAAAAATTAAAAATTAAAAAATATAAAAATATATAAAAGATACGTACATGAAATATTAATTAATAAAATAATTACATAAATTAATTAAATATATAAAGAACAATTTTAAGTAACTTAAAATATACATATATATACATATATATAAATATATGTGTGTATATATATATATATATATATATATTTGTCATCCACAGACAGACTGTTTCGCTGTTTCACAGCTCATCAGTGTGGCTAGACGTCCGGTTGCCTCTAGCTACGATCGAAACCCGACTGAATTTCTACCCGCTAAGCCATCAGCGTACGGTACGGAATGGAGGTGAATTTTAGCGTGTTTATTTTTAGATTCGGATAAACACACAGTGACTGAGAGTGACTCAATTCTGTCGAAGAGTCGTGCATATATATATATACATATATATACATACATAAGGATAAAAATAAAAAGATACATATATAAGGATAAAAATGTAATAATAATATATATAAAAATAATTAATACTTTAAGATTTAACTGGTGTACGAAGAAAATCCCACAAATGATCATGTACAAAAACGTGATTGTGTTATGTGGTAAATTGTCAGCAGGCAATATACCACATAACACCCTTGAGCGCTTAGCCTGTGAGCGGGTAGAATGGAGATCAACGTGTTTTAGTTGACTCAGCAATTTTCAGTCTGCTTGTCTGAATCATCTTCAAGAATCGAGAGAAAAATCTAAAAGGTCAGCAAATCTAACAGTGATCTCATCCCACAATCCTCACACTTGTTCCATATGTGGTCTTCTTTGTAAATCACTAGCGGGTCTTAAATGCCACTTAAGATTATCGCACAAAATTTCATAACTGAATCAACTAAGGTGTCAGATCCTCAGACGCCGAATCCGACAGGAGAGTCCATTATATATATATATGCCCCGCCCCACCAAACACACCAAATTACTCAAAGACAACATATCTATTTATCCATCTGATACAATAGCAGAGTTCTTAGAATCAAATACCCAGACATGTGATTTGAATATAATGGTAGCCCCGACCATGTCCATTAGAAGAACTGCATACTGAAAACTGGTGCACATAGCGGGTCACAATGTTTCCAAACTGCTCTCCACAGGTTTTAAATTCAGATGCCCTTCCTAGACCGCCACCCAAGCAATAGAACCTAGTTTCGTCTGGTATTTTACTCACAGCTGGGTGAGAATAGAGATGGATTCATTCCTTTGCCAAAGTTTGAATTCGAACTCTTTTATCTAATTTCTCTATCCAATAATACACTACTATATATATATATATATAGGTAACTATACTCGTGTCGAAAAACCTTCGAATTCTTGATATAAAAATAGCCAAATCAATCACGAAGGGAAAAAAAGGTTTTAAAAAAGAAAGAGCCAGGAACATCAAACTCTGTCGAAAATAATCGCACAGATACAGGTTCAAGGCCCAAAGAAAAAAAACCGATACGAGTAAACAACTAACTAAAGAGCTCGATACAAACGTAGAGCAGACCTAGTCAAACCTAATGAGTCAGACAAACCTACGAAGGTTTCACTTAGGCAGATCGTCAGCGTCAGCTGTCTGGCTCATTAGGTTTGACTATATATATATATATATATATATATATATATATATATATATAGAGAGAGAGAGAGAGAGAGAGAGAGAGAGAGAGAGAGAGGGATCACTAAAACAATAAAAGATAAGAAACCAACAACCGATCCATCACGTCTCGGACCAACCTTAATTGTTTTATGACCCTTCGCTCAGAACTCTTCACTGCCATTTAAAGAAAGACATTCGAATGACCAACACAAAAACAGAGAATGTCTCATATCGAAACATTGAAAAAGAAAAAAATTAATTATTTTTAATAATATGTGGAAATCTCCAACCTTTACCTGAAGACGGTCGTGAGACCAGAAACACGTGTTGTAAAATTATGAAAAATAAATAATAATATTTTTTTAAAAACCCACATTACAGCCAAAAAGTTTACGGTACCTCTTTTCTTTTTAATATACACACTTTTCTCCCGTTGGAACCATTATAACCTCTTCATTATATATATATATATATATATATATATATATATATATATATATATATATATATATATATATATGTGAATAAATGGTGGTACTCGTTTGGAAAAACCTCCAATAGCTTAACTTGTAGTAGAAAAAATCAGTTCCCGAGGAAAAATGGGAAATAAAATAAGGAAGAACCAAGAACATTAAAACAAGGCGAAAACATGCGTCAAGGGTTTAAGCTCCAAGTCCAAGGAAGAAAAAAAACATAACAAGTAAAAAGGGTAAAAGACAACGACGTAAAGTGCTCAATGCACTAAGTAGAGCAAACCTAAAATAATCCTAAGGAGGCAGGCAAACCTACCTAGGTTTCACCTAAACGGATCTTAAGGGTAAAGCTGGCGCCATCGGTCTGATTGAATAAATTACAGATATTATGTCTGCAAATTTTTAACAAAATCCGTTCATACTCACGAATAACCTTCAGTGTATTGACGTTAAAGGATGAGAGAAATGTGCTATGCATTCATTAGAACGTGAAAAAAAAATCTATCCATTATGAAAAGACCGGAACTTAATGAAAACTTAAAAAAAAAACTCCGTGCTCAATTTCACATACGAACTTAACAAAGATAACAAACTCCCTTTCCTTGACATTTTCATAGACACAAATAACAACACATTTACTACCTCTCCCTACAAAATTCAACCAACAAAAACTCTTGGACTCTCAACTATAAGAGTGAATGTCCAGATTACTACAAAATAGCACTTATGCAGAATTTAATTAACCGAGTACAAATTAATTCCTCCACAAAAAAAGATTATCTACACTGAACTAAAAAATATTGACATAGAGAGAAAAAATTCCATAATGAATATTTTTTTTCACGTTCTAATGAACGCACAGCACACACACACATACACACACACACACACACACACACACACACATATATATATATATATATATATATATAGTTTTCTGGGGTGTGTGGTTGAAGTCAATGGCAATTTTATTAAATAAATCTATCTTTTGTATTTCAAGGTATTTTTTGTGTAATTCTGATAAATATATCTGTTAAAATGAGATGTCAGTGTTATTTTCATTTTTGCGTAATTTAATGAAGATTTTATCTATGGCACCCTATATATATATATATATATATATATATATATATATATATATATATATATATATATATATATATATATATATATGAATATGAGATAGAGCGATAGAGGGGATTTTAGAATTATTTTTAATGTCGCGCTAAATTAATTTAGAATCTTTTTTTCTTTCCATCCATTTTCTTAATAGGCATGTCACATTGTGAGAATAGAACATTTTCTAAGAATGGTGAAATATTATTCTAATAAAAAATTCTAAAATACGTAGCACCCCCTCGCTCGGGCGCATGCGTAGTTATATCAACAAAACAAATTTAGTTTTTTTTTTCGGCTATACAGTCGAATTCTCTGCCTTCGGACAGAGAGGAAACCGGACGAGGCCCTGCCGAAGGGCAGTCTCTCGTTCGGAGAGGTAGACTGACACTGAACACGTTTATTGGGTTCGAAAGGGAATATTTTTATCCGAGACTACGGGCTCGGAAGACCCACGTAAAACTCGGCCTTGTGCCACATCTAGCCGGGGTGGGGGGCAAGTGAATATCGTACTAAAGGATGAAAGTCGTCACAAGTAAACTTTTTTCAAATTTATCATAAATTTACTCCAGTGTATATATATATATATATATATATATATATATATATATATATATATATATATATGGGGGGTACGCAATCGCGTGTATGTGTATGTACATATTCGCTCTATGTTTAATACTTCAGATCAGTCAATCAATCTATCAATATATATATATATATATTAATACATGTTTCATTAAATAATATAGATAAGTGTTGTCTATATATTTTATGTAAGTTTTTTTCATATAGTCTGATAATCTTAATAACATTATCATTAAATAATGAAAGAAAATCACAATATTGATACATACTTTTTTTTATTTAATCCAATCTGAGCTTTCGGCTTACATAAGCCATTATCAAAGATGACAATTACACAATATATTTATGCAATACACGAACAAGAAATTGATGATAGTATTATTTGTTTACATGGATGATTTCCAAGCAACGATAAACACGTGCATATAAAACGCTGAAAGCGAAAATCGCACGACAGCTCATGACGTCACACATGACCACGCGAGAGTGAATCCGATGAGTATTGAGTATGGAAAGCCGTTGGTATGAACCAATGACTTCTGTTACTAATTATTGGCATTTAAGGATATTTGTGGAGATTTCATAGTTTATTTTGTTCAGGTTAGGTTTCAACTGTTTTATGTATATAGCTTCAAGAATTTTTAGTTTTTGTTTATTGTTTTCATGTTTAAGTATAGTTGTGTTTTCGACGAGGATTTTCCGGAATTGTGTATGCGGCCAGGCATGTTGTTTTAAATGTCTAAAAATGTTAGAGTTATCATTCAAATGTAGTGTCAAGCGTCGTGAAAGCGAGTTTGTGGTGTGACCAACATAGATATTATTTAGTTCGTTGGAGATACAATCTCCCAAAGGGCACCTGAATTTGTAAACTATGTTGTTTTTTTTCAAATCGCTAACCGGGGGAGAAGAATCATTTCGAATAATTGAGTTGGATATTTTAGATTTAGTGTAGTATATAATTAACTTAATTCTTTTGCGAGGATCTGTTGTGGATATGTTAGTATTTACTAATTTTTTTAGTATATTTTCATCTTGTTTATAATTAGTATGCATTTGATTACGATATAGGAGATTAATATGTTTGAGATTAGTAGAAGCAGTATTATGTACTATTTGCTTAGTATTGAGATTTCTAAGAAAGCATCTTATTTGTTCATCAATTATATAGTTTGGAAAACTATTATTAACAAGTGTTTGTTTTATATTCTTTAGTTCACTGTAAAAAATCTGTTTTGTGGATGAATTAGTTTTATTGTATATGAATATGAATCTATCTCTCCATATATATATATATATATATATATATATATATATATATATATATATATATATGAATATGAATCTATCTCTCCATATATATATATATATATATATATATAAATATGAATCTATCTCTCCATACACACACACACACACACACACACACACACACACACACATATATATATATATATATATATATATATATATATATATATATATATATATATATATACACTAATAACTTTATTCATAGGACGTGTTATATAGATAAAGATATACATTTATATTCATATATATACTTGTGAGTATTTGTATGTATGTATGCATATATATCCATGCTATATGATTGTTTGAATGAGAATACCCATTTAGATATACTGAGATATACGTAGATCCCCTCCCCACAACCCGACATATATATATATATATATAGAATGATTGTCATTCGCTCTTCACTCAACGCCCTCACACCAACGCGTATTTGAGTCAAACACAAACCGAGAGAATTAGCCGAGTTGCGTCCCCTTTCGATCAGTTGCCTTCACAAAGGCAGACACGATTTCGGGGCCTCTAACTAAACACTTGTTTGTGCTTTTGTTCCGACGGTTGAATAGCCTTGATTGGTGCGACAATACGTAATTAGGAGGTTGGCCAACACATGGCCAAACGACACGAGTCGACCCAGCGGATATCGGCCCGGTCACGCCATATCCTCTCGCCAACACCGACACCGACATTGTTAATTAGTTGAGCCTCTTCATCGACCAATCAAAGAACAGGAACCACAATTCAAATTTGCCGACTATTCATTGGCCTTTGTGCGTTTGTGAGAATTTTTCTTTTTCGTTTTCTTTTAATTTTTTAAAATTTCTTTTTAGTTTTCGTTTTTTTTTTTCGTTTGTTTGTCAATTTCGTTCTTCCTCTTTTTTATTTTCTTATTGTTTTTCTGCCTATTTAATTTTCTTTTATTTACTTTTCTCTCTATTTTCGTTTCTTTTTCTTTCTTTCTTTCTCGATTTTATTACTTTTTCTCGCTTTCTTCACTCTCTTTTATTTCCTCCTTTTATAGTTTTTTGTTGCATTTATCCGTAACTTTCCTTCTTTTTTCTTTCACATTCTTCTTTAGATTCGCCATTCTCTTTCTCTACTTTTTTCTTTCTTTTTCTTCTTTAAACACTTTGTGTTCTTTCTTCTGTTTTCTTTCCTTTTTCTTTCTTTTTTCTTTCTTTTTCTTCTTTAGACACTTTGTGCTTTTCTTCCGTTTTTCTTTCTTTCTTTTTTCTTTCTTTTCCTTCTTTCGATCCTTCGTTGCCATTCTTCACTTTTTCTTTCTTTTTTCTTCTTTAAATTCAACGTTTTATTTCTTTTTTTCTTTGTTTTTCTTATTTTTTTCTTCTTTCTATCCTTCGTTGTCATTCTTCCGTTTTTTTTTCTTTTTTTTATTCTATTAATTCGTTGTTTTCTTTCTTTTGTTTTTTTCTTTTGTTTTTCTTCTTTAGATCCTTCATTCTCATTCTTTCGTCTTTCGTCTTTCGTTTTTTGTTTTTTTTTGTTTTTCATTCATTAAATTCGTTTTCTTTCAGTTGATTTTATTTCTTTTTCTTCTTTTGATCTTTTGTTGTCTTTCTTTCGTTTTTCTCACTTTTTCTTCTTTAAATTCGTTGTTTTCTTTCTTGCGTTTTTCATTCCTTTCTTTTTCTTCTTTAGATCCTTCGCTAGTTTTCTTTCGTTTTTCTTTATTTGGTATCCGCTTGTCGCTTTCTTCGTTTCCTTCTTGCTTTTTGTGTCATTTCTTTCTTTCTTTCTTTCTTTCTTTCTTTCTTTCTTTCTTTCTTTCTTTCTTTCTTTCTTTCTTTCTATTTCATTTCTTTATTTTTCTTTTGTCATCTTCTCTCTTTCTGTTTTTCTCACTTCAATGTCTTTTTTCTTTTTTTTTTCTTCATTTCTTCGTTTTTTTTCTCTCATCCATTCGTCTCCTTCTTCTTTTCTATTTTCTTTCATTTAACATTTTCCGTTGCATTATTTATTCCATCTTTTGGAACTTTTTATTTCTTTATTTTTCATCTGAATATGCCAATAATTAACACCTTTCAGATTATTCTATTTCATAAACTATTATTATCATTATTATTATTATTATTATTATTGTTATTGAATGACAGAGAAGCATGACAACAAAGTGAAACCGGAGCACACATTCGAATATAACCATCAGGACAACTAGAGTAACACGCGTATAACAAGTACATGCATCACAGCCAAATATGCGAGATAATGATTTTATAAATATAGTTCATTACGCTGTAGGTAGGTTTAAAAAAAGGAAATAAGTTCAGGTCGGGTAACCCAGCCCGATCTGACGGTCTCAGGTTGAGAGTGATCCGAAATACCTAGATGCGATTCCGAAGTTGCCTTGGCTAACACCCTCGAACATAAAGAAACAATCCTAAAAACATTTGGTATGACAGTTTTCCCACTTCTGAACCGAGATGAGTTATTCCCTAGGAAACATGGCCACAAGATTATGGCCATGAAACTGACGAAGTAATTTTGGGGTTGCTGAAAGGGATATATTTACTGCAATCCACATTAATTTTCCAAAACAAAATAGATACGTATTAACACCTGCAAACAATTAAGATCAGAAGCCATGGAAGCCATGATTGTGCTGTATTAGGGCCTTTATTATTATTATTATTATTATTATTATGATAATTATTATTATTATTATTATTATTATTATTATTATTATTATTATTATTTCCTTTGATATCTGGCGTTTACACATTTCTTTCCGCGTCCCGCCCAGGGACCTAAAGTTAGAAATGGTATCATGACACTTTCCACTGAAAAAATAAAAAAATTAAAAAAATTAAAAAATAATTACATAGATAAAGCCCTTTGTAAAGTGTGGGCTGTACCTGTCAGAATAATTTTTTGTATCTCTTTGAGGCATGGACTTCCAGGATCCCTTCAATCAGCCTACTGGAATCTTTTCCAACAGTCCAAGAGCTCCAACTACAACAGGGATTGTTGATGTTCCCATGTGCCACATTTTTGAGATTTCTATTTCAAGGTCCTTGTATTTTGACAGTTTTTCGAATATCTTCAAAGATACATTGCAGTCTGCAGGGACTGCTATATCAATAAGGAGGGACTTATTTTGTTTGTGGTCTTTAATAGTGATATCTTGGCGGTTGGCTTTGATTGTTCTGTCAGTGTGTATTGTGTAGTCCCATAGAATTGTAACAGGTCCTATCTCCGTAACCGGGTCTGGGTGGTGGTCGTATCAGTTTCTTTCAGTTTCCTTCCCATAGGAGTTGCAAATTTTCCAGTGCAGATATTGGCCCACTCTGTCATGCCGGGTTTTATATTCAGTGGGTGCCAATATCGTGCAACCTGATACAAGATGAGCAACGGTTTCTGGATATTTATCACAGAATCTGCATTTTGGTCTAACACAGTATTTTAGTATATGTGCTTGATAATTCCTAGTTAACAAGCATTGGTCTTGTGCAGCAATGATAAAACCTTCAGCTTCAGCTTTCAACTCTGCACTACGTAGCCACTGATGGGCGCAGTTTTTGTCTATTATTATTATTATTATTATTATTATTATTATTATTATTATTATTATTATTATTTCCTTTGATTTCTGGTCTATACCCATTTCCTTCCGGGTCTCGCCCAGAGACCTAAGGTTCGAAATGTCATCATGACATTTTCCACTGAGCAATTAAAAAAAAATACACAAATTTTACATAGATAAATCCCTTCGTAAGGTGTCGGCTGTAATTGTGAGAACAGTTTTTTTTTGTATTTCTTTAAAGTTTGGGCTTCCAGGAATCCCTTCATTGAGTCAACTGGAATCTTTTCCAACCAATCCGAGGGCTCAACAGGGATAGTTGATTATTATTATTAGGAGTATTCTTATTAATATTATTATTATTAATATTATTATTATTTCAATGAATATTTGAATCACGAGGAATTGAACGCAAACATTGATTATTATTGCTTAACTTTCGTTATTTTTTATTTGTCTTTCTTCTTTAGATGCTCCATTCTCTTTCTTCCGTTTTTCTTTCTTTTTTCTTTCTTTTTCTTCTTTATGTCCTACGTTCTCCTACTTTCCTTTTTCTTTCTTTTCTTTCTTTAGATACTTTGTGTTAATTCTTCCATTTTTCTTTCTATTTATCATTCTTTTTATTCTTTATATCCTACGTTCTCTTTCTTTCTTTTTTCTTTCTTCTTCTTTAAATTATTTGGTTTCTTCTTTTTGTTTTTCTTTCTTTTGCTTTTTTTCTTTTTCTTTCTTTTGCTTTTTTTTCTTTTTCTTTCTTTAAATCCTCTGATTTTTTCTTTCGTTTTTTATTAATTTTGTTATTATTATTTCATTGAAAATTTGAATCAGGAGGAACTTTCTTTTTGTTTCTTTCTTTTTATTCTTTATATTCTATGTTCTCTTTATATCTTTTTTGTTTCTTTTTTCTTCTTTAGATACTTCGTGTTCATTCTTTCGCTTTTCTTTCTTTTTTCTTTCTATTTTTCTTTCTTTTTATTCTTTATATCCTACGTTCTCTTTCTTTCTTTTTTCTTTCTTTTTTCTTTCTTCTTCTTTAAATTATTTGGTTTCTTCTTTTTGCTTTTCTTTCTTTTGCTTTTCTTTCTTTTTCTTCTTTAAATTCTTTGTTTTCTTTCCTTCGATTTTTATATTTTTCTTATTATTATTTCATTGAATACTGAAAGCAAGCATTGAATATTATGCTACATTAATTTTCCTAGCACTCTACTCAGTATCACAGATTTCTCAGCTATATCGGCATGTCAGTGGTTCCAGCTCTTTCTATAATTTCCGATTCCTATCATTTTAACATGACCGTTGCCGGTCCTCTTGTAATGAATGTCATGACTGTCACCTTCATGTTCCACCAATTTTAATTTTTGAGAGAAAGTCGAGATACTTAACTTTAAGTTAGGTTACACACGAATGGTTATCAGGTATGATAACGGATCGCATGTATGGCAAAAAAGTTAGACATCGTAGAACTCGAGGACAGAATAAAAGGTGTAATATCAAACATTCCCCGTGAAATGTGTGTCAAGGCGCTGAATTGTAATATTGATCGATGGTTTTTGTGGATCAATCCTGCTGGCGAACAGGTGGAGACTGTTCAGTAAACTCTGAATAAATGATTCCTCTCATACTAGTGTTAACAGAATTTTGACTCACCCTATATATAGTTTTGCCCGTACTGTTCGCGCTTGTCCCAATATATATATATATATATATATATATATATATATATATATATATATGTAGGGTGAGTCTATATATATATATATGTATATATATATTGCTAACATACACCTATATATGTATATATATAGGGTGAGTCTATATATATACTGATAACATACCTGTACAATATATATATATATATATATATATATATATATATATATATATATATATATATATATAGGGTGAGTCAAAATTATATATATATATATATATATATATACATACATATATATATATATATGTAGGGTGAGTCTATATATATATATATATATATATATATATATATATATATATATATATATATATATATATTGCTAACATACACCTATATATGTATATATATATATATAGGGTGAGTCTATATATATACTGATAACATACCTCTACAATATATATATATATATATATATATATATATATATATATATATATATATATACATACATACATATATATATATATATATATATATATATATATATAGGGTGAGTCAATATATAGATATATATATATATATATATATATAGGGTGAGGCAAAATTATATATACATATATATGCAACGCATCATTTTGCTCGTACTGTTCGCACTTGTCTCAATCAAATTTTCCCAAATCGTTAGATAGGTCTTGGCGGATCGTTGGCATGCCCAGCAGACTCCCCTGATCTGACACCCTGTGACTTCTGGGTATGGGGTATGATAAAGGATCGCTTGTATAGCAAAAAAGTTAGACATCGTAGAACTCAAAGACAGAATAAAAAGTGTAATATCAAACATTCCCCGTGAAATGTGTGTCAAGGCACTAAACTGTAATATTGACCGATGGTTTTTGTGGATCAATCCTGCTGGTCGACAGGTGGAGACTGTTCAGTAAACTCTGAATAAATGATTCCTCTCATACAGGTGTTACATAATTTTGACTCACCCTGTATTTGCTTGCACAGTTCCCAGTGGATAGGTTTTCTGCCTCAGACGAATATATTCTTGCATTAAATATGGTTAATTTATTTTATCTGTCTATATATGAGCACTGTTAAAAAGTGGTTGCTGAAGACATTAGGTTTATAATACCCAGAGATTCATACACAGATGTCCTCAAGGACACATGGCATAGTGGATAAAGGTATTAGTTTGATCCAGTGACAGGACCAAAAAGAGTGTGAGTTCAATACCCGGTTAAGGCAGTGGAGAACTTGGAGAGGGGAATTAACAGGAAATAACTGATAACTGACATCCATTAAACATGGCACGTGGAACCAGAACAGTCTACACCAGTGAGCGAAATAAAGGGTTCAGTTCGACATTCCAACCACCTGAAGAAGGCCGGAACGTACAACAGCCGAGACGTTGTAATAAAAATGGCGACAAAGATGAGTGCAATAGTCCGAATAGTGTAATTTATTTTATATTTTTATTATAATTATTTATTTAATTCATTGTAACCCATTGGAAGTAAACTCATATTGAAAAGCCACGTATGAAAGCTAATTCGTTATTCGTTATAATTCGTTATATATACCTTTTGGAGTTTGCCCCAAACCCTCCCATCCCGCTTACAATGAGGATAACCGTCACACTACCAGGAGGTATTGATGATAACGATAGTAATTGAGTAGAAGCCTACTGTCGTGGATTCCGGGAATGGAATCCTGCACAAATAAATAAACAACGCCAGTAATTGAGATAGAAGAATAAGTGTATTAAACGTACGAATACAGACTTGAAGTGAAGATTAGTAGTCCAGGAATGCGGGTTAGTAGAAAGTATATGTACAAGTCTCTGTAAGTGAAGTCGTAATTCTGTCTCTCTCTTTCTCTCTCTCTTTCTCTCTCTCTCTCTCTCTCTCTTGTATAACTCTCGGTGAACACCCTTTGTCTGTCTCCGTGTCTCTCACCCTGACTCAACGTATCTCAACCTTGTCTCACACGTATCTCCAACTCTGTCAGTATAAGTATACTTTGGACGAGTCCATCTTGTGTAAAAGGGGTCTTCCCCCACAACACTTACCTTAGAGAATAAGTGACAACAAGTCTGTTTTAATTTCTCCAGAACGTTTTTTAATTTTTCGATGTTTTTTCTAATATTGGTGTCTTTTGAATTGTCACTGCCCTTGATTTCTGTTGTTTATTTGGGGCTTTAACTCAAACTACACAGGAACATTTCCGGTGCTCTGATGACTACTATTATCTTTATGTTAAAAACAATCCAGAAATCGCTACTAATGCTTAGATACTATCTATACCAATATATCTATCATTTCAATTTCTTTCTGATCTAGAGTTTAACCTTTTGGAAGGGCGAAATATGCTATCTGGCATTGGTCTTTCCTTCTTGTTTGCGAGTGAACAGATACTGTTCTCTAGCCTGGCCTGGGCTATCCGTTTGAATGTTAAAGTCCCCGAGGGTTTTCAATTCTTTTTAATTCTCTTGAGCAGGAGTAAGCAAATTTTGGGCAGAGCCGACCAGTCAGCTATGCAGTGTCTCGGAGGTAGGCCATGATATCAAATGTACTATACTAAATTGTTACGACCTCAGACCGCTCCGTCCAGAAGACTGTCTTGGACGGAAGGTTTAAAGATAAAAAAACAACGTACTTAATGTTATATTATTTAAACAAGGTTCCTTATTGTACTACAGGAATAAGAGGACAACAACTAACATAATCAACAAAATACAGTTAGAAATGGCAAATTATTTAATGAGCCACCTGTTCCTGCTTATTGCTTGATAACTTTTCCACATCAGGTGAAATATTTTTCGATGAAAGGGTCAAATCATCATCCAGGTGATCATTAACAAACCTTGTTCTTAAACGACTTTTAATACATTTTCGAAAGAAAAAAAAACGTTGTTCGCAAGCATATATACTTTCAAATAATGATACCATCATTTTCCCATTATTTAATAGGCTTTTATATTTTCCGTTTGATAAAACATATTTCTTGTAGAAGCCAACAGTGGATTCGAAATGAAATGTTGATTTAAAAAATTCGTCGCATTGTAAGTCAATTAATTCCAAATGATATGTTTTCTGCAAGCAAAAATGAGTGCATCGTCATTTACGGTAGGTCGCAAATGCCTTGCTAGATATCATCCTATATAGCAGCACCGGGAGCAGGCCAGACAGCTATACAGTGTCTCGGGAGTTGAGTCATGATATTAAATGTACTATACTAAATTGTCTCAATCTCTCTGCCCAGAAGGTTGACTTTGCTTTGTCTGGAGGTTTAAAAAAAAAAAACGAATTTAATGTTATATTATTTAAACAAGGTTCCTTATTTTACTGCAGGAAAAACACGATAACAATTAACACAACAAAAAAAAAAATGAAAATTCCTTACTACGGTTAAGTTGGGAGACCGACTAAAAAACCTGCACGGCCAGATGAGGCCTGGGTGCTGGAGGTTGCCGAAAACTGGTTTAAAGTATTAGCTTCGTCTAAAGCAGGGGATGCCCTGCGGCTCTTAAACATCAGAATTTTGAATTCTCGAGAGCAGGGGTACGCAAAGTTTTGGACAGAGCGGACCAGTCAGCTATGCAGTGTCTCGGAGGTGCGTAATGTTATCAAATATACTATAATAAATTGTCTCAATCTGTCTACCCAGAAGGTTGCTTTGGTCTGGGGGTTTAAAGAAAAAAAAAACAAACAACGAAGATAATGTTATATTATTTAAACAATGTTCATTAATTACTGCAGGAAATACACGATAACAATTAACACAATCAACAAAAAAAGCATGTCCCTTACTACGGTTAAATTGGCGGACCAAAAAAAAAAATCTTTCACGGGCCAGATGTGGCCTGGGTGCCGGAGGTTGCTGACCCCTGGTTTAAAGTATTACCTTCGTCTGATTCAGGGGATGTCTCGCGGCTCTCAAACATCTAAACTTTATCGTATGTGACTCTCACCTCAAGGAAGTTTTGGCCACCCCTGGTCTAAAGTATGTTACATTTTCAGCGTCGCATAAATCTGAAATGGTTTGCTTTTCTAAAAGCTCCATCAGATAATTAAATATGGAGGACAAACAGAAAATTATGGTACTTATAATTTTTGTGCAGTTTGTTTTTCATTGAGTATATGATATAATGAATTGACCCGATCTCTCCGTCCACAAGACTTGTGTTGGTCTGGAGGGTTAAAGAAAAATCAACGAAGTTAATGTTATATAATTTTTGAAAAAGTTCTTTATTTGGCTACAGGAATAACAGGATAACATGGCACGTGAAACTAGAACAGTCTACCCCAGTGAGCGAAATAAAGGGTTCAGTTCGACATTCCAACCACCTGAAGAAGGCCGGAACGTACAACGACCGAAATGTTGTAATAAATATGGTGACAAAGTTGAGGACAATAGTCCGAATAATGTAAATAGTGTGCATAATACCTCATCTCAGCAATATAGACAGATACTGAAAGGCCGAAACGTTGTAATAAATATGGCGACAAAGATGAGGACAATCCTTCTTTCATCAGTCCTCTTACTTTCTTTCTTTCTTTCTTTCTTTCTTTCTTGTTTTTTATTGCGTCTCCTTTCACTTTCTTTCTTTCTTTCTTTCTTTCTTTCTTGTTTTTTATTGCGTCTCCTTTCACTTTCTTTCTTTCTTTCTTTCTTTCTTGTTTTTTATTGCGTCTCCTTTCACTTTCTTTCTTTCTTTCTTGTTTTTTATTGCGTCTCCTTTCACTTTCTTTCTTTCTTTCTTTCTTTCTTTCTTTCTTGTTTTTTATTGCGTCTCCTTTCACTTTCTTTCTTTCTTTCTTTCTTTCTTTCTTGTTTTTTATTGCGTCTCCTTTCACTTTCTTTCTTTCTCTCTTTCTTTCTTTCTTTCTTTCTTTCTCATTACGTCCTTGCTCTTTCTATTTTTTCCTTTTTTAATTACTTTCCTTCCCTTCCGACACTTTAATTGAGAGAAAATTATTTTTCTCTCAATTAATGTGAAAGACAACTACAATTTGAGGCCAATCAAAAAAATTACCAAGGGTTGCCAGAAACTCTTGAACTGTACTGTATATATATTTTCTAAAGAAGTAATAGATTTTTTTATTCCTTAGCCCAACAGATTTTACCAGTTTAAACGTTATTTTTAGTGGACACTCGTATTTGAGTGGAAGCTGGGTTTATTTACTAAACAATATTTATTTTTGTCTACTGGCCTGAATATTCGAGAATTCCTATAAATAGACAATTAAAATCCGACGGTTTAATAATTAAAAGTCCATTACTTCTTCAGAAATTGCATTGTTTACGTTTCGATACGAAACTCAGCAGATATGAAAAATTTCAAGTCTATGACGAGAGTAATGTGAACACATTTCGACTTTGTTAAGCTTTATTCTTTCTTTCATGAAATATTTTCCTTTCTTTCTTTCTTTCTTTCTTTCTTATATTCCCAGACTTAATCTTCCCTTGATTTTTTCATTGTTAGATTAATTTCTTTCTTTCCTTTATTTATGAATCTTTCTAAATCGCTAATGTCTTTTTAAGTATTATTCTTTCTTTCTTTCTTTCTTTCTTTCTTTCTTTCTTTCTTTCTTTCTTAGTCTGTTTATATCGTTCTTTCTTTCTTTCTTTCTCTTTTCTTTGTAACTAATTTCTTTCTTTTTGTTTCTTTTTTTCTTTGTAAGTACATTACTTTATTTCTTTTTTCTTTCTTCCTTTCTTTCTTTCTTTCTTAGTCTGTTTATATCGTTCTTTCTTTCTTTCTCTTTTCTTTGTAACTAATTTCTTTCTTTTTGTTTCTTTTTTCTTTGTAAGTACATTACTTTCTTTTTCTTTCTTTCTTTCTTTTTTCTTTCTTTCTTTCTTTCTTTCTTTCTTTCTTTCCGTGATTCCTTTTCGTTGATTTCTTCTCATTTTTCTTTTTCTATTTTTCACTTCACTTCACTTCTTTCTTTCTTTCTTTCTTTCTTTCTTTCTTTCTTTCTTTCTTTCTTTCTTTCTTTCTTTCTTTCTAAAACTGTTTATATCGTTCTTTCTTTCTTTCTTTCTTTCTCTATTTCTTTTTCTTTGTAACTAATTTCTTTCTTTTTGTTTCTTTTTTCTTTGTAAGTACATTACTTTCTTTCTTTCTTTCTTTCTTTAAAATTTTCTATTCATCCGTCTCTTCTTTTTTCTCTTTATCCAGCTTCCCTAATCATTCATTGATTGGAATCCATTTTGTTCCTCGGCTGTATTTTTAGTTTTTTTCTCCATCACCTACTTAACGTTCCAATATTATTTTTTTCTCTCGTTATAACTCATTTCGCTCAATTTACACCAATTTACTATCTTTTATTTCGTCGATTTTTCTCCATATTTCTTATTTCCTTTTTTATATCATTTATGGTTTAAAATCTTCCGCCATCCATTTGCCCCGGGTACGTTTTTTATTTCTTCGTTATTTTTTTTTATTCTTAAGCAATATTTTCCCTCGTATATTCCGAATTCTTATTAGGTTCTCTTCATTTGCGTTGAGGTTTGATTTATTTAATTTTTGACAAATATTTGAGGAAAAAATGATTTTGCATCATTGCGTTTTACTTCTATCCTGCTTCAGTTATTTGATTTTTAATTTGACATTTAGTCTCGTTCTTTCTTTCGTTCATTTTCTCGTATATTCTCGAACATATTCTTTCTTTCTTTCTTTCTTTCTTTGTATTTTCAATCTTTCTTTCATCAGTCCTCTTTCTTTCTTTCTTTCTTTCTTTCTTTCTTTGTATTTTCAATCCTTCTTTCATCAGTCCTCTTTCTTTCTTTCTTTCTTTCTTTCTTTCTTTCTTTCTTTCTTTCTTTCTTTGTATTTTCAATCCTTCTTTAACCAGTCCTCTTTCTTTCTTTCTTTCTTTATTTATTTTTTCTTTCTTTCTTTCTTTCTTTCTTTCTTTCTTTCTTTCTTTCTTTGTATTTTCAATCCTTCTTTCATCAGTCCTTTTTCTTTCATTCTTTCTTTCTTTCTTTCTTTCTTTCATTCTTTCTTTCTTTCTTTCTTTCTTTGTATTTTCAATACTTCTTTAACCAGTCCTCTTTCTTTCTTTCTTTCATTCTTTCTTTCTTTCTTTCTTTATTTTTTCTTTTTTTTCTTTCTTTCTTTCTTTGTATTTTCAATCCTTCTTTCATCAGTCCTCTTTCTTTCTTTCTTTCTTTCTATCTTTCTTTCTTTCTTTCTTTCTTTCTTTGTATTTTCAATCCTTCTTTAACCAGTCCTCTTTCTTTCTTTCTTTTTTTCTTTCTTTCTTTCTTTCTTTCTTTCTTTCTTTCTTTCTTTCTTTCTTTGTATTTTCAATCCTTCTTTCATCAGTCCTCTTTCTTTCTTTCTTTCTTTTTTTCTTAAATATAAATTTTCTTTCTTCTTTTTTGTTTCAGTTATATTTCAAATTTGTTAAGATTTATTCTTTTTTTCATGGAAATATTTTTCTTTCTTTTTTTCTATTGAGGGGTCTCCCCTTTTCACACAAATGGACTCACCCGAGGTATACATATTCTACTACCAGTGAATACCCGGGCAGTCTGTAATAGAGGAGGGTAGCACAAGAGTCACATTTAGCGAGCACGTAACTCAGTAAGGAGTCATACCGCGAGACTTCAATACCAAGACTATATATATATTATTGCTACTAACCCGCATTCCTGGATCTACTAACCCGTGTTACCAGTTTGTATTATTACGCTAATACATTTATTTTCCTTGTCCATTCCTGGCGTTTGTTATTCATTGATATCGGATTTAATCCCGGAATCCAAAACAAATTGGCGACGGGGAATTCGAACTGACACGGGAAGGAAATCGAAACAAAATTGTCCCTCGTTGTCCACAACAAATTGGCGACGAGGAATTCGAACTCACACACACAAAAAAAACAACAGTCTCCTTTGCCGTTTTTTGCCAGTGTCCACAACAACTTGTGGACAAAGAGTTACAAGGATTAAAATACGGAAAAGCGAGTTTTTTCGTAATATTTTTATCATGGAGGATTTTAAAAATATTTTAGTAGAACTTGTAAAATATCAAAATGAACAACAATTAAAACTCCAGGAAAAAATGGAAGAAAATGTCAAAAACTATTACTACAAACGCAGGAACTAATATTAAAGGTAGCGGGTAACAAACAACAAAATATCAAAAAAGAGGCGACTTTTTCCCAAGACGCAGTGTGGAATACGATAGAAACATTCAATTACTCCCTAGAAGAGGATAAACATTTCGGGAATTATTTGGGATGTTATGAAGACATCTACGACATCGATTGTCAAAATTGGACAGAAGCAAAGAAGCTACGTCTGTTGCTCAGAATATTAGGAACTGAGGAATACACAAAATTTGTGGATTACATTTTGCCAAAAAAGACGAACGAATTAACGTTTGACGAAGCAGTTACATGTCTTACAGAGCTTTTCAGTCCATAACGTCACTCTTTCACAAGAGGTGGAAATGTCTTAACCTGGTAAAGGGCGAAAATGAGGACTATTCCCCGTTTGCCGCAATCGTGAATAAACATTGCGACGACTTCAAGTTGGCAGAATTAACACCGGACAATTTCAAGTGTCTCATCTTTGTTCAAGGGTTAGTCTCTGCAAAAGATAGTGAAATGCGCAAAAGAATGCTTTCAAAACTACAAAATGAACCTGGACTAACACTACAACAATTATCAGAAGATTGCCAGAAATGGTTGAGTATAAAGAAAGACTCGAAGAACATTGAGGAGTCAGGAGTATCACATATACGTAAGTTAAACAAAAGTTTCCGTTCATCACCCTCCCCGGAAAGAAAACAAAATTCTATAATAAGGGGAAAAGTAAAACATATAGGGCAAATTATGACGAAAATCGAAGCAAATATAAGCCCCCCCCCCTTCTGCATGTTATCGATGTGGAGGACTACACTGGAAAAAGTATTGCCGTTTTAAATATAAAAACTGTCTTGTGTGTGTGAAAATGGGGCACAAGACATCCCATTGTAGGAACAGAAAAGCTACTAGTAGGATAAGAGCTACTAGGATGCATGGCGAAGACAATACCAACATAAGGAAATATGTGGAACTTGGAATCTTAAATAAAAAGATAAAATTGCAACTAGACTCGGGTTCCGATCTAACGATAATTAACCTACAGACATGGAAAAAGCTTAACAGACAAACCATGTTACATATACAAAAAAATTGCTAAGTCGGTGACAGGAAAGCGTATAAAATTCGAAGGAGAAATAATTGTAAATAATAAATTTCACGGGAAAACAAAAAAACGCAAGATATACGTAATGAAAGATACAGAAAATCTAGTGGGGACAGACTGTATGCAAAAGTTCGACGTATGGGATTCACCTATCAGCTCGTTTTGTCAGGGTGCAGCTAGAATTGATTTGAAAGAAAATATCCAACCAGTATGTAAAAAGAAGCGAAACGCGCCATTTGCTACCACAGATGGAAACGGTAAAGAGTTATACAAGGCAGTTAAGGAACTACCTGTGACCTTGCAAGAGATAAGAAAAGAAGCGAGAAAGGATGAATTTATTCAGAGGACGAAGGAAAAAATAAATAAAAACCGGTATACACCTACAGTACTCAAGAGATCATTCAAACAAGAATGGGTCTATTTCAGTAACAATATGGCTTATGAGGAACCAAATACAATAATTAACAGACTAGGAAAGGTGATGTACACAAAAGGCGAAAGATTTAGCCACAGAAAACATATTGACCAAAAGACGTGTTGAAGAGCCAAGTTCGTCACCCGCAGAAAATGACGAGTCGATGGAGGCGATTTTTGAAGTTTTTGAGATTCAAAGACCACGAGAAGCCACAGAAATTGGAAGTACTAGCAGGAAGAGAAAATTTACAGTGCCTCTAATTGTCGACCATAAGAGAAAGGAAAAGATATTAACTCCCCCCAAAAGGGATTTAAGGAGGTGGGTATTGAGGGGTCTCCCCTTTTTACACAAATGGATTCACCCAAGGTATACATATTCTACTACCAGTGAATACCCGGACAGTCTGCAATCGAGTAGACGGCGACGTCTTCTCGGTTGGACGGTCGAACTCTCTGCCTCTGTGCAGAGAGGAACCCGGATGAGGCTCCGCCGAAGGGCAGAGTCTCGTTCGGGGAGGTTGACCAACCCGATCCCGTTTATACGGGATATTTTTGGCCAAGCCTACGGGATTTTGGAATACCCCACTTTAAAACCGGCCTTGTGCCACATCTATCCCTCGTCGGGGGTGGACAGTAAATACTGTCTGCAATCGAGTAGACGGCGACGTCTTCTCGGTTGGACAGTCGAACTCTCTGTCTCTGTGCAGAGAGGAACCCGGATGAGGCTCCGCCGAAGGGCAGAGTCTCGTTCGGGGAGATTGACCAACCCGATCACATTTATACCGGATCTACGGACATTTTTTTGCTGAGCTTACGGGCTCGGGAACATCTATCCCTCGTGGGGGAACAGTAAATACTGTCTGTAATAGAGGAGGGTAGCACAAGAGTCACAGTTAGCGAGCACGTAGACTCAGTAAGGAGTCATACCGCGATACTTCAATACCAAGACTGTATATATATATTATTGCTACTAACCCGCATTCCTGGATCTACTAACCCGTATTACCAGTTTGTATTATTACGCTAATACATTTATTTTCCTTATCCATTCCTGGCGTTTGTTATTCATTGATATCGGATTTAATCCCGGATTCCACAACACTTTGGTTCTTTCTTTCTTTCTTTCTTTCTTTCTTTCTTTCTTTCTTTCTTTCTTTCTTTCTTCTATACCCAGACATAATCTTTCCTTGATCTGTCTTTCTTAGGTTAATTTCCTTCTTTCCTTTATTTTTTATGAATCATTCGACATTACTACTCTCTTTATAATTACTATTATTTTATTTCCTTGCTTCCTTCTTTCCTTCCTTCCTTCCTTCCTTCCTTCCTTACTTACTTACTTACTTACTTCCTCCATTCCTTCCTTCCTATCTTTCTTTATTTATTTATTTCTTTGTTCTAAGCCTATCTATCTATCTATCTATCTATCTATCTATCTATCTATCTGTGCCTTCCTCTTTCTTTCGTATATATATATACATATATATATATATATATATATATATATATGTGTGTGTGTGTGTGTGTGTGTGTGTGTGTGTGTGTGTGTGTGTGTGTGTGTGTGTGTGTGCATTTCCTATCTGTGCAAAAGTTCCTACTCGATTTTCATTTTTAATATAAAATGATCGCACCATGACACTGGCGTTTGTTTTGGTGCCGGTTTTGTGGCGTGTTCGAGATTGAAACCTTGCATCGTTCAGTTGCGAGTCAGGCTTTGTTGAATGGTGACGTTTTGTCCACAAATGAATGCCTTAAAGATAGCGTATGAAAAATTGCCCTTTTTCACCATTTTATGGTCTATGAATTTTGAAAGGGTATAAGCGGCCGAACTGTGACGGAAACGCTCACACGCACATTAAGAAAGTTTATCTGTGTCGTGCTCCAGCACGTAAAACGCTCAAAAAGTGGTTTAGTGGATTTCGTCAGGGTGATTTTTAGCTAAACAATCTACCTCACTGCTGGTGAGCTTCCGATATCGATGAAGACACTCTGCTTGCCATCGTGACGTGACGAATGAACCGAAGGTCTCGACGAAAGAATTTTGGTAAGAGACTGAAAATCGACATTTCAACTGCCTTTCCCCATTTGAAGAGACTTGACTCGAAGAAAAAGGCTGATTTTGGCAGATCGAATAGGGGTTAACTTTTCACCATGGCAACTCAAGACTGCATGTTGCAAAACAGACCTTGCCGAAGCTTTAGAGTTGAAATGGGAAACTCTCCACCATTGATTGTTTAAAGCTGAAACATATTTCGGGGTGTAGGAAGCGGCTTAGGGTATCTGGCGTTCGCAAGCGGCCCACCACTACTGATCGGCATTAGGGTTTTCAGCGCGATTTCACCGTAGGTCTCACGATTCTGAGAGAGTTGTTACATTTAATAACAATTTTATCTTTGATAAATTTCAAATTACGATATATTTAGGGTTGTATTTTTTCTGATGTTTACTTTGCATCGCGTTTCGATAGAAACAGCTAAAACTATACATAGGTGAAATTTGCTCCTAGCGGAACAGGCGTAAAGATCAGAAAATTGCAAGATTAAAACTAAAAATGTACACCATTATGCACTAAAAAAAATGTACTAAATTGTTTTAGGGTGTGAGTTGTTGTGCAACGGCTTGAAATGAGAAATCGGAGAGATGAGTTCGAGTTTCAGTCGGGTTCATTATATTCACTTACACGCAAATAACCTTGGGAAAGGTAACGATCCATCACTTGTCCCAACCCCGTCAGCTATGAGTTGAACAGCAGGAGAGATTTTGTCCAATAGCCTTGTTTGGCAATCAGTCTACTTGAGAAGGAAATGGCGACCTACTGCTGCATAGTCAGTTATGAATCGAAAGGGACATCATCGCCCAAGAGTGTATCACGTCTTGCACTTGACTGACTGATCCATAGGCCCTTTAGCCTTGGTTGGTAATCATTCTACCGCAGAAAGGAACGTGTCAAACTTCTATGGAAAATCCTTCTGCCTAGTCAGTGATGATTCTAAATAGATATGATCCCCCAAAGCGTGTATCACGCATAGAACATAACTGACTGACTGATTCTTGGGCTCTATAGCCTTGGGTGCCAAACAGTCTAACTCAGAAAGAAACGCCAATGTTCAGCGGGAAAATCCTTCTGCCTAGTCAGTGATTATTCGAAAGATATATGATCCCACAAGCGTGTATCACGTATGGCACAGACAGATCCTTGGGTTCTATATCCTTGGTTGCTAAACAGTCTGACTCAGAAATAAACGCAAACGTTCTTCGGGAAAATCTTTCTGCCTGGTGAGTCATGATTCGAAAAAGATATGATCCGCCAAGGGTGTACCATGTATGACACTTAACTGACTGACTGATCCTTGGGCTCTATAGCCTTGGTTGCCAAAGAGTCTAACTCAGAAGGAAACGCCAACGTTCTGCGGGAAAATCCTTCTGCCTAGTCAGTCATTATTCGAAAGATATATGATCCCACAATCTTGTATCACGTATGACACTGACTGATCCTTGGGTTCTATAGACTTGGTTGCCAAAAAGTCTAACACAGAAAGAAACACCAAAGTTCTGCGGGAAAATTCTTCTGCCTAGTCAGTCATGAATCGAAAGAGACATGATCACCCAAGCGTTTATCATGTATGGCACTTCGTAGATTTTGTTTAGTGACATATCAACACATCTATGGGTTATTTAATGCTGAAATCATAATATTTTGTATGCATTTTAATACATGCAACTACAGATATTTTATACATAATTTCATACTATCAGGGCAAACACATCTTTTAGACATATAGTTTGCAAATGATAAAATCTATTTTTTGGTAGTTTTTTTAACAAACTGCATTGTTGGTAATTTTACTATCAATATGTATTTTATACGTTTTGTAGCTTTGTATTGATTATCAATGTACTATAAAATGTATTTTTTGCTTGGGTGTTTGCTATTTGCCCATACCTGGGGCCCTAACAGGTGCTATTACTCCTCGTCAGGATCAGGGCCAGCCTCAGAGTAGACCTGGGAACAAGAGCGGTTTAGAGGTGGTTCCACGTTCTTCAAAAGCTTCAATCTCCCGATAAGAGGCCTTGCTGCCGGATGTAGTTTATCGTCATACTCAGGACGGTATATTTAGCATATACGTTCCTGGCTCAAATTTGTAATGGCTTCTTTTCATATATAAAAAAATTTCAACAACGATTTAACTAACCAGATTAATAACCTTTAGGTAAATATTCAGGGATTTAATTTGGTCCAGACCCTAAATTCTAATTAAAAAATCGTCCTTCAAAAATAATATTGGTCGATCTGTATGTTTTCAAAGATAAGGTATCATATCTCATTGACAGTTACAAGGTTTTAGTGGTTAGATAATTCGTTAAAAGAGCTATATTATTCAGTGATGTGTCTTGATGCCATACATGTTTCGCTGGAGACTAAGAAATTCCGTAAAAGAGAATTGAGGCATGGCTTCTTCCTGTGCATCCAGTGATTGAACAATATATATATATATATATATATATATATATATATATATATATATATATATATATATATATATATATATATATGATGGACTCTCCCCGTCGAACTCGACGTATGAGGGTGAGACAGATCAGGTCACAGAAACTGAAAGCCCGACACCCGCACAGGATTTGATTATAGTGGTGAAGGCTTTGTGCAGGGCCATCCACACTTTTTGGATGGACGAATACAGGGACCTGATGCAACGGATGCCATAAGGTCTCCAAACGACCCTCCGCAGGTTTTGAATTCAGAGTTGTCCTTCTCCTAGACCAGTTGCCATCAAAGGCTATAGAACCCTGCTATTTACCCATAGTTGGAGGGAGAAGAAGAGGATTCACACCTTTCCCAAGGGTATTAGCACGTAAGTGAATGTATATATATATATATATATATATATATATATATATATATATATATATATATATATATATATATATATATATATATTACAATGAATCATTCATACAAAAAGTAGATTAGTAAAGTTAATGATATAAAATGGCGAAATCCTTTCGCAAATAAAATTTTAAAGGTGCATTAACCTACAAATCACTAGATGAATGTTATGATCCTTGTTTTAAAAATTATAAACTGTATAAGGTCATTCGCAAGTGCTTTCAACTGTACATTCAGTCATCTTCAGGCATGGAAATTATTTTGTTTTAGGTACGATACGATATGAAAAATATAATGCGAATCGAAATATATATATATATATTTTAAATGTCTTTGTTAACGGATACAAACGTTTGGAGCGTGCAGTCGAAACGCTAAGATTGAATTTTTTTTGCAAATTTAAGAGAGTGCGTTTTTTTTTTACTAATATGGTACTTTGAGAATTTCTTCGTTGTAGGAGTTTATCAGTGAATGTGGCATGAACTAAATTGTTCAATTAATAGAGTAATGTCTCAGTTGTTATCCCGAAAATTTGTACGTCGGATCAGTTTTTTTAAATCAAATATGTGGGGCAGTTCAATTTATATCACAATCATTCATACAAAAAGTAAATTAGTAAAGTTAATGATATAAAATGGCGAAAGAAATTCAACCATATATATATATAATTAAGTAATATCATCAAGTCTGAAACCTCAACAGAAAGCACTGGACGGCCGTTTCGTCCTATATTTGGGACTCATCAGCAGTGTGCATACACTACGGAGAATTGAAACCCTGATAGTTAGGTTGTCAAGCAAACACCATACCAACTGTTCAACCGGCCTCGGTGACGAAAAGGTAGCAAATCAACCTCAATATAGCGCCGCTGGCTCACAAATTCCGTGGTGGAACTCAACTGAGATATCTCTCTAACCATAGGACGGTGCCCCCGGAGCCACGACTACTATCACCAAGCCGCTCAACCATGAGCATTAGAAGCCGGTTCAAGCAATGATATATAAATGATAGAAATTATTAGGAGGATTTGATAATTATAATTAAGTAATTCATCGAGTCTGAAACCTCAACAGAATGCAGAAAGCACTAGACGGCTGTTTCGTATTATATTTGGGACTCATCAGCAGTGCGCATCCATTACCGAGAATTGAAAACCTGACAGTTAGGTTGTCAAGCAAGCACCATACCAACTGTTCTAACGGGCCTCGGTGACGAAGAGATAGCAAATCAGACTGTCAGGGTTTCAATTATCGGTAGTGGATGCGCACAGCTGATGAGTCCCAAATATAAGACGAAACGGCCGTCCAGTGCTTTCTGCATTCTGTTGAGGTTTCAGACTCGATGATATTACTTAATTATAATTATCAAATTCTCCTAATAATTTCTATCATTTATATATATATATATATGTATATATATATATATATATATATATATATATATATATATATATATATATATATATATATCCGTGGAGAACTTTTAACAGAATTGATCGTTTTGTCTATCAGTTCGATCTTATGTCATTAGACATTTAACCACTTCCAGGATACAACTTCTATCGCACTTAATGTAGAGAGAGAGAGAGCGAGAGAGAGTAACAGACAGAGAGAGGGAGAGAGAAAAGAGAAAGAGAGGGAGAGAGAAGTCCTCTGTGAGAGAAAGTAGAGTAATCCGACAATTCTAAAACAGTGGTTCTGAAAATAGGCTTCGACGTAGGCTTACGTGTGCCATGAACTCTCGAAGGGAGAGTAAGGCGTCAGGAGAGTTAGGAAAGGAACCAGATGGTTTAACACTTTGAACGCCGTATAACATCGAATTGTTCATATGGGTGTGTTTGTGTGAACTGACATGCGAACACCTGTATGTATGTGTGTCTATGTTTGTTAAAGTGTCATCCCAAACAAACACAGAAGAAAATTCCACCTGCAACCACCAAGCATAACGAAACACAAATAAGAATAAACAGATCCATTTAAAAAAACAGTTTGTCTGATGATCACAAAACCGTGAAACCTAGGGCCACAAGCTAATAGGCATACAACTATATATATATATATATATATATATATATATATATATATATATATAAAGACCTTTTTTATGTTTATATGTTTTTTTATAGTTACAAATATTTAAGTAAACGCCTTGTATCTATAAAAAGAACGTATAAACATAAGAAATGTCTTAAAATTAATTGTCGGTCATTGTCATTTTCGTAATATATATACATATATATTTATATATA
>OZ038507.1:65331373-65353873 GCA_964036315.1 Acanthosepion esculentum
CAAACTTACAATATTGTCCAAAGTATTTATGAGGATTGGGATATACCCATTAGTCTTCATATGTACGGTATATAACATTTTCTTTCTTTCTTTCTTTCTTTCTTTCTCATTGCGTCCTTGCTCTTTCTATTTTTTCCTTTTTTAATTAATTTTCCTCCCCTTTCTCACTCTTTTATTCTTACTCTCTTTTCCTTACTCTTTCTCTTTTCCGTCATACAATTCCGTTTCTTTCTTTTTTATCCCAACATCGTTGTAGACATGCTTCCTTTTTCTTTCTTTCTTTCTTTCTTTCTTTCTTTCTTTCTTTCTTTCTTTCTTTCTTTCTGTTGTAACTTAGAAAGTGTCACTGAATGAGGAATAACCAAAACAGAGGTTGGAAATGAAATGGTAATCTTTATAACATCAACAAAATACAATACTCGCCAGCGGCGTGAATTAGGTAAACCACTGCTAGTGGTGGACTACATAACATATTACCACCACTTACAATAGTGTCGAACGTATTTATGAGGATTGTGTTCATAGGTAAGTTACATAACAATAACAAAAGAATATGCAATGTTATCGCTCCTGATCTGGTCATCTCTGCTTCAATCAATTTCCCACCACCCAAACGTAGCTGCCTTTTCTGTAAATATGTCAACAGATCCAATGAGCTCTCCTCTTTGGTACCTTGACTTCGTCAGTTTGAGTAGTAGAATGGCAGATAGGTCTCATCGTTTTACCCCTGAAATTGCTCGATGAAACCGTAAGTTATTTTCCAATAGCTTCTCTTTTTCTGTATATGCAACTTTTCTCGGCTTCTTGTAATACTTGAAAAATTTAAACGTAGTATTAATCGTCCTCACTTGTCTCCTAAAATAAAGACCTTTTATTGTCGTTTCTCCTCAAAAACGATTTCTTTGTTTCATCCACTCTCAGTATCCCCACTAGCGAGTTAGAGGTTTTATCACATCAACGTTCACATCAGAACCAGCGGAATTGTAATCAAACGATATTTAAGAGATGCCGGACAAGTTTTCTGGATTGATTGCTTCGTTTTTTACGGCTTATCAACCCTTTGCAGGTTATTTAAAGCTTGAACGTTTTTTGTGTTTTTTTTTAGATTTTAAGTTATTTCTTTTTTAGATCATAATGGCTTAATGATACAATTTTACTAATTAACCCATAGTCGGGGGGAAAAGATGGATTCATACCTAATAAGAATTTAATAAACAAACAAGAAATTATAATATGGATATAAAGTGGGTAATCAATACTATATTACAATCAATATAACAACTGATCTCTTATTTTGTGGCCACAGTAGTTTCTACATATTTATATTTCAGAGACTGTAAATAAATGTATTCCTTGCATATGTAACTAATATATTTGAAAACTTTCGTATTAGTTAATATTTATTTTTTAAATTGTTATTTTTAATTTTTTTTGGTTCTTAACTATAAATGAACCCCCCCCCCCACCTATTTGATGCCGCGTTCCTTGTGTATGTATATATAACTTCTTAATGTATTTCCACAAGTTTTATTGTAAATTATTTATTTAATGTCTTGTTTTTTGTTTTTTTTTGTTTTTTATTAATTCGTATTTTTGTTTTTTGCTTTTTGTTAACCGTCCTTCCCCCCCGTCTTATTTTAGAAGCAACTATTCTAACGTAAGTGGTAATTATTTTTTTGTTTTTTTAAATATAGGTCATTGGGACTTATACTAAGTTAAAACTTACTATTAGTGTTAATACTCATTATTGAACACATACAATGGTATCTCATTCCTATCGCCCAGTACCCTCTCCCGACTACATCCCCCTCTTTTGTTCTGTCTCGTCTTCGTTGAATGTTATACGTAATAGGAGTAGGTAGGCTTTCCTACCGCCAGGTCTACACTCCTCCCCCCTCTATTGGACACGTTTAGAGGCCCAAACCTTGTTTCGTGTCTAGGAAGGGGTCCCCGCATTTCTCTCTCTCTCTCTCTCTGTCTCTTTCCCTTCTCCACATCCTTTCATTTCTCATTCCTATCTGCTCTCGCTCCGGATCTTTTTTGGCCCCCTTGCCTTGATCGACCCACTGTCTCTCTCTTTCTCCACATCCCCTTCCTTGCCACTCCTATCTGCTCTTCCCCCAACCCCCTCTTTAACCCCTTGCGTGATAGTGGCCTCCGGCCTTGCTTGGGGTGATATGATTAAAAAAAAAAAAAATTCATGTATATCTAATATATATATATATATATATATATATATATATATATATATATATATATATATATGTTAGATACATATATATATATATGTGTTTGTGTATATATTTCATTCACTGATTAATTCGTTTTCTACCGCTTATCAATTTGATGGTAATTATAGTCTGAAAATATTCTTTAGATTGTAAGAATTTGTCAGTTTGGAGATAATAATCGGTTTAGGTATACAAGCCTTACCCATAGCTGCTGGGGGAGAAGTGATGGACTCATAGCTTTTCCAAGGGTATTAAGGCGCAACTGAATATAACGAACCCAACGGGATATGAAACTCGGCTCTCCGATTAACAATTACGAGTCATTATCCATTATATCGCTCGCATATCCAAGCTTACAGCACCTGGTACTCCCAAGCAGTCACCGATCTAGGTACTGACCTGGGTGGATGTTGCTTAACTTCGGTGATCGTATCGGAACTCGTCTCTCCGAATAACAATTGCGATCCGTTATCCATTACACCATCACCACATCCAAGCTTACAGCACTTGGTATTCCGAAGTAGTCACCCATCTAGTTACTGACGTGGGTCGATGTTGCTTAACTTCGGTGAGCGTATATTCGGAACTCGGCTCTCCGATTAACAATTCAGAGCTGTTATCCATTACACCACCAGCACATCCAAGCTTACAGCACCTGGTATTCACAAAGCGGTCACACATCTAGGTACTGACCTGGGTGAATGTTGCTTAACTTCGGTGATCGTATCGGAATTCGTCTCTCCGAATAGCAATTGCGATCCGTTATCCATTACATCATCACCACATCCAAGCTTACAGCACTTGGTATTCCGAAGTAGTCACCCATCTAGTTACTGACGTGGGTCGATGTTGCTTAAGTTCGGTGATCGTATCGGAACTCGGCTTTCCGATTAATAATTCCGAGCCAGTCTCCATTGCACCACCAGCATATCAAAACTTACGGCACTTGGAATTCCCAAAGCGGTCACCCATCTAGGTACTGACATGAGTGGATGTTGCTTAACTCCGGTGAGCGTATATTCGAAACTCGGTTTTACGATTAACAATTCCGAGCCATTATCCATTACACCACCAGCACATCCAAGCTTACAGTACTTGGTATTCCCAAGCGGTCACCCATCTAGGTACTGACCAAGCTCAATGTTGTTTAACATCAGTGATCGTATGAGAACCTGCGTTCCAACATGATGTTACCGTAAGACAATGCTTGATATGTGGCAAGAAGTCATTTTCAGTAATGCTGAATATATAATTGAATAAAATAGAATTGTACTTAATTCTTTTTTTAACAATAAAATTGATAAACACAAACAGAAATTATTTATGATTCAACGTCATATATCGTAGGAAAAACATTTAAAATCTGATCGTTCTAAATTAACACTAACATCCGAAGAGGATGCAAATATTCCACGAAATTATTTATGATTCAACGTCATGTATCATAAGAAAATCATTTAGAATCTGGTCGTTCTAAATTAAAACTAACATCCGAAGAGGATGTAAATATTCCACGAAATATTTGTAAAATCCATTGTGCTTTTTATTTTTCTTTCGTAATGAAACATTAGTTGATATCAAGTATGTTTATCTGGAATTATTTTCGACTGAATAAATGCTGAAAGTAGTTGGGGTCTGGAGATATTCACTCAAGAACGTCTGTACATTGAATTTTAAGTGCGTTGTCCATTAGGTTAGCGTCTGGAATAATGGAACTGTCGTCTAATCGTCAAGTACGGATTGGCAATTTGCGTTTTACGATGGCATGTCGAGATGATGGCGCTGACAGTCACGAATGCGCATGCGTTAGAGGGACATTCAACATGAATTTAGACTCAGAGCAGAAAAAAAGACGTAAAAATAGAAATAAAAAAATTAAAAAGACACAAATCGATAAAAAGAAAGAGAAGTAAAATTCTCTGACAACTCTGGGTAAAAGACAAGGGTTTTATTAATACTATTTTTTAGAGGTTCAAGGAAGTGGCCTCGTTCTGATATTGTGCAGAGCCAAACATTCTTTGATTTCAAGTTGAAAGAAAGGCGAAATAGGAAACGAAGAACTAAATAAAAAAGCAAAGCAAAGAAGAAAAGAAAGAAAGAAAGAATGAATGAATGAATGAAATAAAGAATGAATGAATGAATGAATGAAAGAAAGAAAGAAAGAAAAAATGAATGAATGAAAGAAAGAAAGAAAGAATGAATGAATGAATGAATGAAAGAACGAAAGAAAGAATGAATGAATGAATGAATGAAAGAAAGAAAGAAAGAAAGAAAGAAAGAAAGACAGAAAGAAAGAAAGAAAGAATGAATGAATGACAGTGAGTACCGAAAGAGAAAAAAAAAGGAGAAATAAAAAAGATGAGAACACAGGCGAAAGAAAGAAAAAATGAATCAATGATTAAAATGGGAGCGATATGGTTTGGTTTTTCTCTGTTTTTGTTTACGGCATATCAACATCTCAATGGGTTATTTAACGCTGACAAGATTTTTATTGCTGGTAAAAGATTTTTTGAAAAATATATTGCTGGGAATAATATTTTTTTCAAAAATGCATTTTTGGTAATAATGTTTTTGCTAAAAACTATTGCTGTTTTTTTTTGTTTTTTTGCAAAATCTATTGCTGGTAATAATATTTTTTAAAAGAATGGATTGCTGGTGATATTTTTTTTCTAAAATGTACTGCTGGTAAACAATTATTTTTTCGAAAATATATTATTGGTAATAATTTTTTTCAAAAATCTATTGTTGATAATAATAATTTTTCCAGAATATATTGCTGTTAATAATTTTTTTTCTAAACTATATTGGCAATAATTTTTTTTTTTTTCAAAAAGGTATTGTTTGTTTGTTTTTTTTTAATGTATTGTTGGTAATAATTTTTTTCAAATATGTATTTCTGGTAATAATATTTACACGTTCAGTTCGCTATTTTCCCATAGCTAGGATTTTAACAGGTGCTACCCCCCGGGCCAACAATTAAAAGGTGGTTCCACGCTCCGTAAAACCTCCAATCTACTGAGGCCTTGGTGATGGATGTAGTTTATCGTCAAACCCAGGACATGGGAGCGAGAGAATCCATCACGAGAACGTCGGCCTAAGAAAGAAAGAAAGAAAGAAAGAAATGTAAGTGAAAAAAAAGAAAGAAAGAAAAGAAGAGAACGCCAGCGGAAGAAAGACAAAAGGAATGAATGCATGAATGAACAGAAACGAAATAATTATGGAAAAGAACTGAGAAAAAAAGGCCTGGAAGTGAAAAATAAAAGAAAGAGAGAAAGAAAGAAAGAAAGAAAGAAAGAAAGAAAGAAAGAAAGAAAGAAAGAAAGAAAGAAGGAAATACTGGAAGCGAAAAATAAAGAAAGGTAAAAAATAAGAACGGAAAGAAAGAAAGAAAGAAAGAAAGAAAGATGAGAATGCCAGAGAAAGAAAGAAAGATGAGAATGCCAGAGAAAGAAAGAAAGACAAAAGCAATGAATGCATGAATGAACAGGAAGCGAAAGAATCATGGAAAAGAACTCCTGAGAAAGATAGAAAGTACTGTAAGCGAAAAATAAAAGAAAGAAAGAAAGAAAGAAAGAAAAAATAAATACTGGAAACGAAAAATAAAGAAAGAAAAAAGAAGGACGGAAAGAAAGAAAGAAAGAAAGAAAGAAAGAAAGAAACAAACAAACAAACAAACAAAAAATAAAGAAAGAAAGAAGAGAATGCCAGCGAAAGAAAGAAAGACAAAATGAATGAATACATGCATAAATAGAATCATGGATAAAATCCTGAGGAGGAAAGAAAGTTCTCATTATTCAGTCGTAATAATAATAATAATAATAATAATAATAATAATAATAATAAAGGAATCCAACAAATTCAAAATAGAGTTCCAAATGGTTGTAGAAATAAAAGTAAAGCACTCTACACCGACTGAAGCTGCAAACTACTTAAAAAAGAAAGCAAAGGCAAATGCAATCGACCAGATACAGAAACGATGGCAAGCTAAACCGCTTCACGGTGAGTACTCTGCCCGTACCAAACAGCCTGATATAGACAAACCCCGTACCCATCAGTGGCTACGTAGTGCATGGTCAAAAGCTGATACCGTAGGCATTATTCTTGCTGCACAGGACCAATGCTTGCTAACTAGAAATTATCAAACACACATCCCGAAAAATTGTGTTAGCCTAAAATGCAGATTCTGTGATAAATATCCAGAAACAATTGATCATCGTGTATCAGTTTGAACTGTATTGGCACCCACTGAATATAAACTCAACATGACAGAGTGGGCCAATATCTGCACTGAAAAATCTGCAGTTCTCACGGAAAGGAAACTTCAAGAAATTGGTATGACCACCACTAAGACCTGGCTACGGAGATAGGACCTGTAACAATTTCATGAGACTTCACAATACACACAGACGTAACAATAAAATTTAATCGCCCAGACATTTATGATAAAGACCACAAAGACAAAATGTGCCTTCTTACCGACATGGCACATTTTGTCTTTGTGGTCTTTATCATGGCAAAACCCATGGTAATATTTTATTTCGCAAGACCGATTAATCAATCTCTTCTCATCAGATCAAACGGTTTCGAAACGAAAAATTTTAATTTTACTGTGCGCTTTCTATATAATTAATAAATTATTTTTTATTTGAATTAAAACTATATTCTTTAATTGGAAATTCTAGCCAACTCATTGCGATGTACGATTAATGCATCGAGCGTATTGTTTTGGTAAATTATCACTTTGTATTTATATGTTCTTTTTATTTAAAATTCCTACATGTTTCACCGATATATGACTTGTGGCATGTTTTACAGACTATAGTGGAAACTCCTACTTCAGGTTTCAGGTCATTAATTTTTTGGCATTAATTAAATCTTTTATTGCTTTTGAAGTAGTTGTAACAGATTTTACATTAACGTTAGGTACATTCTTTTCAAGTGTATTCTTTTTTTGAGTTGGTAGGTAGTAATATGTCTAGATTTACTAGTTATCGGTGTTAGAATACACCAGAAAAACTAATACATGCAGAGTTACATTAGTACAGAACAAATATCTTATCGTCGATTTCAGAGTAGTTATTTAGATATCTGTACATTTCTACGTACAACCAGGTTTGTCAGACCCCACCTGTCTCAATCCGCTTTAAGCCGCAAGGGTGGCGATTCTGGCCAAGTGTGTAGGCTTCTCTGTTGTCCAGCAAAATCTAATTCAAGCGAATGGCTTCATCAACCTCCCTACTCAGGAGGTGGGGCCAGGCCCCGTGACCAGACCCCGAAGACCCCAACGGCGGAATAGGCAAAGATCTACACGATCTAAACGACTAAACTGGCGGAAGAGGGTAGCGCCAGTCAGGCTGGCGTAACCAAGGCAGACTTTAACAGACCAAGAATCCGATAGCCCAATTCAACCAGCTCTCGCCAGATCTCACCTGTCTCAACCCCACTTTCAGTCGCGAGGGAGGCGCTACTGACCAAGAGTTTGGGCTTATCCAAGATCTAATTCAAGCGAATGTCTTCGTCAACCTCTCTACTCAGGAGGGGGTGACAGAGAAGAGAGTTGGGAAACACACAGATAACATACATTTGAATGAGGAAATTAGATCAGAGCAATTTTGTTTGCTGGTGGAAATCTGATCTCGCCCATTTAGATTTGGGTCGTTGCAGAGACAATGAGAATGATCGAGATAATTTTTATCGGTTAAAATTTGAAATAGGACTTACTCAGCGATGGAGAACTTTGAAACTCACATGGTTTTATGTTTTCAGCGACACATGATAATCAAATGGGGACCAAGGGTCGATTTATGATCAGTCAGATTTATCTATATAAACGCGTAGTTATGCTGAAAAAGTGGCAAACGAGAGAGAATTCTTGAAGAGACTGGAGAGGCCGCGACCGTTAAGGGTCGCGGCGCTACAGGGCCGACGAGAAAGGCCGACGAGAAAGGCTGACGAGAAAGGCAGACGGAAGAGAGAGACAGAAGAGGCAGACGACAGAGGCGAAAGAGAGTGGTTGGCTGGCCTGCCGTCGAGTGTAGTCGAGCTGGAGAGAGAGGTCGGAGATTGGGAGTGACGTTAGAGGTTGGAGCCAGGCGCCCGCGAACATCTTTTGTTGATATACGTACGAAGAAGCGAATTACTCCTCCAACATCTAAGACTGCTACTGCTACTATTATTACTACCACTGGAAACGGAAACATCGAACAAGCTACAATAATCAAGAGTCGCATATCGTTCTGAGACGATTTCACAACAAGCTAATCACAACCCACTCTCTGTCTGTCTAGAATCCAGTGTATGTGTTTTTATGTCAATTATTTTCTTTTCTGTAACACGTTTCTTTTCTATACTAATCTTTTCTGCTATATAAAAGACATTTAACAATTCAACCATTGAATAGTTGTTTGTCCGGCTTACTGCAGATATATATATATATATATATATATATATATATATATATATATATATATATATATATGGTGCATTCTAAATTTCTTAGCACAGATTCTCCAGCTGCGTCTACATCTTCAGTCGACCGTGAATGGATGAACATCACTTCTGCTTTCTGGATCAAATCAAACACAACGTGGGCAGGATGCAGAATTAAACCAGTGGACCGGTGGACCGGTCGAATGATCTACGGATGCTCAGGCGACCTACGGCCACTCCCTTAAGATCGGTAGACACCTCCCTTAAGACTGAGTAGACACCTCAACCCAGAGAGTAAGAGGTCAGTGGTTGAGGAGCAGGGGCGAAAGTGTTATAGTGGGACCAGGCTGAACGCGACCAACCCCCGAAGATCCCAACGACGCAATAGGCAAAGATCTAAACGATCTCAAAGACCAAACCGGCGGAAGAGGGAAGCTTCAGTCGGGCTGACGCAACCAAGGCGGACCAAGCATCCAACAACCCAATGTATCCATGTTTGCTAGATGTCGTCTGTCTGAATCCACTTTGAGCCGCGAGGTGTGCGGTCTTATCCGTCGCAGAGTTGTCCACCAAAATCTAATTCAAGCGAATGGCTTCGTCGAACAATCTAATTCACAGCCATCTCCAACACCGCCACCAGGGATGAGAAAGGATAATAGGGAGAGAGGGTGACGATCCTGATGCTCGGATGCGAGCGGGTGGGATTTTCAGCATCTTTCTGTGGAACCACATTTTTGAGGCCTCATCCGTGGGTGGGGGGGGGACTGTCCCCCATTCACGGCCATATACGTGTATGGATATGGTATATCAATCTAGCACTTTTTTTATTTGTTTCTAAATAATTTATTCCGTTTCTCAGCACCTAGCTTCTTTCGCTAGTCCAATGCGTACTTCGGATCTCGGTGCCACTTCTTTCCATCCTCTGCATCCGCTTGATGTTTATATCTCCAGAAGTGAGTCCTCCACGAAAAAAAATAAAAAAATAAATATCTCGCTTGTACACAAGAAAAACGATAATTTTTTTTTTTTTAAATTACCTTTTAATTCATTTTTTATGTTGTTAAGATTGTGAACGCCAATGCTATATCCCGGACGGGTTTCCAATTCTCTCAGAATTGCCTTGCTTCCGTCATAGTAAATACAAATCCAATCGCAGCATCAATTTATTCCGATACAGAACGGTGTTTTCATTTTGCACCGGAATTTTTCGCCGCACTTTTTCTTTTTAATAATTTCATCCCCAAGGAAGGCAATAAAGTCACTAAAACGCAAGAGTGTTAGAATTGGCTTATTGCTTTTTATTGAGCGACATAGCAACCACTATGGGTTATTTAATGCCGAAATCTAAATATATCGAACATAAATTTATCGCTTCAACTACAAATAAAATGTATTCCTGGTAATTTTACTATAAAATGTATTTTTTGATGAGGTAGATAAACCCGACTCCGTGTATATGGAGTCTATCAGAAAATTTTTTTCCTAGACGACGGCCTCGGAACGGCCCCACGTTAAAAACTGGCCTTGTGTCAAATCTTGCCCTGTGGGAAGTTTGGTAAATCGGGAGATTTTAGAGTTAGATTTAAGGCAAATGCTATTAAAAACGACAGACATTCTGTGCCGATTAATTTTAATGTCATAATTTTTATACTAATCATTCTCAGACAAGGAGGAAATTCCATCAGAATTAGTCTTTCTTAAGTCATCATCAGGATAGTTAAACTAAACGAATAAGTAAACTAAATTGACTAAATGTACTAAGTGTCACAAACAAAATCTAGCAAGTACAACAATTTGAATATCCAGAAGTGTTTTAACAGAGGACGGAAAGTGCGACACCGAATTGCGAAGGCGCATTGGGATAGGGAAAGATGCCTTCCAAAAACTAAGAAATGTATTAAGAAACGGTAAAATCTCGTTAGAAACAAAGAAAAAAATACTTAAATATTATGGAATATCGCCCCTCCTATACGGTGGTGAATGCTGCACAATCTCCTCACAGACGAAGAAGAAATTTGAAGCAACAGAAACACACATATATATATATTTATTTATTTATATACACACACACATGCACATACATATATATACATATATAGTTAAAAACCTAAATATTTCTTTTATGTGTTATTTGTTTTGCATGATATATTTCTAGTATATACATATATATATATATATATATATATATATATATATATATATATATATATATATATGTATATATATATATATGTATATACATACATATATATATATATATATATATATATATATATATATATATATATGTATGTAAGTATGATTACCACAGAAAAGTATATGTCTACAAAATACAGACAGAAGCGATGGGTGCAGTATGTGGGGATGCCTAACACACACACACACACACACACATACACACATATGTATGTATGTATATATATATATATATATATATATATATATATATATATATATATATATATATATATATATATATATATATATGAATTAATGCTGTGAACGCTATAGTATTTTCGTTCTGGTTAAATTTTATATATATATATATAAAGAAAGGGAAGGAGGGAATAAGGTGTGAACGATAGTGTTGTGGTAGGATCCACCTAATTTGCATAGCGGAGTATCGACGATATAAATATGGTTGGTACCGGAAGAGAGGAGGGGAATCACGAGATCCAACTAGAGACTCTGCCCGACTGCGACTTAGTCAACACATTCTCCAGGAACGGTCTTTCCAGAATATCCAAAAGACTACATGTAAATATTGTGTACACTTTCTTGTTATAATACATTCTTGTTCTAAGTACATTTTGTGTTGCATTATTATTCCATGCATTAGTCGAGATTCAACAATGAGTCAAGACACAACAGATAGTAGGGGTAATAAATATCAGAAAAAGAGTAGGAAGGTGGGCAAACGTGTGAAGATAGATAGATAGATAGATAGATATGTCCTGATTAAGATAGATAGATAGAGAGATAGACATGTTCTGAGATAGAAACATACATACATTGTGAATGAGATAGATAGATAGATAGATACGTCCTGATTTAGATGGATAGATAGATAGATAGATAGAAAGAAAGAAAGAAAGAAAGAATAACTGGAAGAATGATAGAAAGTATCGTGTTAAAAAAAGAGAACTAATAGATAGATAGATCAAATTTGACCGTGATATATATATATATATATATATATATATATATATATATATATATATATATATACATATATATAGATAGATAGATAGATAGATAGATAGATAGATAGATAATATATTATTAATTATGCTATATATATATATATATATATATATATATATATATCTATCTTTTTGAATTTGTAGATCGGATGAATTGGATCGTAATTAGGATTCCAATGTAATAAATTATAACCATGGAACATTACTGTTTGAGCATTATATATATATATATATATATATATATATATGTGTGTGTGTGTGTGTGTGTGTGTGTGTGTGTGTGTGTGTGTGTGTGTAGTTAGAGACAGACTGTGATTTTGATAATGATATTTCGATAGATGGTTACAATAGGTAAATACAATATATGGCTGGGTTAGATAGATAGATAGATAGATAGATAGATAGATAGATAGATAGATAGATAGATAGATAATGAAGAGACGTGGATAGATAGATAGATAGATAGATAGATAGATAGATAGATAGATAATGAAGAGACGTGGATAGATAGATAGATATATAGATAATGAAGAGACGTGGATAGATAGATAGATAGATAGATAGATAGATAGATAGATAGATAGATAGATAGAATTTGGCTGTGATAGCTACTAGCCAGCGAGCTAGCTAGATAGATAAAAAAACAAAGCGAATGAACAACACCGAAATCGGCAAGTAAGCAAAAGTGAAATAAATGGTGGGTGGCGTCTGTTTAAGGAACACTCATAAAAAAAACCCCAGGTGTCTGGAATCGACACTTACACCATTCTCTGAATGCCAGATTGTCAATTTCTACGTCTCACAGTCAACGGTGCTCTGAGAAAAAAATAGATGGAGAGAGAGCGAGGGGGAGTGAAAGACACAGACAGAGGGAGAGAGAGAGAATTGAGTACTGAGGGAGAGAGAGGGAGATTGTGTGTAGTTGTAACGTGACTTTCACGGGTTCGTTATCTCGTGCTTTCAGACGACCTACGTCGGAATCTCCCGTGTATAATACGACCCTTTATTCGTATCGAGATTCTTTTCTTTGTTCAAGCTTTCAACAATCTTGCTCGCTTTTGGTAGAAAGACTCACAAACACGCACACACTAAGGGTTTCTCTGTAAGTATCTTAATCTTAATATGATATTAGAAGTACGATAAATCTTTCCCTTGCCGGTTGCTTGTAGTTTTGCACTTCCAAAGGGAGTCTGAAGAGGGAATGGTGACCAAACATTGGATTTGAACATAGCAAGAACATAGCTAAAAAATGTTATCAATAGTAACAGCGATAAATGCAAAAAGCCACCTTACAGTTGGCTCTGCGCAGCTGTCAAATCACGAAATATAAAGCGCCAAGAAAAGCGTACCAAATAGCTGAATACATGCTTATTGTAATTATACTGCATTCTCCCTATTAATAATAATAATAATAATAATGAGAAGAATATATATATATATATATATATATATATATATATATATATATATTATCACTCACATGTAGAGATAATATGTATATTTTTTTATTTATATACTTAAAAGCTGTTATATTACATCACGCTTCATTTTATTAACACCAGTACTCAATGTGCCGTATCTCACACACACACACACACACACACACACACACACACACACACACACACACATACACACACACACACACAAACACACACACACACACACACATACATATATATATATATATATATATAGTGTATATTTTGGCTGCATGTTTTCATTGAGACATGTTTCATTGAATAATTTAGAGAAGTTTTGTTTACTTATTTTCAATTGGATCCGTTCATATTCACGGAGAAGCTATTTGGTGTTATTATCAAAGAAAGACCGAAAATTACCGTGTTGATACATTTTCTTTATTGCAAGTACTTTCGACATCTTTTATCAGCAGGGTGTTTTTTTTTTCAAGACAAATTATAGTAGTGTTCATCATGTTGAAAGACAAAATTGCTTTGTTCATCTGAAAGTTACTTATTTTACAAGTTAAGTGAAGAACGCTGAGTTTGTTGCAGCGGAGATAACTAAGTTATGAAGTAGTCTGGAATTTTTAAAAGTATTAAGCGTTATTGGTACAAACCACGATATTTTAAACTATCTATTGTAAATATTGTCAAGCATTTGTGCAGTGTTTATAATAAATTTTATTAAGAGTTGGTTTCAATTTTTGAATACAGATTGTTTCAAGAAGTTTTAGAAAGGTTTATTCTTTTCCTGTAAAAGTATAGAAGTATTTTCGACGAAAATTTTTCTGAATTGCGAATGTGGACAGACATATAGATTTAGATGTTTAGAAATTTTGGACATATCATTCAAATAAAAATTCAGCTGCCAAGACAACGTTGTTGTGGTGTGTCCTTGGACATGCATACATATATATATATATATATATATATATATATATATATATATATATATATAATAGAAATTGTTAGGAGGATTTGATAATTATAATTAAGTAATTCATTGAGTCTGAAAGAAACCTCAACAGAATGCACTGGACGGCCGTCTCGTCCTATATTTGGGACTCATCAGCAGTGCGCATCCACTACCGAGAATTGAAACCCGGACAATAAGGTTATCAAGCGAACGTCATACCAACTGTTCAACGGGCCTCGTTGACGAAGAGATAGCAAATCAGACTCAAAATAGCGCCGCTCGCTCACATATTCCGTGGTGGAACTCAACCGAAGTTCTCTGTAACCATAGGACTGTGCTCCCAGGGGCCACGACTACTATCACCAAGCCGCTCAACCTGAAGCATTAGAAGCCGGATCAGCAATGATATACACAAGATAGAAATTGTTAGAAGGATTTGATAATTATAATTAAGTAATTCAGTTACTGAGAACTTCGGTCTATTTTGGCGGTTATTTTACCGGAAGTCGTTTATTTGTTTATTTATTTATTTGGGTTAAATTATTTTCTTGTTTTTATTTATTTTTTATGCAATGCACCACTGACCTGTATATATAAATAGCCGAGAAAAATAACAGCACTCGTGACATGATTGCATCTAGCATGAAACAGACTATCACCTCTAAGTGTTGACTTCTATGTTCACTTATATATATATCGGTCGTTCGTCTTATCAATCCCGGCGGAGACTGAGTTCCTGTGAAAACTAAAACACACACATACACACATACATATATATATATATATATATATATATATATATATATATATATATATATATATATATGTTTCGATGAATAATTTAGACATGATCTGTCTACTTATATTCGATAGGAACTTTTCATATTCATGGATAAGCTTTTTGGTGTCGTTATTGAAGGACGGGAGAAAATAACCGTGTTGATATATATTTCGTTTATTTCCGAGTACTTTCGACATAGCACAATGTCATAATCAGAGTATTGTTTATTACGGGATAAACATTGTTGTTTTCATTATTGTGAAAATCAAGATTGTTGTGTTCATCTGAAAGTTAAAATTTTATATGTGGATTGAGGATCGCTCACTATAAACTATTCATTCGATGTCCTGTTATTACCTTTTATTACCTGGAATTATAAAACAACAAATATTTTCTTACCTGATGATATCTGTAGGAACAGATGAAAGTTCGTAAATATATAAAAAAGACCTTATTCAACTGAAATTTATAAACAGGGATCATAACATTCATTTACAGGTTTGGGGTTAATGTCTCTTAGTAAATTGTTTGCGAAGATGTATTCTCGCCATTTTATCATTAATTTCTATATCTGTTTTCTGTATGAATGATTCATTGTAATATATATATATATATATATATATATATATATATATATATGTAATTCGTTTGCTGTTTCTATTTATAGCTTTTCAAACAACCATCATCTGCTCCAGCGTCTTGGTAGCTTGTTGCGAATTAATGAAGACTTAAGTTGACGATGAATTCTCTCTACCAACCCGTTAGCACATGGGGGGTATGCCGTAGTAGAGATATGTTTCACTCCTAACAGTTTTAAAAAATCGTCAAAAAGTGCTGATTGAAACTGCGGTCCCCTGTCAGTTGTATAACTGAAGGACATCCGAAATTCGCTATCCAATCTCGAAGTATTGCTTTAGCAAACAGCTTCAGCAGTTGCAGATTTTAATGGAACTGCGACAGGGCATCTTGTCAAAAAATCTACTATAGTTAGAATGTATTCGTAGCCGTTAACTTTTTGAAGAGGGCCCCACTAAATTAACATGTATGTGGGGAAAAACGACCGTCCGATGGGAGAAAGGTACCAAGGATTGATTTGGTATGCTTAGTTATTTTTGAGCTCTGACATTTCATACAGGTTTTGGTCCGATTCCTGATGTCGATAGAATTATTAGGCCAGACGTACTAAAGTACAAAAAAAAAACTTAATTTCCGACCGAAACGGTCGGAAATTAAGTTTTTTTTTGTACTTTAAATAAGAGAGCATTACTATGCATAGTTTACAAAAGGGGGGGCATTATTTTTCATGAGAAATTTTATCATGGCAAAAAGGAAAAAAGCGTTTTATGATTAAATTTTACTCTCGTCAAATTATCCTCCTTTAGCTTTGATTACTGCAGCACAAACTTTTGTTATTTGTCGCAAAAGTTTCTCAAAGTATACATTTGATAATCGATTTCTTTGTTGTTTTTTTTTAGTGAAACTAAGAGATCTTTTTGATTTTTTTTTTCACTCTTCTGTCAAGTTCATCCCCTCCCTCTTATTTCTGGGCGTGGCTTCAATCTTTTGATACTGAGGAAAGTGCTGGTGATTAGACAAGCCGTTTGCTGTCATTCATTTTCCCGGCGATAACATCTGGAATCAACATGCAACTCGAAGGAAACCGTCACCACACACACTACCACAAGAAAAACAACATCCCACCACCACCACAAACAACAACAGCAACAACAACCTAACAATAATAATAATAATAATAATAGACAAAATGACTGGAGCTACTCTTCCAATATTTAACAACTTTGAAAAGGGCACAATTTAAGAAAATAAAAAAAACAGTGGTGGACAATATTTCGAGCGTATGTCTGTCTTCAAGTTATGTTTAATAGCATAAAGGTATAATATATATATATATATATATATATATATATATATATATATGAAGAAATATAGTCTTAAAGTGTGCTATATTTATGGGATAGAGTGCTCAATATCAGAGATAAAGCATGTGTAAATATAAAAGTGAACATAGAAGTCAACACTTAGAGGCGACAGTCTGTTTCATGCTAGATGCAATCATCGGTCCCGATGATTTCATCTAGCATGAAACAGACTGTCGCCTCTAAGTGTTGACTTCTATGTTCACTTTTATATGTATATATATATATATATATATATATATATATATTTAAGTTAAGAAAAATTTTGTAATCCGATAGGTAGTCCCAAGGAGGATGAAATCCTGAGAGCCCAATGTAAATTCAGAGCTAATAATTTAAAGAAAAACAGACCACTTTAAGGTTCCATATAATAATTTATTTCACCATAGCCCTTTTAAAGGACGTAGGATCATCAGACTGCACTTCCAAAAGGTGAAATAAAAAATGAAAAATGAAATGAACATTTACACTTTTGACGGGTAGTATTAAGTTTATGTAATTTAACAGAGAGGGTAGTGAGGAGTGGTGTGATAGACATGATCGAGTTTAGAGAGGGTTTATTTTAATATTTCTATCTATCGTACTTAGTATTAGGGGAGGAGGGACCAGTCATTGACCTATTTAATCGTTTAACTTAACGGAAGTGATATATTGAAAGGGAAGGGGGAGAAGAGAGAAAAAATAAAAAGAAAGAAGGGGGAAGTAAAGAGAAAGAAACTGTCATTAGGCTTTACTAAGAGACAGGAGGGGGTGATAATTTTTAGCAATTTATGTAAAGAAAGATTTTAATGTTTGATAGTAATTTAATTTTTTAAAATCACCGAAGAAATTAATTTGATGTTTGCTAGCAATTTAAATATTTAACTCTTTTACAAATAATTTAGGGATTTAATATGAGTTAAATAGTATATTTAAAAACACATCCATAGAAAGTACATTAAAATTTTTTTTTAAAGTATAATAGTTTACTGATATTAATCTATCAATAATGTAAATGATTGTTAAGGTAACATCTCTATTAGTTATGAAGTATTGTAACTATTTACACTATTTACCTCGTCCACACTGTTGCCTTCGTCTTTATTGACATATTCAAGACGTTTCGGCCGCTGTAAGCTCTGACCTTCTTCAGGTCATATACGTTGGAATTTTGAACCCAACCCTTTATTTAAGTCTCAAGGGCTAGAGTGTTCTAATTCTGCGTGCCATGCCCCCCACTTATTTTTGATATCTCAGAATCAGTATATTTTCAGTGGATAAAAGCGTTGATTGAGTAATCCAACAATGACATGACCCCAAAAGTTATGAGTTCAACACCAGAGAGGACAAAAACTTGGAGAGTTGAGTTACTAAAGGAAATTAACAGTTGCCCGGGCTAGACTATTTTTGGACCTGGACCGTGTGTGTGTGTGGGGGGGGGGGTCAAGAAAATAAAATCGTTTCTCGATCAATGTGTAGTATCTGTTCTCATCAACTTAATTTGATTCTCTTACTCTCCACTTCTATCTACTCTTCTTTCTTTCTTCCTTTCTTTCTCATCTATTTAATATTCCACTCTTTCCATTTCTCTTTTTATCTTTCTTTCTTTCTTCCTTTCTTTCTTTCTTTCATTTTCTCACTGAAACCAAGTAATCCGTAGAAATTCCCCTATCGCATTGTTAAATAGTTGAGCTGAACAACTTTAACAAAATATTGCAACAACAATCATAAATATGAATGCAGGTCAAATATTTGAAGAAGTAAGGGGGTACAAATGAAAAGATTTAAAATTTACAAGTTTTTCCATTTCGCGAGAACAACCGTTAAACTTTTCCTTCTTCCCTTCTTTTTTTTTCATTTTCTCACTGAATGTATTATTTCTGAACTATTAGCAGGGGATGTTGAACACTTCTTTCTTTCTTTTTCCTTTCTTTCTTTCATTGAAACCAAGTAGCGTTTGTTATATATCTTGTGGTTCTATTTAATCAAAACGGAATAGTCCATTATGTTTGCGGTGTTGGCAGGGCATAACGTTCGCGTGAACTAACGATGGGAGATATAATAATAATAATAATAATAATAATAATAATAATAATAATAATAATAATAATAATAATAACTAAAATCACAGGGAACAAGGCGATACGAAAAATGTTGTAGGTTCTATCGCCAAAATAAAATATTCCAAACGGACCTTAAGAAATTTTACAGGGAAATTGGAAAAAAACCTATACATGTCGAAAGGCCACTATCGATTTATACTGTACAGACATTTTGGGAAAATATTTGGAGCAGCCCGAAGGAATATAACCCAAAAGCTGAGTGGATCCGGCGTGAAGAATAACGAATGTTGGATACACCTCTGCAAGAATGGGAAAATATATCCACAGATGATGTTAGGCAAGCTCTAACGAAATCGCAAAAATGGAAATCCCCTGGAAATGACAAGGTTCCCAATTTCTGGCTTTATCATCTCTCGTCTATCCACAAAATACTTGCGGAAACATTATCAACGCTTGTAAATAATCCCAATAAAATCCTGGAATGGATTACTGAAGGTATTACATACCTCATACCAAAAACAAATGAAACAGATGACCCGAAAAATTATCGACCGATAACATGTCTCTCCACAACGTATAAGTTGATCACGTCTCTCCTTTTTAGAAACAAACAGCATTCTTCCACTAATCCAGTAGGCTGATTGAAGGGATCCCTGGAAGTCCATGCCTCAAAGAGATACAAAAAATTGTTCTGACAAGTACAGCCCACACTTTACGAAGGGCTTTATCTATGTAATTATTTTTTATTTATTTTTTTGCAGTGGAAAGTGTCATGACGCCATTTCTAACCTTAGGTCCCTGGGCGGGACCCGGAAAGAAATGTGTAAACGCCAGATATCAAAGGAAATAAAAATAATAATAATAATAATAATAATAAACCAAATGACTGGAGCAATACTTCCAATATTTAGTAAATTTAAGAAGTGCGTGATTTAAGAAAATAAAAGAAACAGTGGACAATATTTCGAGCGTATGTCTGTCATCTTCAAGTTATGTTTTAAAATAGCATGCAAGCATAATATATATATATATATATATATATATATATATATATATATATATATATATATATATATATGTGTGTGTGTGTGTGTGTGTGTGTGTGTGTGTGTGTTTGTGTGTTTATATTTCTGAGATGACGTATTGTAACTATTTACACTATTTACCTCGTCCACACTGTTGTCCTCATCTTTATATACATATTCAAGACGTTTCGGTCGCTGAAAAGCTCTGACCTTCTTCAGGTCATATACGTTGGAATTTCGAACCCAACCCTTTCTTTAAATCTCAAGGGCTAGAGTGTTACAATTCTGCGTGCCATGCCCCATTTTTTTTGGTGGAGGATATCTTAGTATCAGTAAATTTTCAGTGGATAAACGCGTTGAATGAGTAATCCAAAAATGACTTGACCCCAAAAGTTGTGAGTTCAATATCAGAGAGAACAAAAACTTGGAGAGTTAATAAAGAAAATTAACTGTTGCAGGGGCTGAACTATTTTTGGACCTGGACCGGGCTTCCCATATTAAACTGACCATATGTCACATCTTGCCAGCGAGTGGCGGCCAGAAAATAAAATCGTTTCTCGATCAAAGTGTAGTATCTGTTCTCATTAGCTTAATTTGATTATCTTACTCTCCACTTCTTTCTTTCTTTCTTTCTTTCTTTCTTTCTTTCATTTTCTCACTAAAACCAAGTAATCAGTAGAAATTCCCCTATCGCTTTGTTAATTATTTGACCTTGACATCTTTAACAAAATATGGCAATTGAAATAATAAATATGAATGCTGGTCGTTATTTTAAGAAGTAAGGGGGTACAAATCAGAATATTTGAAATTGACAGCTTTTTCCAGATCGCAGAACCAGCCGTTATACACTTCCATCTTTCCTTCTTTTTTCATTTTCTCACTGAAACCACGCAATGTCTTTGATACGTCTCTTGCATTCTCACAAGTTCAAAATGAAATAGTGCATTATTTATGATCTGTTAGCAGGAGATGTTGATCACTTCTTGCTTTCTTTTTTCTTTCTTTCTTCCTTTCTTTTGTCCTTTGTTTTTCTTTCTTTTTTTCACTGAAACCAAGTAGCGTCTCGTATATATTTTGTTTTTCCATTTGATCAAAAGGGAATAGTCCATTATTTATGAGGTATTGGCAGATCGTAGCAGTTGTTCGAACTAAGTCAGGGAGACATAATCACATTTATTATAAGATAATAATAATAATAATAACAACAACAACAAAAACATATTGGAAGAGATGCAAGAAGCACAAAATCGAAACCACTGAGTGATGCATGTACACCAACCAGACACAGTTACCCAAAATAACGATGTAATTATCCCCTGGGACACGCCAATTCAAACAGACAGGGAAATAAAAGACAACAGAGCTGATATTATCATAAAAGACAAGGAATTCAGGAAGTGTATGCTTATTGATAAAGCAGTATCATCTGAGAGAAACACCCCCACGAAAATTATGGAGAAATTGTCCAAATACAAGGACCTGGAGATCGAGATTAACAGGATCTGGAGCATGAAGACTGAGACTGTACCAATATTAATCGGAGGTCTGGGTTTCGTGAGAAAAGGAATGGATAATTTTACTAACAGTACCCCAGGTAACATCAACATACAAGTTGCCCAGAAGATCGCCCTACTAGGAACATCCCAAATACTAAATGCTATCAATGAAATGTTAATTGTCCTATTGGGCCTAAGGACCATAGTTTGGACCCGGCTCTACAGGTTACAAAGCAGGAAAAATAACACACAAACAATAATAATAATAAAAATAAGTAAGTATCTTTACTCTGTAGTAAAGGAAGCCGACAAATTCAAAATGGAGTTTCAAATGGGCACAGAAATGCAAATACATCACTGTACACCGGCTGAAGCTGCAAAATACTTAAAAAAGAATGCAAAGACAAATGCGACCGACCAGATAAAGAAACAATGGCAAGATAAACCACTCCACGGCCAATACTCTGCCCGTAGCAAACAAGCTGACGTAGAAAAAAACCGCACCTATCAGTGGCTACGTAGTGCAGGGTTGAAAGCTGAAACTGAAGGTTTTATCATTGCTGCACAAGACCAATGCTTGTTAACTAGGAATTATCAAGCACATATACTAAAATACTGTATTAGCCCAAGATGCAGATTTTGTGACAAATATCCAGAAACCATTGATCATCTTATATCAGGTTGCATGATGTTGGCACCCATTGAGTATAAAACCCTGCATGACAGAGTGGGCCAATATCTGCACTGGAAAATTTGCAACTCCTATGGGAAGGAAACTGAAAGAAGCTGGTACGAACACCACCCTCACCCGGTTACGGAGATAGGACCTGTTACAATTCTATGGGACTACACAATACACACTGACAGAACAATCAAAGCCAACCGCCCAGACATTGTTATTAAAGACTACAAACAAAATAAGTGCCACCTTATTGATATGACAGTCCCTCCAGACTGCAATGTATCTTTGAAGATAT
>OZ038507.1:65358873-65368873 GCA_964036315.1 Acanthosepion esculentum
ATAAAGATGCGTACACCAGACCGAACAACGTAAATAATGTAAATATACATATAATGCTAATATAAGGTGGACTCTCCTATCGTGAACGATAAATGGGGGTCAGCATTAGATAGTGGCTTTTGTTTTACACTTATGCATCCTAGCAGGGACTATTGTGGAGAAAATCAGGTAAGGGAAAGACATATTTCATTTGCCCTTTCTTTTAATTCGATACTATCCCAGCCTTGCGGCGGTCGACAAAGCCACGCTGATTGATGAAATTTGTTAAAGCAGGATCTTGATGGCTTCTCTTCTTTAGAGCTTGAAGAAGCTGATCAGTTTACATCTCTTCAAAAACCTTTAACTTAATGAAACAAGTCTTACGCCACATCTTTCGATTTGATACTGTGGTTTCCCAAGGTTTTCAGATCAATGTTAAGACGTTTCAAGCTGTCTTTCAATTTGTCTTTGTAGCGTTAAAATGGACGTCCAACTAAACGCTTGAAGTTTGGTAGTTGTCCATGCACCACCTTTTTCGGAGCCTATGCTCATCCATTCTCACAACATGATCAGCCCACCATTGGTTGCTGGCAAAATCCTTGCTCGTATGCTAATATATATATATATATATATATATATATATATATATATAGCAAGGATGAAATTCAAATAAGACATCCTGCCTGTTTAATTTCATTAAAGTTAAACAACGTCGATTCGTGTCAGAACTTAGATATCAGCTTCTGTAAGCTTGGATATGTGGGAGATGCAATGGGTATATTTTATTTCATTCAGACCGTTTCTTATAATAATAATAATAATAATAGTTTTGACATACATTGAATAAACTCTGTCTTTCATCACAGGCGTCTCAATTTGAAATTCTGAAAGCAACGTGTAAAAAATAATATTTCCGAAGAAAAGCCAAATCGCAGACAGTAAAGAAAGGAATATGTGGATAGTCGTAATCGCAGAAACCAAGCATTAATATATATATATATATATATATATATATATATATATATATATATATATAGCGTTCACAGTTTAGTTTCTATCTCTGACACGAACTCAGTCCCCACCGGGGCTGATAAGACGGACGATCGATATCTTCGTCTGCCGAAATAGGTTATTTCCCATATGAGGTGATTTTGGATTTTATTGTTTATTAATTATTTGCTCTGTAATAATAAAAGAAAAAAATATTGAGCTCTTTTTCTGGATCAGTTTTAATATTTTATATTATTAGGATAAGCTGGGGTTATATACGAACGGATATATTACATGGCAAGTGTTCCGAAAGTCAGATTGGAATAGAAACTGAAGAAGGGCAAAATTTAGTGAGTCGAGGACCTTGGACACCTTCGTATGGATGGGAGATGCTGCATAAACACCGTAGAGACGTCGCTGAATCGCTAAAAATAACATTGAAGCCGGATATATATATATATATATATATATATATATATATATATATATATATATATATATATATACATATATATATATACAAGTATAGAATTGGTATATACGGAATAAATTCCAATAACCAACTTAAATGCCGACGAATAAACAAAAGAAAGAGAACATGAAACATCCAGACGACTCAGATGACAGTGGAAATCAGGGGACAATAGCTGATACTGGTGCATTTATTTATATGCCTCTAGAGGAACATAATATATAATGTTTGTTTGTGTGTGTGTGTGTGTGTGTGTGTGTGTGTGTGTGTGTGTGTGTGTGTGTGTGTGTGTGCGCGCACTAGTGGATTTTGAGGCAAGTGTCTAGTTCGGGCCAGACGATTGCATTTAACATGAAACAGTCTATCGCCTCTGAGTGTTGACTTCAATGCTCAATATATATATATATATATATATATATATATATATATATATATATGTATATATGAAGAAATATAGACTTAAAGTGTGCTATATTTATGGGATAAAGTGCTCAATATCAGAGATAGAGCGTGTGTAAATATAAATGTGAACATAGTATAAACAAGCAAAATAATTTGACGCAAATAAATAATCAAATAAACGACTTCCGGTAAAATAACTGTCAAAATAGACTATCCACAATAAACTATATAAACAAATTTTCACTACGTTAATAAAAACACCGATCGAAATAAAAATATATATATATAAGATAAAAAAAATAAAATTAAATAAAAACAAGCAAAATAGTTTGACGCAAATAAATAAATAAAATATAAAATAAATATAAATATTTAATAAAAATAATAATAAATATATAAATATAAAATAAAAATAATAAATTTACTTCCGGTAAAATAACCGCCAAAATAGACAAACCACAATACATCACTGACCCGTATATATAATCAGCCGAGAAAAATAACAACACTCGTTGCCTGACGATTGCATCTAGCATGAAACAGTCTGTCGCATCTAAGTGTTGACTTCTATGTTCACTTTTATATTTATACATATACATATATATATTAAAGGTCGAAAGAAAATATACAATTTTGTATGAATATCTTACATGTCCTAATGTAAGAGTCAGTGTATAATATATATATATATATATATATATATATATATATATGTGTGTGTGTGTGTGTGTGTGTGTGTGTGTGTGTGTGTGTGCAAATATATAGAAAAATAGGAAATAACCGTTAAGTTAATAATCCGGCGGTCTTCAGAATTTTTTTTTATTTGTAACAGTAGTGCCTATATTATAATTATTATATATATATATGGGATAAAGTGCTCAATATATATATATATATATATATATATATATATATATATATATATATAGAAAGAGAGAGCTTTCTTTATATTTAATTTATATATATATATGTATATGTGCATATCTTTTTTCAATAATACTGATGCCCTAATATATGCTTCTACAAAAAGTTAATATTTTGTGTTTATACATACATACGTACACACACACACACACACACACACACACACATATATATATATATATATATATATATATATATATATATGTGTGTGTGTGTGTGTGTGTGTGTGTGATATATATATATATGTGTGTGCGTGTGTGTGTGATATATATATATATATATATATATATATATATTTATATATATATATATGTGTGCGTGTGTGATATATATATATCCGCACACAAACGCACAATGAAAGAAGAAACACATTGTACCAATGAAACTTGCATAAATCATGATTCCATGTAATATTAGAAATGAAAGAGAAAATAACAAGTCAATTGCTGATACCCTCTGACGAATGGACTGACCGGTGGCTGCCGAACCCGTCTATGAATCTCTTGAGTCGGGATAGTAAAGGTAATATCAATCAGCGAAGTTAGAAATTATATATATATATATATATATATATATATATATATATATATATATATATATATATATACATATATATATATATATATATATATATATATATATAAAAATAATATATAATAATAATAATAATAATATTATATATATATATATATATATATATATATATATATATATATATATATATATATATATATATATATTTAAGTAACGAAAATCTTGGTAATCTCTCTGGATAATCCCAAGGAGGATGAAATCCTGAGTGCTCAATATTAATTCAGACCTCATAATTTGAAGAAAAACAGACCACTTTAAGGCTCCATGTAATAATTTCTTTCACCAGAGACTTTTAATTCTCTCTGTTTCATCAGACATCACTTTCAAATGGTGAAACGAAAAATGAAATTAAAATTTACACTTTTAACGAGCAGTATTAAGCTTATATAAGTTAACATATAAGGTAGCAAGTAATGGTGGGAGAGACATGGTCGAGTTTAGAGAAGGAAGGAAGAATTTTAAAATCATGTATATATATATATATATATATATATATATATATATATATATATATATATATATATATATATATATATATACTGGGTGTATGTAACAGCATACCACAAAATGTTTAATACCTAAAAAACTATCTGAAAGGGTTAGATTTTCCCAGATTTTCAGATATGTCTAATATCTAAAATAAATATGATAACTAAATAAGATCTAGAAAACATTAAACTAATTGAATTGTTTTTTCCAGTTTTTCAGATAACGTCTTAAGCCATCTTGATAGCATTCGTTATAAGAATCGCAGACAAACCCTTTGACTTATTCAGTTTGAAAGGGAACTGGTTAAAATCATTTTGTGTTACCACCACTGTCTTCCCAAATGATCAATGGTGAAAAGTAAAATAAAATTCAAGGCTTCAGTAATGATAGGATTCCTTTTCTGGTTTCCATCTTCAAAGTCCATTCAAGAACCACCAAGAGAACGGTGAATGTTTAAAAAAAGAGGGAACGATATAGAGGGAAACTAGATCAGGAGATCACATCAGTTAGAGGGATGATCATTTAAAGTTAGAGCTAAATACGTCCTCATTGTTTAAAGTGGTGTCCAATAGTGTTATAAAAATGTTGGAGAATTCCAGTAAGATATCTTTAATCATTTGTTCAACATTTAAGAGACGCTCTCAAATATTTATATGCTCCCAATTTCATCCACATTAAGAAATGTTTAGATAAATTACAACCGCAAAAATATAATAGCATTATTACAAAGAATAAAAATATCAATAAACCATATAAAACAGGTATATAATATGATAAAATATATAGTATAATATATTCATATGATATATAAGATATATATAATATATGTATATATAATATATAATATATGTATATATAATATATATTTATATATAATGTAATATATATAATATATAATTAAATATATAATATAATATAGTATATAATATAATATATATATCTTGTATAATATAATATAATTTTTTTTCAAGCTTATCACCCCAAGCAAGGCTGGAAGCCACTAGCACGCAAGGGGTTACAGAAGGTTTGGAGGAAGAGCAGATAAGAGTGGTAAAGGAGAGGACGTGGAGAAAGATAGTGGATCGATCAAGGCAACTGGAGATGTCGATTGACGTTACACTTAAATAGTTGGAGATTGTATTTGTCAGGGAAACAGGAATAAGGAAGGGAGTTCCACAGGCGAGATGTGCGAGACATTAAGCTATTGGAGTAGAAGAGATGTCTACATCTAACAGTTTCAACGGTGAAGGTGTGGGAACGGGATAATATATCATAAAATATATAATATAATATATAATATAATATATAATACATATATAATATATTATATTATATAATATAATATATATAATATATAATATAATATATAATATAATATATAATATAATATATAATATAATATATAATATAATATATAATATATATAATATATTATATAATATAATATAATATAATATAATATATATAATATATAATAAAATACATAATATAATATAATATAATATAAACAGACATATACTACTACTTACTAACTACTTAACATCTATCGAAAAGAACCAAATCCTAAACTATTATGGTCATGACCAGAACCCTAAATATCCATAAGAATAATAATATTGATGTAGTTATATATAAAATCATGTCACAACTGCTTCTCACAACATAATGGGAAAACTTGCAGCTAAAAATGAATCACATCTCTGAACAGAAATAACGTTTTAAACTAAAGAATGTAGAATTAAATTCAGCCACAACTTTGATGTAATAACGTCACTCTTACTAAAAGAGAAAGTAATATAGACGGAAAATTCTCCAGACACTACTTGGTTTCAATGAGAAAAAGAAAGAAAGAAAGAAAGAAAGAAAAAGAAAGGAAAGGAAGGAACATAGAAGAGTTTAACATCTCCCGCCAATACTTCGTAAAAAACGGACTATTCCGTTTTACTTGATATGTATTGTCTTTGTTTTACGTATATTTTCAATTTTTTTGTTTCTTTCATTATTCCTTTCTTTCTGGCACGATCATGAGCGCAAACACGCTTATATATATATATATATATATATATATATATATATATATATATATATATATATATATAGCAATTCATTGATATTACACTAAAAAGAGAATTTCTCATGTCTAGAATATTTAACATCGAAAAACATAAGAAAAGAATAATTATTTTTAATAATATGTGGAAATCTCCACGCTTTGCCTGATGAAGGTCGCGAAACCGGAAAAAAACACGTGTAGCAAAATTATGGAAAATACAGCATAATATTTTTTTAAAAATCCACATTACAACCAAAAGCGTTTGCGCTTTCTCTCGTCTTTTTAATATACACACTTGGAACTACTATAACCTCTTGCCTTTATATATATATATATATATATATATATATATATATATATATATATATATATATATTATAAATTAATAGATTTAAAATATGGTTTTACCGCTACACAGTGATAACCATGTTTCAGAAATGGAAGCTAAAGCCCCTGAATTTAATTTTAAACAAAATTAAATTCAGGGGCTTTAGCTTCCATTTCTGAAACATGGTTATCACTGTGTAGCGTTAAAACCATATCTTAAATCTATTAATTTATAATATTAATGCTCTGTAAATTTAAATTTTACATAGAGCACTATTGTGTAAAAATAAATATATATATATATATATTTATATATATATATATATATATATATATATATATACGTATGTATATAAAGAACGCAACACTCATTAAAAGAGAAAGTAAAGAATAATTCTCGAGAGTGTTGCTATCGAATCTTATCAAAATATAAATCTGCGCTCGGTATTTTTTTCCAATATCTCCATTTCTGAAAAAAAAAAAACCTTTCTAAAGCCAACATACAGGACTATAGAATATAAAAAATGAAAAGAAAAAGGGTTAAATTCGTAACCTCCTGTTATAAATTAATCGCAGATTCAATAATTTAAATATTAACTGCATAACAAATAAGACTATTATTTAATCACAACATTTTTACTTTTGTCTAGAAATACCCTTTGCAAAAAAAAAAAAAAAAAACTCCTTACATTAACCGTGAGAGTTGTTAGTAATAAAACAGGGATCGATTAAATAATTGTTAAAGAGGGAGTATTCAATCAATGCCTGACGATAGTCACTTGCAGGAATTTCAGGTTTGTGCCAAGCGTTGAGGAAAAAAAAAATGTATATTTATTATTATTATTATTATTATTATTAGTAGTAGTAGTAGTAGTAGTACACACACACACACACACACATATATATATATAATTGTTTATTTAAAAATTATAACATAAATATGTTATAAAATCCCTACAAAAATAGCCATTTTGTTTCAACAATATGTTATAAAATCCCTACAAAAATAGCCATTTTGTTTCAACAATATGTTATAAAATCCCTACAAAAATAGCCATTTTGTTTCAACATATGTTATAAAATCACATGGATATATATATATATATATATATATATATATATATATATATATATATATATATATATATATATATATATATATATATATTATATTATATAGCATAATGAGAGGCCACGTATACTTTCTTGATATGTATATAATATCTGGATAAAATAAATGAAACAAAATTGGGTGTTTTTTTTATGAAAGTATTTATTTCTGTGTTTTTGTATATATATATATATATATTTATTTAATATTTCAGACCACCTCGGTCTTTCCTCAGAAATCAAAAAATCAAATCAAAAGACCGAGGTGGTCTGAAATATTAAATATATATATATATATATATACAAAATCACAGAAATAAATACTTTCATAAAAAAGGCACCCAATTTTGTTTCATTTATTTTAGCCAGATATATTATATTATATTATATTTAGTCTATTTACATTATTCAGACTATTGCCCTCATCTTTGTCGACATATTTATTACAACGTTTCGGCCGTTGTACGCTCCGGCCTTCTTCACGTGGTTGGAATGTCGAACTGAACCCTTTATTTCGCTCACTGGGGTAGACTCTTCTAGTTTCACGTGCCATGTTTAATGGATGTGAATTATCAGTTATCTCCTGTTAATTCCCCTCTCCAATTTCTCCACTGCCTTAACCGGGTATTGAACTCACACACTTTGAGTCCTGTCACTGGATATAACCAACGCCTTTATCCACTGTGTCCTGTAGAACTAGAATAGTCTACCCGAGTGAACGAAATAAAGTGTTCAGTTCGACATTCCAACCACATGAAGAAGGCCGGGGCGTAGAACGGCCGATATGCTGTAATAAATATGGCGACAAAGATGAGAACAATAGTCCGAATAATGTAAATAGTGTACATCCTACCTGATCTCAGAAATATAGTCATATATTATATTTATATTATAAACAGTGCATTTACTTAAATATTTGTGTGTCTATAAATAACGTATAACAATAAAAAATATATTAAAATAATTCTCGGACTTAGTCTATTTTGTAGTGTGTGACGTCAATTGTTTACTATAAGATACGCTTCGAGCAGATAGGGACGTTCAAGTGGAATCATGGGAAGTTTGAAATTTAAAAGCAGTAAAATCTAACTTGCTAACCAGAAGCTCCTTCTTAGCTAAACTGGTATAGCACGTTAGGCTATATGACGGTTCCTTGTACAATACAGGTTCGATTCCTGTCAGAGGACGCATATTTTCTTTCAAATTCCTCGTACGTTCAGGTCGGTAAATGTTGTTAATACTGTTTATTGCAAACAGAGAATTTACTTATTATATTTGTGCATATATAAATAACGTATAACAATAATATCTATCCATCTATCTATGTATCTCTCTCTCTCTCTCTCTCTATATATATATATGTGTGTGTGCGTGTATATATATATATATATATATATATATATATATATATATATATATATATATATATATATATATATATGAAAATAATAGATAAAAACTTCAAATTCTCGGAATCCTGGATATTAAAATCAACGAACCAACACTGAACAAAATTTATTACGAGTATGGTAGCAATAACTTAAAATGCATTTGAGATGACTAACATTTAACACCATGTTGCACATTACCATGACTGGTTGCAGCCTTGCATTGTGAATGCATGTTTACAAAACATCGTCACCAAAACGGTTACTTTTAAGATAATTATGACAAACGTGTTCACGTGTGTTTACAAAAATTACCACCACAACGATTACAGTTACATTAAGTTTGTCTTCGCCGAACTATCTCGGAGAAGGTCGAAAGTATTTGGGTTAACAAAAAAAAAAGGCACCTTCCTTGATGAATTTCAACTTCAACATGAAGATGATAATTAGAAAACTAGAACGGATTACTGCAAAAATAAATACACATAATATGTCTTTATAATTTAATGAATCATGATTGAATGAAGATATATATATATATTTTTTAAGCTTATCACCCCAAGCAAGGCTGGAAGCCACTAGCACGCAAGGGGTTACAGAAGGTTTGGAGGAAGAGCAGATAGGAGTGGTAAAGGAGAGGATGCGGAGAAAGATAGTGGATCGATCAAGGCAAGGGGGTTACAGAAGATTTGGAGCGAGAGCAGATAGGAATGAAAGGTGAAAGGATGTGGAGAAGGGAAGTGGATAGATCAAGGCAACTGGAGATGTCGATTGACGTTACACTTAAATAGTTGGAGATTGTATTTGTCAGGGAAACATGAATAAGGAAGGGAGTTCCACAGGCGAGATGTGCGAGACATGAAGCTATTGGAGTAGAAGAGTCGTCTACATCTAACAGTTTCAACGGTGAAGGGGTGGGAACGGGATGCCAGCCTCGTAGGACGTTTAAATTCTTGAGGCCTAGGAACCAGCGAAAGCAGCTCACCGGAGCAATTACCGTGAAAATATTTGTAAAAAAGACAGAGCGAGGCAACGTCGGTACCTGAAGACGTACGGGGTGCGTTGTGTAAATGGTCGCCATTTTATATTTTTAATTTAGTGCAGGCGCGTTGTTTGTTTGTTTTTTTGTTTTATTTTGTCGACTGCACCTCATAATAGGGTCAGCTGGGCACCGTCACTGAGAAAAAGAGCGCCAGCACGCAATTCACTCAGTCAGAAAATTGGAAACGGCATGCTATACTGCTTGTCATTTGCGCCGGAAGCTCCAATCCA
>OZ038507.1:65376373-65411373 GCA_964036315.1 Acanthosepion esculentum
CGAAACGGTTAAACGTAACCGCCTCTTCTACTCCAACAGCTTCTTCTCTTTAGCACTTCCCGACAGTGGAACTCCCTTCCTCTTCCTTGCTTCCCTGATAGCTATAATCTTCAAATATTTAAATGTAATGTCAGTTGACATCCGCTGCCTTGATCTTGATTCCTGTCCTTCTCGTTATCCTTTCCTCAAACAACCCTCTTTTCTCTTGCTCACACTCTCTGTAACCCCTTGCGTACTAGTGGCACTCACGCCATGTTTGGGGTTAGATGCTTAATAAGTAGAACGTTTTACATAAAATTTGGATAGATTAAATAAGATTGGTAGAAACCCAAACAAATTTTAAATGAAAAAAAACAAAAAAAGGTTTTATAGTGGTTGATTTTAAAGAAGGTCTGACGACAGGATTTATTCCTGTAGAATAGATTGATAGAAACCCGAACGAATAATAAACACGAAAAAAAACGCATTGGTCAAATGTTTTTTTTTTTTCTGATTCAAAAGAATATCGAATTCGTGGATTTCAATCTGAATAATGGAACAATACAATCAAAAACTGTAGACGGGCAAAAAAGTTTTCATCGAAAATTGGTCCCATTGAAAGGAAGTCAGACGACACGACTTGTACCGGCAAAACTGATTTTTATAATTTTGAAAGCAGGTCTGACGTCAGGAGTTGTACCGGCAAAATTTATTGATAGATTCAGACAAATAGTGAGTTAGGATAAAAACGTCTTTATTAAGTGTTGTTCGGATTAAAAGGAGGTTAGACTACAGGTCTTGTACTTGTAAAATCGATTGATTAAAACATAAACAAATAATAAATGGCTAAAAATAACGTTTTTATCAAGTAATAGCCAGATCAGTAACAGGTTGGATCGCATTTACTTGTAAAATCGATTGACTCAAAATATAGTAAACAGGAGAAAACGTTTTTATCAAGATTTAGTCGGATTAAAAGGAGGTTGGTTTGCAAGAATTTTACTTGTAAAATCAATGACTGGTGCGCAAACAAATACTAAATAGGGTGAAAAACGTTTCATCAAGTGCTGGTCGGATTAAAGGACATTTACCGGTAGAATTGATTAACGGAAAGAGAAAGAAATGACAATAAAACATTTTGATCAAAAGCTGATTGGATTACATGAAGGCATACGCAAGAAAATCTGATGGATAATGAGTTCAAAGGTGTTAATGAAGCTAGTAGAATTTTGCCGTATGATAAGAATCAGAACATTACGTGAAATGAGATCTTGTTTTTGTATCTCGTTTGAAGGTCATTCTTTCTTCTCGTAACATACTGTGAGCCAGTGATTGATAAGAAGATACAAAGGGAAAAAGATTTCTGAACGGATTTATACCTAAGAGAACCTAACTCCTGAGCTATTCTAGATGTTAATACAACATTAATTCTTGCAAACTGTACGTCTCCGGAAAAGGATAATGTTTCCTTAAATTTCTTTATTTAAAAATATCTTCTCACTCTACATACATACATGCATGCATATGTACAGGGTGTCCATAAATTTCGTGAGCACTTTAAAAAAATGTATAACTTTATTTGTGTTTGCGATAGAAATAATCTGTAAAAAATGTTATAAAGTCTAATGTACCTAGTTTTAAGTATAGCTAAAATAACTAATGTGATTTCAGGCATTACTGTAAATCAGTTGGAAAATGTTTTCTGTGAACAGCAAAATCGTATTACCCTTTGTATTGCTAATGATGGAGGGCATGTGGAAACTTAATTAAAATTTCAATAAAACCTTAAAAAATAGAGATTTACTTCTTTGTAATCCTTTTTACAAATTATTTCTATCACAAATACAAATAAAGTTATAAATTTTTTAAAGTGAACAAGAACTTTATGGACACACTGTACTGACGCCAATTCAGTCGGGTTTCGATCCTAGCTAGAGGCAATCGGACGTCTAGCCACACTGATGAGCTGTGAAACAGCGAAACAGTCTGTCTGTGGATGACAAAAATATTGGCTCCTGAAAAAATTAATTTCGGCAGAATTGAGTCACTGTCAGTCACTGTGTGTTTATCTAAATCTAAAAATAAACACGCTAAAATTCACCTTCATCCCTGCCGTGAGCCGACGGCTTAGTGGTAGAAGTTCCGACTGACGCCAATTCAGTTTTCGATCCCAGCTAGAGGCAACCGGACGTCTAGCCACACTGATGAGCTGCGAAACAGTCTGTCTGTGGATGAAAAATATATATATATATATATATATATATATATATATATATATATATATATATATATATATATATGATGGGTGTTCCAATAATTCGGACCGATTTAAATGTGAATTAAGTTTAAGCGTCTAACTTTTTCTTTTCTTTTTCTATCCGATTTAACAACTTAAGTCTTTGGCAAATTCAGCCATGGAAAGATTAACAATCAAACAACTTCAGACAGAAAGTGAATCAGAATTTCCCAGTTCGCATCATCTCTCGAAACAGCGAAGTCGATTGGCTACCACGATTTTGTGATTTGACGCCTTTAGATTTCTTCCTTTGGGGTCATCTCAAAAGGTTAAGTCTGTGTCAACAAGCCAATAAGAATTCAATAGCTGAAGTATGAGATAATAATGCATATTGGTGAGAACGGGGATCAACTATGCAGAGACGTCATCAAAAATGTTGACCATCTAGTGGAGGTGTGCCGCCGAAGCCTTGGCGGATATTTGGGCGATATTATTTTTTACACATAATTGTCATGACTTAAATAACATGATCCAATAGAGAAATAAACACATTTTTACCAATAACACTAATTTATTTTCTGCCGACTTTGATCTGTCTCAATGAAACAACGTTTATATATATATATATATATATATATATATATATATATATATATATATATATATATATATATATATAAATACTAATAATATATATATATATATATATATATAATTATTAATATTAATATGTGTAATATTAATATATATATATATATTAATATATATAATTAATACATATATATAATATATTAATATTATATATATATGAATTGTATATATTAATATTAATAATACATACATATATATATATATATATATATATATATATATATATATATATATATATATATATATATATAAATATATATATATATATATATATATTAATTATTATATATTATTAAATATATTATTAATATATCCAACCTTACTTAATTTTTCATTAAGTTTTGCCAGTAGCCTTATGTTTTCCGTTTTGCAAGAGTAAGGGAGAACAAATGTTTTTCTTAATTTTAATTGCCTCTAAGCGTATTCAGCCAATTTTATAGCCATTTTCAAGGATGTTTTGTTATTTTTTCCTCATGTTTTGACCGTTGTATTGTAATTTATTTTTTTGTTGTTTTGAATAGGAGCTTGACTGGAAATTATGAGAGCATCTTTCCATTTTTTTAAAAATGTAATACTCCGTTTCCCCTGGTAAATAATATAAGGTTGATAGTTGGAGAGATATATCTGATAGGGTCTCTCTAATAGCTCGATGTTTTCGATAATATCATTTATATAGAATTCTTGTGATTTCGACTAGAATTTTTCCTAAAGATTCTAGTATACATATATATATATATATATGATTAATACACATCAAATTTGTCATTTAGCTGATTGATGCCATATTCAGCACCTGGACTTCAGAGTTTACGAAAATCTGAAGTCCTTTTGAAACTTTTTGTAATCCTTCTGTTCACTCGTCAGGAGTTCTCAGTAACTGATTTTTTTCATTACGAAGTGCAGTATATATATATATATATATATATATATATATATATATATATATATATATATGTGTGTGTGTGTGTGTGTGTGTGTATAATACATCATGTCTAGATCCAGAAACCTCAGCAGAATTCAGAAATGTTCTATTATTGGAACTCATCAGCAGTGCGCATCCACTACCGAGAATCGAACACGGACCGTTACGATACAACGCACGCATTATACCATTGGTCACAGTACCATTGGACATCATACCACGTTAACACAGAGGAAGCAAATTAACAAGTTAAAATATAGTGTAGCTAAACCTATTTCCGGTGGGGATACACATCCAAATAAACATAACGCTTATATGCGTCCTCCGACAGGAATCGAACCTCTATCGTATACGGAACCGTCATATAGCCTGACGTGCTTTTACCGATTGAGCCACAGAGGAGCGTTTCCGTTAGCAAGGTCGATTTTACTGTTTTTAAACCACAATTCTCGATGATTTTCTTTCGCACATTCATATCTGCTCTATGCGTAACCAAATGTAAACAAATGACGTCATACATGAAATGGACAAAGTCCGATAATTATTTTAAGACATTTTTTTATGTTTATACGTTAATTTTATAGATAAAAAATGAAAATTTCTCAAACATTCAGGCCGGTAAATGTCGTTAATACTGTTTATTATGAACAGAGCATTTACTTAAATATTTGTATCTATAAAAAGAACGCATAAACATAAAAAATGTCTTAAAATAATTGTCGGACATTGTCCATTTCATTTTATACACACACACACACACACACACACATATATATATATATATATATATATATATATATATATATATATATCAATCACTTCAATGGCATTACAAATCGAGAAATCTTAAGAAAGAAAATGCATTCTATGTCAAGAATCGAAATTGAGTCTCTCTTTGTTGGAGAAACGATCGTTAGAGAGTGAAAAGTTGGGAAATACTGGAATAATATATATATATATATATATATTTGTGTGTGTGTGTGTGTGTGTGTGTGTGTGTGTGTGTGTGTGTGTGTGTCCATTTGTTATAGGAATTTTTTTCACTGGCTCATCGCACCACACTTCCAAGAGTAAAAAAATGTATTTAAATTTACATATATTTTTTATACACTTTTGAGTATTAAGTTGATGTAAGGTGATATAGTGAGTGGTCATAGAGAATGTGACAGACATGGTCGAAATTAGAGAGGGAAGGGAGAGATAGGAATGATTTTAAATTTATTTTCATTACAATACTTAATAGTTTGGAAGTGGGGGGTAAGGATCAGACATTGACCTATTTAATAGGTCATCTCACAGGAATAGATGTTTTCATTGAATTAATCGCTCTGATTTAACATTGAGCTCACTGGATTTCATTCTCCTTGGGATTATCCATACGGATTACCAAGATTTTTCATAACTCATATATATATATATATATTTCATATTTTATATATATATATATATATATATATATATATATATATATATATATGTATATAAACTATGAAATCTCCACAAATATTCTTAAATGTCTAAAATTGGTAAGAGAAGCCATTGGAGTATGCCACTCTCGCGTAGTCTTGTGTGACGTCATGACCTATGGTGCGATTTTCGCTTCCAGCGTCTTATATGCACGTGTTTATCGTTGCTTGGAAATCATCCATGTAAACAGAAACAGGCTATCATCACTTTCTCGTCAGTGTATTGCTTAATATATTGTACTCTAATTGTAATCTTTGATAATGGCTTCTGCAAGCCGAAAGCTGAGATTGGATTAAAAAATATGTATCAATATCCTGATTTTCTTTCTTCGTTTAATGATAATGTTATTAAGCTTATCAGACGCCTTGTTTATATTATTTAATGAAACATGTATGAATATATATATATATATATATATATATATATATATATATATATATATATATATATATATATATATATATGTATATATATGTATATATATATATATATTGTGTGTGTATTTAGGCAGCATTTTTTCATTGATATATATCTCATTAAATAATATAGAAATGTTTTGTCTATTTATTTTTATAAAAGAACAACGAAAATCACAATATTGATATATATTTTTAATCCTATCTAAGCTAAAACAACATGACTCCGAAAGCTTAGATAGGATTAAAAAATATGTATCAATATTGTGATTCTCTTTCTTCTTTTATAAAATAAATAGACAAAACTTGTCTATATTATTTAATGAAGCCTGCATCAATATATATATATATATATATATATATATATATATATATATATATATATATATATATATATATATATGAAGTTTATTTCAATACTTCATGTGATTCCGATCCTTAGCTATTATTAATTAATGATGAACATATCATATTCGATTATGATTGATTTCATCGCGATTCTTCTGTTAAGCTTGGAGAGTAATGATACATTCTTATTTCTCAAATTAGTGTCCAATAGTCTTACAAAAAACCTTGGAGAATTCCAGTAAGATATCTTTAATCATTTCTAAGATACAATGGTTCAAATCTTAGTCTAACAAATAGACAATTTTACTTTTACACGATTTGGACAATTTTGCAGTTACAACCGATATATATGTATATATAGGTTAAATGTCATTACAATGGACACTCGTAATTTGAAATAGACGTCTTACATATTTTTACTTTGATCAATGTGTGTTACGTCCATCAGTCTGCGAAAATGAAAATGGCATCTATCAACTCCACCCCTAAAAAAACAGGGTTTTGAAAGAAGAGTTTTCTTTCTCATAGACTAGTTGCAACCAAGGCTTGAAAGAAGAAGAAAAGGGTATTTGTGTAACTGAAAACGCAACGGCTTCTACAGTGGCGTAAGAAAAGTTTTAGCCAGGAGAAATAAACTACATCCAATTACAAAATTTAATTACGGAATCCCACCTCAACATAAATTAACAGTATTTGGAACTAGTGTAGATTAGATCCTCCGTTTGCTAGTTTCAGTGCTTGTATTCGATTTTTTCATAGATTGGATCGAGTTATCAACAATCGTCTGATCCATATTTTGCCACTCCTTTAGCAATGTTTCTTTTAGGGTTGCAACTGACGTGATTTTGGTTGCACGCTCTCGAAGTTTTCTGTCAAGGTGCTCCCAAATGTGCTCTATTGGATTCCTGTCAGAATCCCCCTGCCAGTGACCAATGACTTGATTCCTTGCCATTCATTCCAGGCCTTTGTTACTTTGGTCATGTGACATGGCGCTCCATCTTCTTGAAAAAGGTAGACATTCTTGTCAATCTGATTGCTTTCAAATACTGGGAGTATACCTTTCTCTACTAATATTTGACAGTATTTTGGACTATAGTATTAATATATAACCCTACAAATCGAAACCTACCCACATTTCTCACCCACACAAGACATACATGCTTAGGGAGGTGTTGAGATCTCACACTTATACACCCACCCACAAGAATAGACGCACTTACACACATCATACTCACTCACTCCCTAAGAACCAAATAACACACACACACACACACTTAACAGAGACATATCCTCTCTCCAGGAACCAATAAAACTTCCAAACTGACCAAGGGAATTCAGAGCAGCATGGATCCATCCAGCTCTTATCTCAAATAACAACTTAAAAGAGACTGTTTGACCAACACAAGGAATGTTGAAAAATTCATGTTAAAAAGATAAAAAAAACCAAAAAAAAAACAAATGAAAACTACAGACAAAAGTTCATTTTCTCCATCAACACATTCATTTCTGTAGTTCACAGAAAATTATATTTCCACTGATGGTGGCCATGTTGGCCGGAACTAGTCGAGGAATCTAAATGAAATAATAATAATAAAAACGAAAGAATATTAATCTACAACCCAGTTTATTGTTCAATATATATATATATATATATATATATATATATATATATATATATATATTGAACAATATATATATATATATATATATATATATATATATATATATATATATATATATATATATATATATATGAGTCAAATCTCGTTCATAGATGACAGTACCTTGATATGAACACGGTATTTTCTGGAAAAAAGAAGAGAGGTTATTACAAGCCAAAATTGTTGTAATCAAGGGAAACTAAAAACTTATCATAGCCCATTGTACAGCATTTCGGACTCGAAACACCTAACCCCTTTACTGTGATGGTAACCGCTATGTACTATGCCGAGAAATACATAGATCTATCTATCTATCTATCTATCTATCTATTTATCTATCTAATTCTGTTTATCTTTCTTTCTCTCTCAAATTATTTATCTGTCTTTGTCTTTATTCAATCTATCTTTTAGTACATTGTCTGTTCTATCTATCTATCTATCTATCTATCTATCTATCTATCTATCTAATTCTATTCATTATCTTTCTTTTTCTCTCCAATTACTTCTTTGTCTTTATTCAGTTTATCTTAAAGTACATTGTCTTTTCTATCTATCTATCTATCTATCTATCTATCTATCTATCTATCTATCTATCTCAATCTGTTCATATCTATCTATCTATCTATCTATCTATCTATCTATCTATCTATCTATCTATCAATCTGAGCCAATGTGTAAAGCTATACGTAGTACCCTGAAATAGCTCTTTTGCAAGCAATTTACCACCTGTGCCAAGTCCTCTTGATGGTTTCATTGTTTGATTCATTTTAGACGGCTTTTCAACATTTTGCAGGTTATTTAAAGCCAGGAGATAATTTTAAAGTGTAAGCATCTATGTGATTAGATAATAATGATTTCCTGATACAAGTCTTACTAATTAACTCATATTTGGGGAGAGAAGAGGTGTCCGCTCCTCTTAAAGGGGATCACCAATCAGTGGTTAAATGGGACAAGAAATATCTTGCAAAGATGAATTCTTCTAAAAGTAAATTCCTTTCGTTTAACCATCACAGAGAAACTCTCTGCCCCACCCCATTAGCATGATTAATGCTCGACTCCGTGATAGTGTTCTCACTGCCACTTCTTGGCCTCAAGTTTTCCAATGACTTGAGGGGGAACAGCTAAAATTAATCAATAGCTGCATCTACTGCAAGGAAAGTCGGTTCACTGTGTCGTGCCAAAAGTTTTTCTCGTAGAGTCCCTCTTATGCATCTACAAATCTACCATTTGTCCATGTACTGATCTTTGTTCCCGTATCTGATCTGGTGACCCTGCTGTTCAACTCGAGGTTCCCGCCAAAATTGATCTGCAACGTGTAGTTCTGCGTATGTATTCATATTTGTCTGTGTGTCCCGTTTCTTTTTTTGTACGTCTGTGTAGGTCTCACTTTCTCTTTATCTCTGTATCTTTCTCTTTCTCTCTCTATCTATTTCTCTATTTCTCTATCGATCTCTCTTTCTCTATATCTATCTGTCTTTCTTTTTTTCTATCTCTCTTTCTCTCTCATTCTCACACTATTTGTCTCTCGCTCTCTCTTTTCTATCTCTTTTTCTCTCTCTCTCTCTATCATTCTCCCTCTCCTTTTAGTTCTCCCTCTATTTCTCTCTCTAACTGTCTCTCTCTTTTTCTTTGTCTCTGTCTCACTTTCTCTCTATCTCTTCATATCTCTCTCTTTCTCTCTGAGTTTCTTTCTATCTATGTATCTTTCTGTCTCTTTCTTTCTCTCTTTCTCTCTATCTCTATCTCGTTCTCTCTGTATTTTTCTTTCTCACTTTCTCTCTGTCTTTCTCTCTATCTCTTTCTCTCTTTTACTCTCACTCCTTTTCTCTCTCTGTCTCTTTCTCACTTTGCAAAGATTTCTTGCTCCACTTCCAAATGTACGCTCATGCAACACCACACAGTAAACCTCTACTTTGAGTGGCTCTTCGGCCTTAAATTGGATGGACATTAGTATTCAAAAAACTTCCGATTCAGACCTTAACATTTTCGGCTCTCTTTTTATCTAACTCTCCTTTTCTTTCTCTACCTCCTTCACCAATCTCTTTCTCTCTCTCTCTCGCTCAGTCTCTCTGTTTCTCCATCGTGCTGTTTGTTTTGCTGTGATGGACAACAAGCTTCTACTGGCGTTAGGATCGAACTGTCTCCCCATTTAAAGCCTTAGCATACGTGATAACGAGCGCCTTCTTGCGTTCGCTGGTTAGTCTCGGGAGCGGTGAAGGGTTTGTTTCGGGCCGAACTTTGTCGGGTGTGGGGAGAAAATTCTGAGGGTAAATGCTAATTATCTACGCTGCGACGATCGACTTCTCCGACGACAAACAGCACAAAACTCCCACCTTCTTTTCCACTCAGGGGACAAGGGAGGTAATTAGGGTCTTACAATATGAATACGCAAGAGAATAGTCGTAGTGATGAGAAGACAGTGAGTGAGCGTTTGGCTGGTTGGCGGCGTGATGTTGAATTAGCGGGAATTGAAAAAAAAAAAAAAGAAATAATCAGAGATTGAGGGGAAGAAAGAAACGGAATCCGAGAACAGCTTCATTGGCTGGCAAAAATCAAGAAATAAAATTCGCCGATTCACGCTTCCGGCATTCAAATCATTACCGCCAATTCGTTAGACGATCGATTTATCCCTCTCCTCGCCAGGTTTCTATTCGCTGGTGTACATTCATGTCAATCTATCTATCTATCTATCTATCTACTTCTATTCGGATCGATCTATCTCAGTTTGTCCATATCTATGTATCGAAGTCTCTTCATCTATCTATCTATCTATCCATCTCAGTCTGTTCATATCTATCTATCTATCTATCTATCTATCTATCTATCTCAGTCTGTTCATATCTATCTATCTATCTATCTATCTATCTATCTATCTATCTCTTTTCTGTTCGGATGGATCTATCTCAGTCTTTCCATATATATGTATCGACGTCTCTTCATCTATCTATGTATCTGTCGAAGTCTCTTCATATCTATCCATCCATCTATCTATCTATCTATCTATCTATCTATCTATCTATCTATCTATTCCTTTGATGTAAGTTTGACTTGACCGGCTTCTTTCCTCGAACGATTATATATTTAAAAATAGTCGTTTTGGTTACTGGAAGCGGCGTTGCTACGCGGCTCTTGGTTGTCAGTCTTAGCCCAATTTAGTCAATATTTAAGTATATCTATTGCAACGCAACAAAAATCTTTTGTAGTGCGTCGTTTTCATTTTTTACTTCAGCTGGGTCTACAATTTCTTTACTCCGTGCCTGAAAATATTGACCGAAATACATGTCGTTGATATATTTCATAATAAAGAAGAAAGAAAGAAGATAGCGAGAAAAACATCAAACAAATTAAAATATGAATGAACTAAAATTAACATGCCAAGTCGGTCTGCGTAGATCTGAGCCCAATCAGTCTGGAAACATAATTAATAGACAATATATTTCTTGCTTTACTTTTATAAATAATCTTTAAAAAATCACTAATCACTAATTTTCAAAGAACACATTTTGTTTTCAACTTATTGTTTTCAAATTGCCATTTATTCGGTATAGAATAAGTTTTTTTTTTTCGGAGAATGTATCAATTGAAAAGGGGCAAATTAAATTTAGCCCGACTTAAAGTCGGCGAAAATCAAAGAAAGTTTCAGCCTTAACCCGTCGACTGGAGTGAAATGTGTGACTGGGGTAGTGTTGAGGTAAAACGATATCACTCAACAATTCCTATCTCTTTCATTAGTGACTTGATAACTAGGCTATAACCCCCCCCCCCAAAAAAAAAGGAAAGTGCGCAATAGTTATTTATTCATATTTTGAGCAGAAAAAAATCGCAAAGACTTTATCCTCACATTTTTTTCTGAGATGTCCGGAAATTTAAAAAAATATATATTTTTATAGAATTATTACAATTAATATTAAAATGCCAAAATGTGTTTTTTTTTTATTTCATGCTCATAGATATTGAAAAGTGATATATTTTATTTATTGTAAAGGTATCATTTTAGCATGTAACTTATAGCAATAGTATATTTTGTTAAATATTGTAATGACCCCGACAAACATTGATGACCTAGAGTTGCCACTGATATATATATATATATATATATATATATATATATATATATATATATATATATATATATATATATATATATATATTTCATTAAAAACGACTGACAAGGTGATTTTATTTAGTTTTTTTATATAATTTCTCGTGTGATCTAATAAAGTTTTTCTTTTCAGAGGATAAATTATATAAAAACTATCCGAATGTTATATAATTTATCCTCTGAAAAGAAAAACTTTATTAGATCACACGAGAAATTATATAAAAAACTAAATAAAAGCACTTTGTCAGTCGTTTTTAATAAAATGTGCTTAAAAGAAGGATTGCTGCCTAAATACACAAATATATATATATATATATATATATATATATATATATATATATATATATATATATATATATATATATATATATATATATTCAAAGGTTTGAAGCTATTCCCAGAATTATCATGGAATAAACTTGATAGAAAAGTGAAAAAAAAATAAAAATTAAAAAAAAACCTCTTAGACTGATTGAAAAAGATTATTACAAAGATTATCAATTATTACATTTATACTTTGAAAAACTTTTGCAACGAATGTGAAAAATGTCTGCTGCAGTAATCAAGGCTAAAGGAGGATATTTTGACGAGAGCAAAATTTAATCATAAAATGATGTTCATTTTTCATTTTGTCATAAAATTTGTAATAAAAATCATGTCTCACTTTTTTTAACCATGTATAATATTTCTCACTTATTTAAAGTACAAAGCAACTACATTTTAATTTTAAAAATTACCAAGGGTCGTCTCAAACAATTGAAATGTAGTATATATATATATATATATATATATATATATATATATATATATATATATATATATATATATATATATATAATATATATATATATATATATATATATATATATATATATATATATATATATATATATATATATATATATGTATTGATACGACAGAGGTTTATCACTCTAACGTTATTTATTCATATTTGAGTGGACGCTCCATTTGTTCATGAAACATTATATTTATATTCCTAAACCGGCCTGATTATTGGTGAAATCTTATTAAAAAGACAAAAAATGATGCACCCTCCGGCAGGATAATAAATAAACAAGTTTTTCTACTGCAAAGAATGAAAACTGATCGGCTCCCTGTATCGCTTCAGTAAGTACCTGACTCCTCATGCTATACTACACCTCTATAATTGCCGAAAATTCAGTACTGTTGTCATATTTGGGTGAGAGCTGGCTAGATCTCTCTTTCTAGTCTCGATAGAGTTGCAAAAGCGTCTCAAAGTCCTCGTTGGAGAAGAATTATTTCCTGCCCTCCAAATTATCTCTCACGGGAGTGGAGGGGAGTGGCAAGCCTCTCAGTCCTCTATCTGTTCCCCCATTACTAGATTCTTGACCAGCTCGAGTTTAGAGTCAACCTTTATCTTCCCCTCCTATCAGTATAAATTCCCCATTAATTTAACCGGCTGCATTGAGTCGCCCCCGGGCCTTGTAAAGGGTGAACGGTACTGTTAAAAAAATAACCTCGAACCGCGCCCGTGCGTGCATCGTTTTTCATTGTGGGTATCGACTAAAAATAACGTTTAGATGATAATCCGATGTGCAAAAATTTATAATAATCCAATGCGCAAATTTTAAACTGATCCAATGTGCAAATTTTAAACTGATCCGATGTGAAAATTTTAAACTGATCCAATGTGCAAATTTTAAACTGATCCAGTGCGCACATTTTAAACTGATCCAATGTGCAAATTTTAAACTGATCCAATGTGAAAATTTCAAACTGATCCAATGCGCAAATTTTGAACTGATCCAATGTGCAAATTTTAAACTGATCCAATGCGCTAATTTTAAACTGTTCCGATGTGCAAATTTTAAACTGATCCGATGTGAAAATTTTAAAGTGATCCGATGTGAAAATTTTAAACTCCTCCGATCTACAAATTGTCGGGATATCAACTGAGATATTACTCTACTTACTGAACTGTTTAGTTCATTCCACATTGACTGATAAACTCCTACAACAAAAAATTCTCAAATTGCCATATTTGTAAAAAAACGCACTCTCTTAAATGAAAAAAAAAAAATTCAACCTTAGCGTTGCGACTGCACGCTCCAAAAGTTTGCATCCGTTATCAATAACACATATAACATAAAAAAAAAGAAGAAAAAAGCATATTGTGCTTTGCGTTATATTTTTTCGTCTCGGTTGCTACTTGAATTTTACCAAAAACAAAATAGTTTCCATGCCTGAAGATGACTGGAGGACCCGTCGAAAGTACATGCGTATTTAAGGTAAGACTAATACTGTTTATAATTTTAAAAATCAAGGATCATAACATTCATCGAATGGTTAATGGTTTAATGCATCTATGAAATTTTGTTAGCGAAGGGATTTCGCCATTTTACTTCATTAATTTTAGAAATTTACTGTATGAACGATTCATTGTAATATAAATATGTACATATTAATATATTTTCTGCTTATACGTTCTTTTTATAGATACAAATATTTAAATAAATGCTTTATATAATAAACAGTATTAACAACATTTACCGACCTGAATGTCTGAGAAATTGTCATAGAAAATATGTGTCCTCCGGCAGAAATCGAACCTGTATCCTATACGTAACCGTCATATAGCCTGACGTGCCTTTGACCGATTTGGCCACAGAGGAGCGTTCGGTAAGCGAGGTCGATTTTACTGTTTTTAAACTACAATTTTCCATGATTTTCTCTCATACATTCATATACGCTCGATGCGTATCCAAATGTAAACAAATGACGTCACACATTATGAATTGGACAAAGTCAGAAAATTATTTTAAAACATTTTTATGTTGATACATTTTTTTTATAGATACAAATATTTATGTAAATGCTCTGTTTTATAATAAACAGTATTAACAACATTTACCGGCGAGAAATTTCATCAAAAATATGTGTCCTCCGTCAAGAATCGAACCTGTATCCTACACGGAACCGTCATATAGCCTGACGAGCTATACCATTTAGTTACATAGGAAGCGTCTGGTTAGCAAAGTCAAATTACTGCTTTTAAACTACAAATTTCCCATTATTTCTCTCGAACGCTCATAGCTGCTCGAAGCGTAACTTAACGTAAACAAATGACGTTATATATTATGAAATGGACTAAGTGCGACAATTATTTTAATATATTTTCAGTTCATATGTTATTTTTATAGAAGCAAATATTTAAGTAGATGGTCCGTTTATAATAAACAGAAATAACGTTTACCGGCCTGAATGTCCGAGAAATTTCATAGAAAATATGTGTCCTCCGACAGGAATCGAAACTGTATCCTACACGAAACCGTCATATAGCCTGATGTGCTAATATTATTTAGCTACAGAGGAAGTGTTTGGCTAGCAGGGTCAAATTACTGTTTTTAAAATGCAAATTTCTCATATTTTTCTCGAACGCTCATATCTGCTAGAAGTGTATCTTAACGTAAAAAAATTACATAAGATATGATGTAATTTGTTTACGTTAAATGAAATTTTTACCTAATGAAATGGACGAAGTCCGACAATTATTTTAATATATTTTCTGTTTATACGTTATTTTTACAGATACACATATTTAAGCAAATACTGTTTATAATATAATGAATAATAATTAACTGTTAATATTTTTAATCGCAGCAGTTGTCGTACAAAAGCTTTGAAATAAAATGCGATAATCAATAAACTATGATTTATCTTATGACTGCCATTTGTAACGAGAACGTCTCAGTGTATTTATTTAAATGGTATTATTATTATTATTATTATTATTATTATTCAAGATGTAGAGAAGCGTGTGATCTAAGAAAAGAAAAAGGAGGCGTGAATGAAATGCAACCCAAACGTGAGTAGCATAAAGAGATGTGCACATCTTGAAATTTTCGGTTTGTTGATTAGTTAATAAGAGTAATTCATCCAATAGTTCCGTATAACTTTTATTGAACTCCGTGTCATTTTTTGCATACCCCAACCCCAGGGGCGGAACGTTAGTAGTTTGCATACGTAATTATCTTCATGTTTAAGGGTTGAAAGGTAGGTAGATTACGCGCGTTTCAGATGCATTCCAATCACGTACATATATATATATATATATATATATATATATATATATATATATATATATATATATATATATATATATATATATATATATATGTATATGTAAGCAAATGTGTGGATGTAGATCCGACGGTATGATGAAATTGTGGAAAAGACAAAGCAAAATCCGAATATGTGAGTTTACTGTTTTTTATTTTGTTTTTGTTTTTGGTATTCTGTCGACGTCAGACGTTTCGGTCAAATAGACCTTCTTCAGGACATGGTTAATGGAGACATATTTATATTAGATTTAAGTTAGATGAAGAGACGATATATACAGGACTAGTCAGAAACAGAAAAACTGAAATTCTAAAGTCAGAGTATTCTTTCTTGGAGTCGGATACGCTGGCGCCGCGTGGGCGGCGCTGCGAAAACCTACTCCCAGGGAAGAGACTTTATCCTAAGTGGAAAGGGGGGGGAACCTATTTAAAACAATAGTTTATCGGTACGTTTGTCAAGCATTAATTTTGCTAGAAAACTTGATATGTTAAAGAAACCAATATATACATATATATATATATATATATATATATTTATTTTTTGTTAAAGAAACCATATATATATATATATATATATATATATATATATATATATATATTCGACTAAAATTCGAATACGGCTCTCCGATTGCTCCAACCAAGCCGTTATCCATTACTCCACCGCGCCTCCATTACATTCACTTACGTGCTAATACCCTTGGGAAAGGTATGAATCCTCTTCTTCTCCCTCCAGCTATGGGTTAAATAGCAGGACAGACTGGGTTCGATAGTCTTGGATGGCAACTGGTCTAGGAGAAGGACAACTCTGAAATCAGAATTGTTTGGGGACAGTTATCCTTCCCATGTATACGCATAAACAGTTCTTCTTACACTGTAACCCTCTATCTTGAGTGTCTCTCGGGCCATTTCATGCCAGATCTTTCTCGGGGTCTATTTAAGTATTTGCTATCAAAAATGATGTCATTTACGTATGTTATGTTACGAAGATTGTGTCCAACATTGATATGACGTAATCGGATCTTTTATTTCTATTATTATTGCATCGGAAGATATTGTATCTTATCTTTCCCGAGGACTACAATCTTAACCTGTCCATATCTTGGATTGACCGTTATCCTTCCCACGTATACGCATAAACTGTTCTTCTTAAACTGTAACCCTCTACCTTGAGTGTCTCCCGGGCCTTGTACATTGTAAAAACAAAATAAAATGTGTTTTTTTTTCTTCTGAATGTTTCCTGCTGTAATTGATAGTAAGTCTAATATACCGTCATATATATTATGGGTACAATCTCGCTGTGGGAGTGGGTATTTGGAGATGTTCTTGAAAAAACATAGTACCCAAGAGATCACACGATATGAATCGTAGACGCGATATTACGAAACTGAACGAGTATCTTACTTTCTATTACTCTTCTCATAAACGTACACGCATCGAAACATTTTAATAATATCGATTATCTAACGTTAGATTAATGTGCCTACTTCTATAAACGCATCATAAATATGGCTTCATTATTAGTAAATTATCTCTCACACACATTCACCAAATCTCACATATATATATATATATATATATATATATATATGTGTGTGTGTGTGTGTGTGTGTGTGTGTGTGTGTGTGTGTATGTATGTGTCTGTTTGTGTGTGAAATTAAAATCCGTCAAAACAAGCCCGAATACACACATTTACGCACAATGCATCTATCTCATTAAATTTTAATCTTTTCGAGCAAGGCCTTTAGCTGGCTTCATCTCTTAGGCAATAAAATAATCCTAAGAATGGTTTGATCAATGTGGTGCCTATAAAATAAGCGCGAAAAATATTTTTTGAAAAAGAACGCTTATAAAAAAAAAAAAAAAAAAAAAAGAAAGAAAAAAAAAAAACTCCACTATCGAAATCGTATAAACGTGCGATCGGTGGAGAGCCATTGTTTTAACAAGGGAGATAACCGAATCTGGATAAAAAGATAGCGTCCTTATCGAAAGGGTGACGTGGGAAAAAGGGGATCGCAAAATGTGATAAGTTGCTATCTGACAGTGGAAATGGTTTCTGCGTGTTGCTGGATTGTTCGAGACAAAAATATGGATCAGCGGGGAAGATTATTTACGGCTTGTTATATCGTAGTAAAGGCGTCTGTATATCTTCGGTAAGCCATCATTTAAAGTCTCTGTTTACCCTACAGACAACAATTTTGAAATATTACCGATAAAAAATATTTTTAAAAAATAACAAAAATTACAATATATATATATATATATATATATATATATATATATATATATATATATAATACATGGCTATTACCAACAGTAGTAACAACAAAAACAAAAGAAACTCTCAGGCAGTTACTTTTCACCTAACCTTGTCTGGATCAAGTACACAACATTTGTGCCCTCGGTGTAAATATCTCTCAATAAATACATTGTCTTATAGTTTGCGAAAAGCAGAATTATTACTACATTCCTTCCTAGTCGGACTAGCATAGACAAAGATATAAGCCGTAAGGCAAGGTAGTGACGTCTCACCAGACCTGTCCAAACGTTACAGTAAAGCAATTCTGAGAGGAAATTAGAAGTTATAACCAGGGTGCGTTATGGACGGTCACAATCTTACCTACAATAAATATGCAGATGCTACTGTAGAGGACATTTTATTTTATTTTTATTCCTTTTGAAACGTCGGGGTTGCCATTTGTAGAACCCGTTAGTTGATATGCCCTCTCAATTTATAGTTAACGCAAAATACCACAAAATATGAGACCAACAAGAAAGAACACAAAACGGCTTTATAAGAACAACAATATTTATATTTGTATAATGATGTACATAAAAAGGGGGTTGCTATTTTTGTTCGTGTTATGTCCCTTTGACTGAATTAGAGTTTATACTAATGAAATTGAAATGTTTTTATCTGAGCTCATAAAAGGTTGAATGATCATGCCGCTCAAAATGTTCACTGTGAGAAAGTTGAAAGAATTCTGTAAAGCTGAGAATATGTTGAGTAAACTTTTAGCTTTAGAAGAGTTGAAGGAGTCAGTGTTCCGTAATGTTTGTAATTAAGTTTCCATTGCTTGTAGTTGAATATTCGTATGTTAATTTGTAATGTTTTTGGTCTGATATGGCTCTTGGAAATGTAGCGGAGAGTGTGAAAAGTCAGGTCCTCACTGGAGTGGTACAAGAAACCGACCATTTTCCCAGCATCTTTAGTGATAGCTGACTTCAAGTTCCAATAGTCACTTAAGGCACGGGGCTATCCTGAGGGAACATCCATTCACCAGGAGAGATCAGCTGCCAATCTCTGGCCATCTAGAGCAGTACTTCTCAACCTTTCTTTACCCATGTAACGCTTTTCCCTTTTTTTTTTTCTTGGTTGACCCCTTAATAGCTATTTGACATAAGACAACAATATTCTCTTATTCACTAATAAATATTTGGAGGTGTTAATAATCAAAAAAATATTATATTGTAGTGTTATTGACAACTTAAATCAACCTGTACATTTTTTACTTTATGTATGGGTAAGTAAATGCAAAAGCAACAAGAGAAACAAGAAGAAGAAACACAAAACGGTTTTATAACCAACAAAGAATATTCATATTTATATCTGTAATGATGTACATGCATATGGGTTACCTCCCTTTGAAACAAGAAGAAGAAACACAAAACGGTTTTATAACCGACAAAGAATATTCATATTTATATCTGTAATGATGTACGTGCATAGGGGTTACCTCCCTTTGAAACAAGAAGAAGAAACACAAAACGGTTTTATAACTGACAAAGAATATTCATATTTATATCTGTAATGATGTACATGCATAGGGGTTACCTCCCTTTGACTAGAATTAAAGTTTGTACAAATGGAAAACTTTTTTTATCTGAGCTCATAAAAGGTTGAATGATCTTGCCGCTCAAAATGTTCACTGTGGGAGAGTTGAAAGAATTCTGTAAAGCTGAGAATATGTTGAGTAAACTTTTAGCTTCAGAAGAGTTGAAGGAGTCAGTGTTCCGTAATGTTTGTAATCAAGTTCGAAAAGTTTCGTACGTACGTGTATGTGTGTGAATATGTGTTCATAGCCTTCGCCCGAACTGGGGATCGGAACGCAGTTTCCTTTAAGTATACATTTTCGTAGGCGAATGAAAAAAAAAAAAAGGAAAAAGTAAGAATGAATTTGTGTCTGATATTTATAATAAACGTAATCACGTGTCAGGATCGAAAAGGCATTGACAGATTTGGGCGGAATTATTTTTTGTCAGGTCAAGAACTAGGTCGATGTTGTCCGGACATGATTTAAATATTAAGTGACCAATCAAAAGTTCAGGTTTTCTGAAAATATGTATGAAGCTTGATAAGCTCTGTGGTCCCCTTTTTGCACAGATTTGTACAAAACTCAACATTGATAAGAAAGTGGTAGCGAGATGCTAAAATACAATTTTCATAGCAGACAGAGGAAGGAAACTACAAAAGGTATTTCTATTAAAAGAAGGCGAGAAGAAAGGACTAAGCATCAACTGTTGTCAGCAAAAGAAACGGTTCAACATGCGAATTCCAAATCGGAAACAGCAAATTAAGTACAAAATTTAAAATATCATCGAAGTGTTTCAATAGAGGGAAGAAAATGAAACACAAATTGCAAGGAGCATTGGTATAGCGAAAGATGCCATTGAAAAGCTACGAAAAGAATTAAGAAACACGAAAATTTCGTTTGATTATTTACCTTTTATGTAATATCGCTTCTCCTATATTGCACTGAATGCTGAATAACCTACACATAGATGAATAATTAACTAATTTTAGCTAAAATACTTGTTATAATATCTTATAATATGCATATAATAATATGCATTTTAAAATTTGCATCTAATAATTTGCATCTTATATGCATCTTAGTATTTTACTAAAATGTTTCTTATATCTTGTAATATGCATCCTATAATATGCATCTTATAATTTGCATCTTATATGCATCTTAGTATTTTACCTAAAATGTTTGTTTTAATATCTTGTAATATGCATCTCATAATATGCATCGAATAATTTGCATCTTATATACATCTTAGTATTTTACTAAAATGTTTCTTATATCTTGTAATATGCATCTTATAATATGCATCTTATAATTTGCATCTTATATGCATCTTAGTATTTCACCTAAAATGTTTGTTATAATATCTTGTAATATGCATCTTATAATATGCATCTTATAATTTGCATCTTATATGCATCTTAGTATTTTACCTAAAATATTTGTTATAATATCTTGTAATATGCATCTTATAATATGCATCTTATAATTTGCATCTTATATGCATCTTAGTATTTTACCTAAAATGTTTGTTATAATATCCTGTAATATGCATCTTATAATATGCATCTTATAATATGCATCTTATAATATGCATCTTATAATTTGTATCTTATATGCATCTTAGTATTTTAGCTAAAATGTTTGTTATAATATCTTGTAATATGCATCTTATAATATGCATCTTATAATTTGCATATTAAATGCATCTTAATATTTTACATAAAATGTTTGTTATAATATCTTGTAATATGCATCTTATAATATGCATCTTATAATTTGCATCTTATATGCATCTTAGTATTTCACCTAAAATGTTTGTTATAATATCTTGTAATATGTATATTATAATATTCATCTTATAATTTGCATCTTATATGCATCTTAGTATTTCACCTAAAATGTTTGTTATAATATCCTGTAATATGCATCTTATAATATGCATCTTATAATATGCATCTTATAATATGCATCTTATAATTTGTATCTTATATGCATCTTAGTATTTTAGCTAAAATGTTTGTTATAATATCTTGTAATATGCATCTTATAATATGCATCTTATAATATGCATCTTATAATATGCATCTTATAATTTGCATCTTATATGCATCTTAGTATTTTACCTAAAATGTTTGTTATAATATCCTGTAATATGCATCTTATAATATGCATCTTATAATATGCATCTTATAATATGCATCTTATAATTTGTATCTTATATGCATCTTAGTATTTTAGCTAAAATGTTTGTTATAATATCTTGTAATATGCATCTTATAATATGCATCTTATAATTTGCATATTAAATGCATCTTAATATTTTACATAAAATGTTTGTTATAATATCTTGTAATATGCATCTTATAATATGCATCTTATAATTTGCATCTTATATGCATCTTAGTATTTCACCTAAAATGTTTGTTATAATATCTTGTAATATGTATATTATAATATTCATCTTATAATTTGCATCTTATATGCATCTTAGTATTTCACCTAAAATGTTTGTTATAATATCTTGTAATATGCATCTTATAATAGGCATCTTATAATTTGCATCTTATATGCATCTTAGTATTTTACCTAAAATGTTTGTTATAATATCCTGTAATATGCATCTTATAATATGCATCTTATAATTTGCATCTTATATGCATCTTAGTATTTTACCTAAAATGTTTGTTATAATATCCTGTAATATGCATCTTATAATATGCATCTTATAATTTGCATCTTATATACATCTTAGTATTTTACCTAAAATGTTTGTTATAATATCCTGTAATATGCATCTTATAATATGTATCTCATAATTTGCATCTTATATGTATTTTAGTATTTTAGCTAAAGTGCTTGTTACAATCTTATAATGTGCATCTTATAACATCCATCGTATAATATGCATTTTATAATTTGTATCATTTGTTGATAAGAAAACACGCCAGAAATTCAAGAAGTTGTTAGATATTAAAATTTATTTTTGAAACGTGTGAAATAAACATGTGATAATCGATTACATCGAATGACAAAGAAAATGGCGCAAAATGGACACAAAATTAGATTTTTATCCGAATTTCTAAAATGAAGAGTCATCATAAATTACATTTTGACCGTTGTAACCTTCGGCCTTCATCAGGTGTTCCGGGTGTAACTGCAAAATTGTCCAAATGGTGTAACAGCATACGATAATTGCCCATCCCACAAAATATCTAATATCTAAAAAAATTCACTAACCTAATTGTTTCTCTTTTCCAGGTTTTCAAATAACACGTTTAGACATCTTGACACCATTTGTCGTAAGAATCACTGAAAAACCTTTTGAATTATTCCGCTGGAATGAGAACAGTTTAAAATCATTTTGTGTCAGCCTCACTATGAGCAATTCTGAGAGGAAACAGATCATTCCGGCCTTCTCTAATGGTACTAACATTCATACTTTGGTTTCCATCTTCAAATTTCATTCAAGAACCATCAAGAGGACGGTGAATAAGTTTAAAAAGAGAGAGCATTATAAAAGAAAACTGGATCAGAAAGGAAAACTGGATCAAAAAAGAAAACTGGAACAGAAAGGAAAACTGGATCAGAAAGGAAAACTGGATCAGAAAGGAAAACTGGAACAGAAAGGAAAACTGGATCAGAAAGGAAAACTGGAACAGAAAGGAAAACTGGATCAGAAAGGAAAACTGGATCAGAAAGGAAAACTGGATCAGAAAGGAAAACTGGATCAGAAAGGAAAACTGGATCAAAAAAGAAAACTGGAACAGAAAGGAAAACTGGATCAGAAAGGAAAACTGGAACAGAAAGGAAAACTGGATCAGAAAAGAAAACTGGAACAGAAAGGAAAACTGGATCAGAAAGGAAAACTGGATCAGAAAGGAAAACTGGATCAGAAAAGAAAACTGGAACAGAAAGGAAAACTGGATCAGAAAAGAAAACTGGAACAGAAAGGAAAACTGGATCAGAAAGGAAAACTGGATCAGAAAAGAAAACTGGAACAGGAAGGAAAACTGGATCAGAAAAGAAAACTGGAACAGAAAGGAAAACTGGATCAGAAAGGAAAACTGGATCAGAAAGGAAAACTGGATCAGAAAAGAAAACTGGAACAGAAAGGAAAACTGGATCAGAAAAGAAAACTGGAACAGAAAGGAAAACTGGATCAGAAAGGAAAACTGGATCAGAAAGGAAAACTGGATCAGAAAAGAAAACTGGAACAGAAAGGAAAACTGGATCAGAAAAGAAAACTGGAACAGAAAGGAAAACTGGATCAAAAAAGAAAACTGGAACAGAAAGGAAAACTGGATCAGAAAAGAAAACTGGCTCAGAAAAGAAAACTGGATCAGATAGGAAAACTGGATCAGGAGGTCACAACGGGAAGAGAGTTCGTCATTTCGCCTTAAAGAGATCATCTAGAAAGGATCCAACTCAATCCATAAGACGTTTGACACGTGAGAGAGGAGTTTCAGTTATGACAGTGCAAAGAGCAGTGAAAAAAGACTTGAAAATGAAATCGTACGTGAAACATGTGAGGTATCATGTTACTCCGGGGCAGAAAGTCAGAAAGGTTAGAGTGGGGGAAGATCATCTTGAATTAGTTGGAAAATGATCCTGAAATAATATATATATATATATATATATATATATATATATATATGATTGGTATATACGGAATAAATTCCAATAACCAACAATTATTATTCTTAAAAGAGTGCTCAATACAGAGTAGAACAGATATAATTATTTATTTAAATATTATAACATAAATATGTTATAAAATCACTACAAAAATACCCATTTTGTTTCAACACTTCTGGTTTCTTATCAACTGATGATGTTGAATGTAGAATAAATTGTTTTAAAAGTTTCAAATTAATTAACGATCCTTCGCTAGGGGTAAACGCTGTTACATAAGCTAGAATGACCAATCAAAATACAAGTATATGAGAACTCAAAAAATTTCACAACGAAGCAAGGTTATCATAGATATTAAAAGATTTATAAAATTTGAAATTAAAATTACCTATTTAGAAATCTAAATCTAATCTCTATTAAGTTTAAAATATATTTTTGTAGTGATTTTATAACATATTTATGTTATAATATTTAAATAAATAATTATATATATATATATATATATATATATATATATATATATATATATATATATATATATATATTTGAATTTAATTTCAAACCTTCATGAGTTTCCCATCCTTAGCTATGATTAATTAATGATGAACATGTCATTTTCGTTTATAAGCGATTTCATCACGATATTCTGTTAAGCTTGGAGACTAATTATACATTCTTATTGCCCAAAGTAGAGTCCAATAGTATTGTAAAGACCTCGAAGTATTCCAGTTTGACATCTTTAATCATTTTTAAGATACAAGGATTCAGAGTTTATTCTAACAATTTGACAATTTTTATCGTACACGATTTTGACAATGTTGCTCTTACACCCGGTATATTGATCTGATTACAGTGAATTCTGAATCGAACCCTTTATTTAATCTAAAAGGCTAGTCTTTTCTCGTTCCCCTGGCTCGAGATATCTCGCCTAGCTATAAAAATATCGTATAGCTATAAAGATATCGAGATATGTCGTCTTATTTTTAGACGAGATATCTCGTCTAAAATAAGACGAGATATCTCGTCTAAAATAAGACGAGATATCTCGTCTTATTTTTAGCACTGTACATTTATTGTTCACCTGGTTACCACTGAATCCAAGAATTAAAGGAAATATCCGTAGACATATAGGTATTACCTTGAGCGATATACACCTGATGAAGTCCTGGGGGCACAACGGCCGAAACGTTGTGCTGACAACAAAAAAAAGATAAAGATAATATTCCGAATGCAAATAGTGTAAATAAGACAGTTTTCATACAATAGGAAATAGAATAAATTCAGGAGATTTCATATTGATTTAACTTACTACATAAACTACCGTCCTGGGTATGACGATAAACTACATCCGCCTCCAGGGTAAGACGATAAACTAAGTCCAAAAGCAAGGCCTCTGATCAGGAGACTTTGAGGAGCGTGGAATCACCTCTTGATTGCTGGTGTTCCCAGGTTCACACTGACCCGGGGTGGTAGCACCTGTTAGGGGGTCCCAACTATGGGCAAATAATTAACCCTGAAACTAAGGTAAAAAGCCTTATGAAAGTGTAAAAATCGGTTTATTACCAGAAATAATTTTTTAAAGAAAAACAAACTATTACCAGCAATACGTTTTTGAAAAAAAAATATTACCAGCAATAAGTTTTTGAGTAAAAAATATTACAAGAAATAGATTGTTGACAAAACAAAAATATTACCAGAAAAAAAAGTTGTCAACATTAAATGACCCATTGAGGTGTTATTATGCCGTAAAACAAACCCAACAAAACAAAACTATCGCTATGAATCTATTTCAAAATTGTGTTGGCATTAAATGACCCACTGAGGTTGATATGCCATAAAACAAAACAACCAATCCACAACTACTACATAAACTCGGAGTTTTTACTCGGAAAATTACTCTCAGGCCCTACTGAATAAGCTAATCTTTTATTTAATACCTGGCACACGGACGTAGCAGCAGATACAAAATGGGTGCAAATGTTTAACAGAAAAAGGCTTGTCTCTATTCTAAAGCGCGTTACTTGTTTAATAACATAATAATTATTGTTGGAGTTTTTGGGTACCCTGGTATACTAGTGAGCCATCGAAAATGAGCTAACTCATTTTATAGTTCACCAATAGAAGCTTTAACCAATCAGAAGGCTCAAAATATTCAGTGCAATGTGTATAAAGGCAACCATGTTTTTCCCGAATATGCCCTGCCAGCCTATGATATCGAAGATTGAAGAATTACGGAACAGCTGCTGGTGGTATTGGCGATATAGTCAGATTCAGTAGAGTGTCTGACCCGTGAGTGTTATTCTTTAACGTTGTTTCATTGAACAGATTACGTACTGCGCTGGATTCTATATTCATAGACTATGGTGAACATGGTCAACAATTATATATACATAAAAGCTGAAACTTTGCATATCTTAATTATGTTTTAAGTGCAGAATGTGACTCGTGTAATGGATATCGGCTCGGAAGGAGAAATCGGCGGGCTGAGTTCGAATTCCAGGTGGGTTCGTTTCATTCACTTATAAACGGTATGTTTCCATCTCCACCCCCCAACTAATGGGTTAGATAATATGATATATATCTGGATAATACACTATTTTTTATAAAAAAAAATTACTGCAATATACATCCGGAAGAAAAAATATATATTTTTGCAATCCAAACTACATTTCGACTTTAGATAATGCAGAAATCGTTGATAAGCTGTAAAACAAACAAACAAAACAATTCAATAAACCTCTATAAATTTTGTGTTAATTAAAAATTATTAAAATTTAGTTAATTAAAATTCATTTTAAGTTAGTATTTTCTTCGTACAAATATCAAATCTTCTTAATAATTTTCAATATGAAATGCTTATTTTCCTGAAAGTATGACGAAAGTATGCAGATGTAGGCTTTAAGAAAGCTTTATTCAACTGAGAATACAAGTTTCGCGCGTATAGTGTCCTTTTATAGTCCCAGTAAGCGGAAATAGCTCTTTCAATTAGGAGTGTAACAAAACAAGGGGAGACCACTCTTGTTTATTTATAATAAACATTATATCATCATATTTTTGTTATAATTTCAGGCAATATAATATGTTTTATCAAATTATAATTCATGTAGATTTTTAAAAACTAGAATTGTTTTTGCAACACGCTGACGCGTGATGAAACTCTGACAATATTTAATATTATTGAAATTATCGCTAACATTTTTTGCCGAGATCTGTAAACTCTTCGTTTCAAACCAATGGATGAAATATGAATAAGCTTATTTCTTTGGAATATAAACTGTGACAAAAAACCTACCTCACGGTTTAATAATTTCTTTAGTTTAATTTAATTTTAGAGCATTTAATGGTAAACAATATTTGTAATAAAATTTATTTTTTTGATTTTTAACAGTGAAGAATAAATTATGATTTTTTACTCTTGAGCATTATATATATATATATATATATATATATATATATATATATATATATATATATATATATATATATATACACATTACATATATATATATATATATATATATATATATATATATATATATATATATATATATATACATGTATATATTTATATTTTGTGTTTCTGACTAGTCCTGTATATATCGTCTCTTCATATAACTTAAATCTAATATAAATATGTCTCCATTAACCATGTCCTGAAGAAGGTCTATTTGACTGAAACGTCTGCCGTCGACAGAATAACAAGAATAAAATAAAAAAACAGTAAACTCACATATTCGGATTTTGCTTTGTCTTTTCAACATTTTCATCATATATATATATATATATATATATATATATACGAGGGTAATTCAATAAATAAGCTGAATTTTTCGGATTCAAACACTCGACCAAGTGACCATATATATATATATATATATATATATATATATATATATATATATATATATATATATATATGTATATATATATATATATAGCATAATGAGAAGCCACGTATACTTTCTTGATATGTATATAATATGGAGAAAACAAATGAAAAGTTGAAAATTTTAAAAAAAATTGATTCTTTTTTTTCTGAAAGTATTTATATATATATATATATATATAAACAGCATTATTCTACACTATCCCAAAACTACATAAACTCCCCAAAATCCTTTCAGAAAAACACTCTAACACCTTTTCATCCAAACAACATCAAATTACACAATCAAATAATGAAGAGAACATCTATGAAATTTCAAAATCCTTTAAAATCATACCACCTTGTAGACCCATAATATCAGGCATAGGTACCCTCACAGAACTTATATCTGGGTACATAGACAATATCCTAAAACCTTTACTGCCTGACATACCTAGTTATATTAGAGATACTACTTAATTTCTCAACAAATTACAAAACATTAACTCAGTCCACCAGGATACAATCCTAGTAACGATGGATGTTTCGTCCCTTTACACGAACATCCCACATGCTGAAGGAGTATCAGCTTGCTATGAGTTCCTTAGTAAAAAATTACCCAACAACCAAACTACAGATATATGTCAATTAATAAATTTCATTCTAACACATAATAATTTTAAATTCAACAACAAACACTATTTACAGATTAGTGGCATAGCAATGGGCACGAAAATGACACGTAGCTATGCTAATATCTTTATGCACATTCTAGAAAGGAAGATACTAGGCAATTCAGAATTTAAACCATTACTTTATTTTAGATATATTGATGACATTTTCTTATTATGGACTCATGGATCAGAAAAATTAAAAAACTTTTTTACTTTCTGCAACAACTTCCACGATACAATTAAATTTACCATGGAGCATTCATACACATCCGTCCCTTTCTTAGATGTTATGATAAAATTAAACAAACATACACTTTCTACCAGTCTATACAACAAACCCATAAACCAGCATAGATTCCTACACTTCAACAGCTGTCATCCCCTTAAATTAAAAAAAATCTATCGTATTGAGCCCATTTCTAAGAATCAAACGCATATGCTCAGACCATCTAGATTTTCTACACAACATTAATAACTTAACAAAACAATTCCTAAAATGTAAATACCCAATAAATATAATAAAAGCACTAAATAAAACTATCCATATAAATCGTAACACACTTCTCACATACAAGAAAAGTAAAAACAACAATCGGATTCCCATGGTTTTTAACCACAATCAATATTCCCACACACTTATTCACAATTTAAAAAATGATTACAAGAACCTCCAGTTAAACAAAAACATCAAAGACATTTTCGCTAAACCACTCATTAATGCAAAGAAACAATCACCTAACCTATCAGCTACCCTCACCTCTACCAAATATCTAAATAATTCAAACCAATCAGGAAATTACAAATGTAACAAAACTCGTTGTCTAGTTTACAAACACTTAATAACCGATAGTTTATTTTCTGTACCCAACACCAATATCAAGATACACCCAACTCGCCTGACCTGTGATAGCCATAACATAATCTACTATTTATTTTGCACAATATGTCCCAATAGTGGATATATTGGTGAATCTGGAAATAATTTTAGATTTCGCTTCAACAATCATAAACTAACCATACGTCAAAACAATCCTTATTCCCCCATAGCTGAACACTTTAATCAATCAAGACACTCATTAGACAACTGTAAATGTTTATTGATAGATTCCGATTTTAGCTCCACATACACACGCAGAAAACAAGAAAAACACTGGATTTTAAAATTAGACACATATAAACTAGGGTTAAACAAAGACTTGGGAATTTTAAATCTGTATAAATATTTCAATAGTTAAAAAATTTTTTTTTTAGATATAGTTAAAAAAACAAAAATAAAAATGAGTAAGCTTCTATCTGTATTAGAAGTTCTTATACCGAAATATTCAACTTATTTATTGAATGCCCCTCGTAAAACTGGCCATGCGTAAATATTTTTTTCTGGAGTCAAATTCTAACTTTTTGAAGGGTTTGACATTGTGATTTCTTTACAGTTCTCGCAAACGTAGGGCGAGCTGGAAAAGATAAATTCTTGTATATATAAAACTTCAAGAAAATATATGTAAAAAATAACAATTTCGCATTTTTATTAAATAAATATTTGTTATTTTAAAAATTAAATTATTTTTTAAAATAGTGAGAGTAATTTAATTTTAAAAAAGTGAATGAACAGTTATTGTACTAAGTTACGCACTCTAGTAAATACCAACTCTACTTTGTACCCCGTTACCTGTTTTCACTTCTCGCCAAAATTTGCTTTCAATCGGCCAGTGTATGCCTATTATAGAGTGAGCGACGGACGGAAGTCACAGAATTTTATATATAGATTTTTTTCGCAAACACTAAAAATGAAAAGAAGGAATAGAGAAAGCCATTTTAAAAAAAAAATCCGCACAAGGAGAGAGTGAGATAGAAGGAAGGAAATAATGAAATAATGAAGGAAGGAAAGGGAAGGAATGAAAGAAGGGAAGGAAGGAATTAATGAAGGAATAAAGGAAGGAAGGGAAGGAATAAAAGAAGGAAAGGAAGAAAGTAATGAAGAAATGAATGGAAGGAAGGGAAGGAATGAAGGAAGGAAGTAATGAAGGAATGAAGGAAGGAAGGGAAGGAGTGAAAGAAGGAAAGGAAGAAAGTAATTAAGGAAGGAAATGAAGGAATGAAAAAAGAAAAGGAAGAAAGTAATGAAGACATGAATGAAGGAAGGGGAGGAAGGAAGGAAGGAAGTAATGAAGAAATGAAGGAAGGAAAGGAAAGGAATGAAAGAAGGAAAGGGAGGAAGTAATGAAGGAATGAAGGAAGGGAAGGAATGATAGAAAGAAAGGAATGAAGTAATGTAGAAAGGAAGGAAGGGAGGGAATGAAAGAAAGAAAGAAAGGAAGGAAGTAATGAAGGAATGAAGGAAAGCAGGGAATGAATGAAAGAAGGAAAGGAAGGAAATAATGATGGAATGGAGGAAGGAAGGAAGGAAAGGAAGGAAATAATGATGGAATGGAGGAAGGAAGGAAGGAAGGAATGAATGAAGGGATGGAATGAGAGAAGAAAAGGAAAGAAAGATATAAAGCAAAAAAATTATAAAAAGAAAGGAAGATAAAGGGAATAACGTAATACTTCGTCTGGCTTAGCTAAGAAATGAAACATGGTCGAAAAACAGAAAAAGAAAACAAAAACATTTAAACAAGAAAAAAAAGCAACAAAAGACAATTCAGTATTATCATCTGTTTGTTAAAATATCCGTGTAATATTTTCCTCACGATTTTATTTCATTGTAGCAGTCAAGGATAAATTCAGAGTACGCCAATATACAAAAATGTCCAACGCAAAAGCTAGTGGGTGCGCAAGTGTAAATCTCCAACCAACCCCATAAGCCAAGCTCTAAGGAAGAAAAACAATGTTGTGCATGTTGTGGGATCGTCGATGCTTTAGAGTCGATAAAAACGCAAACTAAAAAATTAATTGCACATTTATACTTCCAGCAGGTGCAATGTGTCCCTAGAATTTTAACTGAAAAACGAACTAATCCAAATCTACTAGTTTCCCCTCTGGACAGTCTTCTTCAACGTGCCGCATGTTTACGGCCACATCACGTTGAAACACCGATTCCCATACAATCACCGATATTATCAACGTCGACTAGGGTCAGCAGAGAAATACCAAGTGCTGGATATGCGGGTTGTGTAATGGATAATGGCTCAGAATTGTTATTCGGATAGCCGAGTTCCAATTTCCGTTGAGTTCTTGTAATTCACTTACCCGCAAATCCCATTGGAAAAGGTATGGATTTACTAATTCTCTATGTGTTAAATAGTTGTATCAGTAAATTATTTTTTATCCACAAAAAAGTCTTATAATCTAAGAATATTTTTGGCTTTAGAGAATCTGCAAAAGGTTGATAAGCCGTAAAAAAAACGCAATTCAACCAATTTTCCCGGTTCAAGAATTTTTCGACCAATGATCTATCAAATGACCAATAAGGTTTTGATATGTCATAAACAAACCAAGCAAACCAGCTGTGTGCAAAGACAAAATTTATATATAGTTAAAATGCTTAAGTCACTTTAAACTGACTGGCAGACTCGAATCATATCGCAGGCGGAACATCCACTGAACTTCGGCGTTTGTTCGCAAGCTTGTCTCGATAGCTCAATTATGACGGAATAGTGAGTTCGATTCTCACTGGGTGATGAGTATTTTCACCATTGTACCACATTTAAGCAACGCCTAGAAAATCACCATAAAATAAAATATGAAGAACATATTTAAAAAAAATGCTTAGGGTCACGAGAATATATGAGAATCTGCATTCAAATGTGCAGGGTTCCGAGAATATGTGAGAATGTGCATGCAAATGTGCTGGCTCTCGATAATATATGAGGATGTACATGCAAATGTGCAGTGTTCCGAAAATATAAAAGAATGTACATGCAAATGTGTACGGTTCCGAGAATATGTGAGGATGCGCATGCAAATGTGTTAGAGTGCCGAGCATATATGAGAATGTGCATGCAAATATGCACGTTCGCTAGAATATATGAGGATGTATATAAAATGTGCAGGGTTCGGAGAATACATGACATTATGCATGTAAATGTGCAGTATCCCGAGAATATATGAGGATGAATATCAAATGTACAGGGCCCCGAGAGTATATGAGAATGTGCATATTAATGTGTACGTTCCCGAGAGTATATGAGTCTGTGCATGCAAATGTGCAAGCTCCGGAGAATATATGAGGATGTATATCGAATATGCAAGCCGCCGAGAATATATGAGTATGTGCATACAAATATGCAAGCTCCCGATCATATTTAAGGATGTATATCAAATATGCGGAGAGTTCGGAGAATATATGAGAATATGCATGCAAATGTGAAGGGTCCCGAGATTATATGACTATGTGCATGCAAATATGCCAGCTCCCAAGAATATATGAGTCTATGCATGCAAATGTGCATGCTCCAGGGATTATATGAGAATGTATATCAAATGTGCAAGGTTACTAGGTATATGAGAATGTGCATAGAAATGTGTAGGTTCCCAAGAATATATGAGGCTGCGCATGTAAACGTGCAGTGTGCCGAGAATATATGAGGATGTATATGAAATGTACAGGGCCCCGAGAATATACGAGGATATGCATGCAAACGTGCGGTTCCGAGAATATACGAGAATGTACATGCAAACGCGGAGTTCCGAGAATATACGAGAATGTATATGCAAACGCTGAGTTCCGAGAATATACGAGAATGTACCTGCAAACGCGGAGTTCCGAGAATATACGAGAATGTACATGCAAACGCGGAGTTCCGAGAATATACGAGAATGTACATGCAAATGTGCTGTCATATCAAATGTGTGGGGGTCAGTTAAAATGTATGAACACATTAAATGGAGAGTATGTAAGTTTAAATTTATCCCTCTGCTGTAAAATTCAGTAAAATTAATGGGAAAACCTTTCAAAGTTTGAAGATGAAATCATTGCAAATTGTGTAGGCTCCCGTGAATATATGAGAATAAGTATATATATATATATATATGTGTGTATGTGTGCGTGTGTGTGTGTGCGTGCGTCTGTGTGTGGGTGTATATATATATATATATATATATATATATATATATATATATATATATATATATATATATATATATATATATATATATATATATATATAACCGGTCACATTGACAAAACTTTGCTGAGGATGTAGGAAGTACCCAATGTGTGCAATCTTTTGGATTTCGTTTAAACTCAGTTCACCAGGGAGCCAAGAAAGAGATTTTCTCTTGTCTTTTTTGCTATGGTTTCGAATGCATGAATAACAATTTGGTTTGTTTGAGTTTTAAGATGGCACTACTTCTGAATTTTACTTTAGAGATCCTAGTATTTACTTAGCCTGTTGAACAATTACACTGAAATATTATTATTATTTTTTTTTTTGTTTTCTTTGATATCTGGCGTTTACACCTTTATTTCCGGGTCCCGCCCAGTGACCTAAGGTTAGAAATGGCATCTTGACACTTTCCACTGCAAATAAAAAAAAAAAATACTTAGATAAAGCCCTTCGTAAAGTGTGGTCTGTACTTGTCAGAACAATATTTTGTATCTATTTGAGGCATGGACTTCCAGGGATCCCTTCACTCAGCCTACTGGAATCTTTTCCAACCAGTCCAAGGGCTCCAACTACAACAGGGATAGTTTATGTTCCCATGTGCCACATTTTTGAGATTTCTATTTCAAGGTCCTTGTATTTTGACAGCTTTTCGAATATCTTCAAAGATACATTGCAGTCTACAGGGACTGCCATATCAATAAGGAGGCACTTATTTTGTTTGTGGTCTTTAATAACAATGTCTGGGCGGTTGGCTTTGATTGTTTTGTCAGTGTGTATTGTGTAGTCCCATAGAATTGTAACAGGTCCTATCTCCGTACCCGGGTCTGGGTGGTGTTCATACCAGTTTCTCTCAGTTTCCTTCTCGTAGGAGTTGCAAATTTTCCAGTGCAGATATTGGCCCACGCTGTCATTCCGGTTTTTATATTCAGTGGGTGCCAATATCGTGCAACCTGATACAAGATGATCACTGGTTTCTGGATATTTATCACAGCATCTGCATTTTGGGCTAACACAGTATTTTAGTATATGTGCTTGATAATTCCTAGTTAACAAGCATTGGTCTTTATTATTATTATTATTATTATTATTA
>OZ038507.1:65413873-65438873 GCA_964036315.1 Acanthosepion esculentum
GAAAGAGAGCGAGCGGTTAACCGGAGACAATAATGTAAAGAACAAAGCCCAAAAAGATGAAAAAAAAGGAAGTAAAATGAGAAGACAAAATACCAGGAAAATGAAGACGAAAATGAAGGAAGGGAAGAATGACTGAATGAAGGACAGAAATGAATGAAGGATGTTTGAATGAAATTAAGGACCTAAATAAATAGCTTGTTTTAACAAAACTGAAAAAATTCAAACGAAGACTACAAGAGGAAAGTCGTTCTTTTCGAGAGAAACTAAGGAAAGAGTAGAGAAAGAAAGAAACGAAAAATGGAGAAACATAGTAATAAAAAATTAAAAGGAAAAGAATATAACAATAAAAAAGTAAGAAAGAAACTATTAAAAATAGAATGTAAACTAATGAAGAATAAAGAAAGCACGCGGAAAGTAAGAAAATACAAGAGAACGAGAAAATTGAATAAAAATGAATATAAAATATGAAGAAAATGAAGAAGAAATAAATAACAAAAATAAAAAAGAAAGAAAGAGAAGAATAAAAATGTTGACTAATCGGAGGAGGGAAAACGGAAGAAAAATTAAATGAATGAATAAAAGAGAGAAAACATTTACAGAAGAAAAGGAAGAAGAAATGAGAGAAAGAAAGAAAGAAAATAGAAAAAAAGAAAGTAATTAATGGAAAAAGAATGAAAATATGAAAGAAAGATATCAAATTAATTCTTAAAATTGATGTGAAATGAATGAAAAAGAAAGAAAGAAGGAAAGAAAGAAAATATAAAAGAAGAGCTGTATTTGGTGCGATAGATCAAATTAATTCTTAAAAATAGAAGTTAAACCAATGAAGAAAGAAAGAAAGAAAGAAAAAAGAAAGAATGAAAGAAAGAAAGAAAGAAAGAGAATATAAAAGATGAGCGGTATTTGGTGCGATAGATTAAATTAATTCTTAAAAAACAGAAGTGAAACGAATGAAAAAAAATGAAAGGAAGAAATAAAGAAGAATGAAAGAAAGAAATGAATGAAGAAAAACAATGAAAGCAAGAAAGAAACAAAGAAAGAGAAGATAAAAGAAGAGCTGTATTTTGTACGATTGATTAAATTTATTCATAAAGATAGAATTTAAACTAATGAAGAAGAAAGGAAAAAATAATGAGAGTAAGAAAGAAAGAAGAAGAATATAAAAGAAGAGCGGTATTTGAAAGAAAGAAAGAAAGAAGGAAAGAAAGTTAGAAATTACAGAAGAAAGAAAGGAAAAAGAATGAAAGAAAAAAGATATAAATAAGGAAAATATAAAAGGAGTGTAGTATTTGGTGCGATAGATTAAATTAATTCTTAAAAATAAAAGTTAAAAGAATGAAGAAGAAAGAAAGAAAGAATGAAAGAAAGGAAGAATGAAAGAAAGAAAGAAAGAAAGAAGGAAAATATAAAAGAAGCGTGGTATTTTGTGCGATAGATTAAATTAATTCTTAAAAATAGAAGTTAAACGAATGTAGAAGAAAGAAAGAAAGAAAGAATGAAAGAAAAGAAGAATGAAAGAAAGAAAGAAAGAAAGAAGGAGAATATAAAAGAAGAGCGGTATTTTGTGTAATAGATTAAATTAATTCTTAAAAATAGAATTTAAAACTATGAAGAAGAAAGAACGAAAGAAAGAATGAAAGAAAGGAAGAATGAAAGAAAGAAAGAAAGAAAAAAGGAGAATATAAAAGAAGCGCGGTATTTTGAGCGATAGATTAAATTAATTCTTAAAAATAAAAGTTAAGCGAATGAAGAAAGAAAGAAAGGAAGAAAGAAAGAAAGGAAGAAAGAGAATATAAAAGAAGCGCGGTATTCTGTGCGTTAGATTAAATTAATTCTTAAAAATAGAAGTTAAATGAATGAAGAAAGAAAGAAAGAAAAAAAGAAACAATGAAAGAAAGAAGGAAATTATAAAAGAATAGCTGTATTTGGTTCGATATATTAAATTAATTCTTAAAAATAGAAGTGAAATTAATGAAGAAGAAAAGAAACAAAGGGAGAATGAAAGAAAGAATGAAAGAAAGAAAGAAAGAAGAAAAAATGAATATAAAAGAAGCGCGGTATTTTGTGCGATAGATTAAATTAATTCTTAAAAATAGAAATTAAACGAATGAAGAAGAAAGAAAGAAGGAAAGAAATATAGAAATTACAGAAGAAGGAAAGAAAGGAAGAAAGAATGAAAGAAAAAAGATAGAAATAAGGAAAATATAAAAGGAGTGTAGTATTTTGTGCGATAGATTAAATTAATTCTTATAAATAGTCGTTAAACGAATGAAGAAGAAAGAAAGAATGAAAGAAGGAAAGAAAGATAGAAATTAAAGAAGAAGGAAAGAAAGATAGAAATTAAAGAAGAAGGAAAGTAAGGAAGAAGGAATGAAAGAAAAAAGATAGAAATAAGGAAAATATAAAAGGAGTGTAGTATTTGGTGCGATAGTTTAAATTCATTCTTAAAAATAAAAGTTAAAACAATGAAGAAGAAAGAAAGAATGAAAGAACGAGAATATAAAAGAAGAGTGGTATTTGGTGCGATAGATTAAATTAATTCTTAAAAATAGAAGTGAAACGAATGAAGAAGAAAGAGAGAAAGAAAGAAAGAGAATATAAAAGAAGAGCGGTATTTAGGTTCGATAGATTAAATTAATTCTTTAAAATAGAATTTAAAACAATGAAGAAGAAAGAACGCGATCAGAATGTAAGAAAAAGTAGGGGAACCAAAAGAATCTAAAATATCAGGAACATGAAGAAGAAATAAATAAGGAAAGTATGAGAAGTATAAAACTGTTGATTAATCTCATGAAGAAAATGTTTCAAGAAATATGGAAATAAATAAAATAAATAGAATGAGTGTAATTAAGGAAGAAAGAAAGAAAGAAAGAAAGAAAGAAAGGAAGAAAGGAAGGAAGAAAGAAAGAAAGAAAGAAAGAAAGTAAGAAAGGAAGGAAGAAAGAAAGAAAGAAAGTAAGAAAGGAAGGAAGAAAGAAAGAAAGAAAGAAAGAACGTAAGAAAGGAAGGAAGAAAGAAAGAAAGAAAGAAAAACGTATGAATGTATGGATGAAGAAAGAATCGAAGAAAAATAAAAAATAAATGTAAAAAGATATATAATTAAGACAAAAGAAAACGATTGGAGAATAAAAGACGAAGAAAGGAGTGAAATAAAGAAAAAGGAAAGAAAGAAGAAAAGAAAAAATGAAATAAGGAAGAATGAAAAAATGAATAATTGAATAAATGGATGAAAAAGAATGGAGGAAAAATAAAAGATTTTTAAAAGAAATGTAATTGAGAAAGAAATAATTAAAACGTTCGGCGAAAAAAGAAAGAAAGAAGAAAGAAAGAAAGAAAGAAAGAAGGTAGAAAAAATGAAATAAAAGAAGAATGAAAGAAAGAATGAAAGAAGGAAAAAACGAATGAATGCATTAAAAAATTGGAAGAAAACCAAAAAAGGAAAATTACAAGAAAAGTAATTATGAAAGAAAGAATTAAAAAGTTCAGAGGTGTAAGAAAGAAAGAAAGAAAGACAGAAAGAAAGAAAGAAAGAAAGAAAGAAAGTAGGAAAAAAAAACGAAGAAACAAAGAAAGAAAAATGAAGAATGAAAGAAAAAAGGTAAAACGAATCTATGAAAAAAAAGAATGGGGGAAAGAAAAAAGAAAAAAGAAAAAAGAAAAGGTAAAAACAATGCAATTAAGAAATAAATAAAAAAATTATAGTAGAGATGAAGAAAACATTGAAGAAAGAAAGAGAAATGAATGAATTTAAAAAAAGAATGGAAGAAAAATTAAAAAAAACGAAAATTAGAAGTAAAAAGTAATATAATGGAGAAAGGAAGAAATACCTTTACAGAAGAAAGGAAGAAAAATGAAAGAAAGAAAAATTCAGAAGAAAAAGAATGAGAACGGAATAAAGAAAAAGTGTTAAAGAAAAACTCTGAAAAACAAAAAGAAACCTAAAGAGTATTAGAAAGAGAGAAAGAGAATAAAAACCACCACCAAATACAAAAATATAATCAGTATAACCAAATTTATCTCTAGATACTAACAGACTTTATGATGCAAGTAAATATTATTACACGAAAATTGGTATTAACTAAACGATATTGAATTTTTTAATATTTAGATGAGCAATATATACAGTTATCTTTACCTTATAATATATTATCCTTTTTTTTGCTGATTGTTCCATCAATACAAATCCCAAGGTCTAATCAAGGTAGAGGTGGCCACCACCGTTAAGTTCACCTCTCTGTGCCTTTTTTATAAATACTTTCATGTTAATTGTTCACACGAGTTCTTTGCTATGGTATCTAGACCAGGTGTGTCAAACTGGTGGCCCGCGGGTTGCATGCGGCCTTTTACATGCATCTTGGCGGCACTTACAAAGGTTTCTATAGCTGTGGAATATCGAGAATTTTTGTTGAAAGAAACTAGAATTAGGGGGTACCCGGATTTTTTTCATATCTTCCTCAGACATTTAAGAACTTCAGAAAGTTTGTCACAAAGATTATGCTGATGTTTGGTCTGTGAGCAGTTATTTTCGTTAAGGAAGGTCACAAAAACGTCTCACAGAACCAGATTAACTGATGAACATTTGTCATCTTTGATCAAAATGCGATCTACACAGACATTCCAACCTGATATATCGAGAATGGTTTGTCTAAGACAATGTCACTCATTAGGACAACATAAAAATGATTCAAATGTACTCCATTGTATTGTAAGTATTTTGTATTTAAAGTTTAGTTACCACTAGCTGTGATTAATGTAAAACTATACGCAGGTGCAGACCCTGAGGCCGCTGATATGGCCGATGTGGCCCTCAATATGCCGTGAGTTTGACATGCCTGATGTAGAGTCTATGAATTTTACCGCAGTCTTAGACTGGCGTCGAGATCTCATCATTTTGACAGTTGAACTGGCTAGATGCAGCCGTAAGTTCTGGACTAACATTTTCTTTTCTCGCACTTCTCGCTTGTGGAAAATCTTTTCCGGCTTCATGTTTTCATGCTAACTTTAATCTTCAAAGATATAAATGCAATGTCAATAGCTGTAGACTGTCTTCCTGATTACTCTTTTCTCTTGCCGCTCATTATTAATGGTTCTGTTCCTAACCCTTCCACGCCAAGCAACCTCTTGTGTCTTTGTGGCTTTACTGACTGGCTAGGGGTGAAACCGATTAAAAAAATGTATAGAAAATTTTTTAATTGTTGCTTTATTCAAACCCCCACCCCACCCCAGACAATGAATTGTATATATGGGGACTATTTAGGATTTTCATAGAGGCAAAGAGGTATTACGGTGGATGTAGTAAGAAAGGTAAGTAAGAATGCGTTGTTTTGGTGTTAGGAATATTGTGGTATGTTTAGGTCAGTGTTTGTGGCTAGCTAAGTTTAACGTTAAGACAGATCAAGACCGTCCTTTTCACCCATTATACATTTTGGCCTTGTGCCACATTTTGAAAAAAAATTACAAATAAATATCGCTCTTCGCTATGATACTTAGACTTTTGAATTTAAGCGCAGTACTAGACAGGCAAGGAGGTCTCACCAATTTACTGTTGAATTGGCTAGATGTAACCGTAAATTCTATACTAACAGTTTATTTTCTCGCATTTCTTACTTGTGGAGTCCCATTCTGACTCTGTGTTTTCCAGCCAAATATAATCTGAAAAAAATAAATGCAATGTCAATCGCTATCTGCTGTTCTCCTGATTAATCTTCCCTTCTTCCTGCTCACTATTAATGTTTCTGTTCCTAATTCTTCCAAGCACTGTAACCCCTTGTGTTTTAATGGCTTTACTGCTTTGCATGGACCGATAACTATTTAAAACAAAACAAAACAAATGAGTGTTTGAGTGAGTGCATGGGATGAATGAATATTTTATATTATTAAAGTCCCGCATTGATTTCGTCCAGTTAACTGATGTTTCTGCCACATTTAATGATTGTGACTTTTTTTTATGACTAACATTATTTTGTTTACTTTCTTGTTAATAGATTTATATTCATATTGTAGATACTCATTGGGGATTTTTTAAATTGTTGCTTTATTCAAAACCCCAGACAAAGAATTGTACATATGGGGACTAGTTAGGATTTTCATAGAGACAATGTGGTATTACGGTGTACGTAGTAAGCAAGGTAAGTAAGAATGTGTTGTTTTCGTGTTAGGAATATTGTTGTATATTTGGGTCAGAGTTTGTGGCTAGCTAAGTTTAACGTTAAGACAGAAGAAGACCGTCCTTTTGGCCATTCCACATATTTGGCCTTGTGCCACATTTTCTGTATTTGCAGCGGAAATAAATATCGCTCTTTGCTAGAGTACCTAGACTTTTTAAATTTACGTGCAGTACAAGACTTGCCTCGAGATCTCATCAATTTACAGTTGAGCTGGCTACATGTAGCAATAAGTTCTATGCTAACACTTGTAGAACTCCCTTCCGGCTCCATGCTCCCCAGCCATCTTTAATCAGCATAATTTTAAATGCAATATCAATCACTATCTTTCTGATTATTTATTCCTCTTCCTTCGTACTATTAATGTTTCTGTTCCAATTTTTACACACGCTGTACCCCCTTGTATTTTAATAGCTTTACTACCCTGATTGGGGTGATACCGATTTTAAAAAAAACAACATATTATTATAAGGAAGCGTAGGATATATATCGGTTGGTCCCAGAACATAAGACAATATTGTAGTTTTCATGGAAGTGCCCTCTCGGGAGTTTTTTTTTTTTTTCAGAAAGTAACAGTTCTGGAGAAGAAGATTTCTGAGGGGAACTTGGTTTTATTTAAGGCACCCGAAGGGAACAGGGATGGTTTGTCAACGTGAACATTGGCATAGATGTTCCCAGCTGTATATAGATGCTAGACAATGAGGATTGACAGCACCGGCCCAGAGGGTTAGGCATTTTTCTGGAACAATACAAGGGACGGAACCTTGTTCTAGCATGTTTTGCGATTGCATGAATACACGAGTTCAATTTGACATGGCAGCAATACTCAAAATCTTGGTCTGATCCGACTCTTATAAATTTAGAGCATTGCAGCAGGAGTTAGAGGTTTATCAGGAGTTACAGATAATAGAGTAAATAAATATTATTAGCACTTTACGATCAAGAGTGTGGCATACTTGTAAGAACACCAATATATTTTCGGGTAAATGTCCATTCAGTTAAATGTCTGTCGGCCAAATGTACGTCGGCCAAATGTACGTCGGCCAAATGTACGTCGGCCAAATATCTGTAGTCCAAATGCTCGTTCGGCCAAATTCGGCTAAAACCTCTCGGCCAGATGTCCGTTCGGTCAAACGTCTGTAGTCCAAATGCTCGTTCGGCCAAATTTGGCTAAAACCTCTCGGCCAAATGTCCGTCGGCGAAATGTCTGTCGGCCAAATCCCGTCGGCCAAATGTCTGTAGTCGTTCGGCCAAATTTGGCTAAAACCTCTCGGCCAAATGCCCGTCGGCCAAATATCCGTCGGCCAAATGTTCGTCGGTCAAATGTCTGTAGTCCAAATGCTCGTTCGGCCAAATTCGGTTAAAACCTCTCGGCCAGATGTCCGTCGGCCAAATAACTGTAGTCCAAATGCTCATTCGGCCAAATTCAGCTAAAACCTCTCGGCCAAATGTCCGTCGGCGAAATGTCTGTCGGCCAAATGTCCGTCGGCCAAATGTCTGTAGTCTAAATGCTCGTTCGGCCAAATTTGGCTAAAACCTCTCGGCCAAATGTCCGTCGGCCAAATATCCGTCGGCCAAATGTTTGTCGGTCAAATGTCTGTAGTCCAAATGCTCGTTCGGCCAAATTCGGCTAAAACCTCTCGGCCAGATGTCCGTTCGGTCAAACGTCTGTAGTCCAAATGCTCGTTCGGCCAAATTTGGCTAAAACCTCTCGGCCAAATGTCCGTCGGCCAAATAACTGTAGTCCAAATGCTCGTTCGGCCAATTTTGGCTAAAACCTCTCGGCCAAATTATAATAGATTAGATAGAATAATATATATTAAAAAACATATTGTAGATTAAATTAGATTAAATTTAATATATTATACAGATTTATTATAGTTTAAATTATAAAAGATTAGATAGAATAATATATATTAAACAATTTATTATATATTAAATTAGATTAAATTATAATATAATATACATAATTAATATAGATTAAATTATAAAAGATTAGATAGAATAATATATATTAAAAAAATTATTATAGATTAAATTAGATTAAATTATAATATATTATACAGATTTATTATAGTTTAAATTATAAAAGATTAGATAGAATAATATATATTAAACAATTTATTATAGATTAAGTTAGATTAAATTATAATGTATTATACAGATTTATTATAGCTTAAATTATAAAAGATTAGATAGAATAATATATATTAAAAAATTATTATAGATTAAATTAGATTAAATTATAATATATTATACAGTTTTATTATAGTTTAAATTATAAAAGATTAGATAGAATAATATATATTAAAATTTTTTATTGAAGATTAAATTAGATTAAATTATAATATATTATACAGATTTATTATATATTAAATTATAAAAGATTAGATAGAATAAAATATATTATAACATTTATTGTAGATTAAATTAGATTAAATTATAATATATTATACAGATTTATTATAGGTAAATTATAAATTAAAGATAGATAAAAATAAAAAGAGGAAAGAAGGAATAATCAAAAACAAATAACTTTGGACGTTGAAATAGACAAAAAAACAAGAAACAGGTAATTAAGAAAACTAGCCATGAAACAGGTAATTAAAAAACTAGCCATGAAACAGGTAATTAAAAAACTAGCCATGAAACAGGTAATTAAAAACTAGCCATGAAACAGGTAATTAAGAAAACTAGCCATGAAACAGGTAATTAAAAAACTACCCTTGAAACAGGTAATTAAAAAACTAGCCTTGAAACAGGTAATTAAAAAACTAGCCATGAAACACGCAATTAAAAGTAAATTAAATATTCAATATAATTGAATGCACATAACATACAAAAAGAAGAATGAAAAAATATAGTAAAAAAAATTAAAAAAATAATAGTAAAAAATATATATTTATAGGATATGAAATATAGAAAAAATGACTCTTTATAATTTTTTTAATTGAACGGGGGAATATAGAAAAATAACTTCTTAAATAAACCTTATCAAGTAGGTGGGAATTAATAAAAGTGTATGAAATATAGGAAACTAACTCTTGAAATGTGGTATTAGATATAGAAAATAATTCTTTAAAAAGTGTGAGATATAGAAATAAAAATCTTTAAAAAGTGTGAGATATCGAAAATTAACTCTTTAAAAAGTGTGAGATATAGAAAATAACTCTTTAAAAAATGTGAGATATAGAAAATAACTATTTAAAAAGGGTATAAGATAGAAAAATAACTCTTTAAAAAGTGTATTAGATATAGAAAATTAACTCTTTAAAAAGTGTGAGATATAGAAAATAACTCTTTAAAAAGTGTGAGATATAGAAAAATAACACCTTAAAAAGTGTGAAATATGGAAAAATAACTCTTTGAAAGGGGTATGAGATATAGAAAATAACTCTTTAAAAAGTGTATGAAATATAGAAAAATAACTCTTTAAAAAGGGTATGAGATATAGAAAATAAACCTTAAAAAAATCTTTTTAATTAAATTTTAAAAAGTGGGAAATATAGAAAAATAACTTTAAATAAACCTTATCAAGTAGGGGGAATTAATAATATAAAATCTATATTATTAAATATATAAAACAATTACCATATCGGTTAGTAAATCACATAAATTAAAAATTAATTAATAAAGAAGTCCTAATTAAACAAAAACTACAGGTAAAAGGAAATTTGACTAGAAATAGCTAGCAATTAAACAAAGGAAAATCTAAGGGAAATAAGAGACTTACATATACTTAACATAAATTAAAATGTCAGGTGGAATATGCGAGGTTGAAAATACATTATATCAGTTGGAATTTACTTCTATGACAAAACTTGCAAAACAATTCAGTCCTTTGATTCAGTAAAATGCTTTGATTTTTTTTAAGCTTTTCACCCCAGGCAAGGTTGAAAGCCACTAGCACGCAAGGGGTTACAGAGGATTTGGAGCAAGAGCAGATAGGAGTGATAGAGGAAAGGGTGTGGAGAAGGATGGTAGATAGATCAATGCAACTGGAGATGTCGATTGACGTTACATTTGAATAGTTGGCGATTATAGTTGTCAGGAAAACAGGAACAGGGAAGGGAGTTCCACAGGCGTGAGGTGCGAGTTATGAAGCTATTGGAGTAAAAGAGACGTCTACATTTAACAGTTTCAACAGTGAAAGGGTAGGAACAGGATGACAGCTTCGCGTGACGCTTGAATTCATGGAGCCTGGGAACCAGTTATAGCAGCTCATCGGAGCAATTACAATGGAAGTATTTGTAAAAGAGACAAAGAGAGGCTTCATCTAATTTTCTCCTCCAAAGATCAATTACTTCTACCCTTAAAGTTACTAGGTATCTGAGCAAAACCTACAAATTGACTGGGAGTTCCTTTTCTGGATATCACAGTTGCATTTAATTCCCTCAAGAAACTTAAATCTCCAAGTTTTTGTTCCTCTCTGCTGGAGCCAGGTATTGAACTCACAGCTCTTTGGGTCATGTCACTGAATTACTCCTACCAACACCTTTATCCACTAGGCCATGTGTCTTTTCAGATTATGAAGATGAGGATAACACCAGGAGCCTCGATCTCTAAGGTCACTGAACTGTTTGGTTTTTCAAGAGCTACCATATCAACCAACAACTATAATGCAATTCGAGAAACAGGGCAAAACCTCTAGCCACCGTAGCAATTCGGGCCGGACTTGCAAACTTACTGACAGGAACCGACGTGTAATGAAACGCAGCTGCGGCCAAAGTGACTGCCGAGTTTAATAATCATCTGAATAGTCCGATTTCTACTAAAGTTTTCGTCGTGAGCTCCATAAGGCTGGATATCATGGAAAAGCCGCCATAAGGAAACCTCTTCTCTCCACTCGCAATATTCTGAAGAGGTTGAAGTGGTGGGGAGATCACAATGCCTGGTCTGCAGACCAATGGAAGCAAGTCATATTCTCAGACGAGTCTAGTTTTTCTCTTTTCCCAACTTCAGGCCGAGTTTATGTGTGGCGGCAGCCCAAAGAAGCTTACAACCCTGAATTCTTTCAACAGTGAAGCATGGAGGTTGATCAGTGATAGTTTGGGCCGCTATATCATGGAAATGTCTCGGTCCAATAGTTGTCCTGCATCGTAGAATCAACAACAAAGATTAACTGAATATTTTGGGAGATCATGTTCATCCAATGGTCCAGGCTTTATTCACTGATGCTGGCTGCATCTTCCAAGACGATAATGCTCCAATACATACGGATCGAGTGGTTAAGAATTGGTATGAAGAGCATGAAAGTGAGCTACAACACATGAAGTGGCCTCCCCAATCTCCAGATATCAATATTATTAAACATTTGTGGTGCATTTTGGAGCAACAAGTTAGGAGCCGCTATCCCCCACCGTCGTGTCTTAAAGAGCTGGAGCAGGTATTAATGGAAGAATGGCTGAAAATTCCTCTGGATGAAGTCAGGAAGCTGTATGATTCCATTTCTAGACGTATTGAAGCTGTATGTAAGGCCAAATGAGGACCAATTCCATATTAAATGAATTGTCTTTGAATTTAACAAGTGTTTCAATTATTTTGTTAAACCTCTTCTTAATATTTCTGCTACAAACACACACACACACACACACATATATATATATATATATATATATATATATATATATATATATATATATAAGTGACAGAAATTAGGAGGATTTGAAATAATTATAATTAAGTAATTCATCGAGTCTAGAAGAAACCTATAATTATCTCAAATCCCCCTAATTTCTATCACTTGTATATCCTTGCTTGAACCGGCTTCTAACGGTCTGGTTGGAACGGCTTGGGGATAGTAGTCGTGGCTCGTGGGGGCATAGTCCTATGGGTAAAAGAGAAACTCTGAAGAGATCCACCACGGAATATGTGATCGAGCGGCGCTATATCGAGTTTGATTCGCTACCACATTTTCACCGAGGCCCGTTGGAACAGTTGGTATGTCGTTTGCCTGATAAGGTAACCGTCCGGGTTTCAATACTCAGTAGTGGATGCTCACTGCTGATGAGTCCCAAATATAGGACAAAACAGCTGTCCAGTGTTTTCTGCATTCTATTGAGGTTTCTTCTAGACTCGATGAATTATTTAATTATATGAATAAATGTATGTGTAAATTAAACGAATATTACATGTTTCTTATTATACCTTTATCATTCCATTTTTTTTATTAATTCATTCTTTTATTAATCTTATGAATATTTTAAGCAAAAAATGAGTTACCCCCTAGGATTTTCAAAAGTACATTTACAACAGCGTCCATAAATGTCATTTTTAAACGAACATTAGAATATATAAATTTTATTTCCATTTTCAAGTGTAGGTTTGAACGAAAATTTAAATTCAAAATTAGATTATAGTGCAATTAAATATTTAACAACAGTAATAATACATCCAAACAACATCATGAATCTTGCGAGATCCAGATGTACTAACCAAAGTATAAACATCGAGCACTACCTGAAGATTGCATTAGGCATGAAACTCAGAGTCATATATACATATATATATATATATATACAAAGAAATAATCACGCATAGAATCAATCAGCAATATTAATGCGATTATTGGCGATATCACATCGCTAGTATATATTGTATGCATTAAAATACTGTTAATCCATAGAATGATGGGATCCTCATTAATAAAACTGTTGTCAGTTGTTTCCAGTTTATATTTTTTAAATGCGAGTACTTTCGAATAATCATTTATTCATCCTCAGGCATAGTTTTTCCATTAAAATTAAGACTTAGAGACGAAATAATTCTTTGTAGACCGAAAGATGTTTTTCTTATTAATGTGCTATGATTGACGGTTGTAGTGAATATCGGAACGTGCAAAGTCGCAATATATATATATATATATATATATATATATATATATATATATATATATATATATATATATATATATATATATATATACAATTTTGTAAATATAGGTAGATGTACGAGCGAACGATCGTATACAAATACATATAAATTCCCTAGAGTGTAAGATTTTCTTGCCGACACAATTTTTAAGTGTTGATATTTTGTTTTGGGTTAAATCCGGTTTCATTTAAATATTTTAACAAGAATAATATTTCACCGTAACAGCCAGACATTTCTTTAATTCATTGTTGACCCAAAACAAAAATACCAGCACTTTATAATTGAGTAGGTATGAAACTCAGAGTTGTTCAATCACTGCAAAGTATTATCTATCTATCTATCTATCTCAGTCTGTTCATATCTATCTATCTATCTATCTATCTATCTATCTATCTATCTATCTATCCCAGTCTGTTCATATCTATCTATCTATCTATCTATCTATCTATCTATCTATCTATCTATCTATATATCTATCTATCTATCTCAGTCTGTTCATATCTATCTATCTATCTATCTATCTATCTTTCTACCTATCTATCTATCTCAGTCTGTTCATATCTATCTATCTATCTATCTATCTATCTATCTATCTATCTATCTATCTATCTATCTATCTCAGTCCGTTCATATCTATCTATCTATCTATCTATCGAAATATAGTCTTTAAGTGTGCTATATTTATGGGATAAAGTGCTCAATATCAGAGATAGAGCATGTGTAAATATAAAAGTGAACATAGAAGTCAACACTTAGAGGCGACAGTCTGTTTCATGCTGGAGGCAATCGTCAGGCCACGATTGCATCTAGCATGAAACAGATTGTCACCTCCAAGTGTTGACTTCTATGTTCACTTTTATATATATATATATATATATATATATATATATCAACCAATGCAGGGCCAAAGTTATAGATTTACTAAATGAGGTTGTTGTGCTACAGGGAGGGGGATAGATAAGCATATTATGAGGGTATGAATGATATATAAGAGTTGACCATTGACTTGAAGGAGATAAGATTAAATCAAACGGAGAAGCATTCTCTCAGTGTTTTTCCACAAAATCCGAGGAAGAAGTCGTATAAATGGGACTTCTTCCTTCCTAATGGAATATGAAAGAAATGAGGATGTGCCGATTCAGTGTACGTCGAATGTTGGGCCCTAGCTGTTAAGGTCTGAACTGGTTAAAACACTGAATATAGATCACCCCGACCCCACCCCCAACATCTGACATGAACATAAAAACGAGAGAGTAACGAGAGAGTGGCAACGTTTCGTCTTCAGGAAAGGGGCTGTCGGTTCGGAATAAAAACAAAATATATATATTCATTACCCGCAACGCTGTCGATGTATTGTGGGTAAGGGTTGGGCAGCTCCAGCACAGTTGTGACAGCAATAGTCGATCATTGGTCTGATCTGGCTCTTGTAAATTTAGATCACGGTAGGCGGAGTCGGGTATCTTCTGGGGCGGTTTGGTCTCAACCCCGATGAAAAGGCGAACAAATACGCCAGGCTGATTTCCAATACATCGATACACGAATCCGTATTGAAAAGTTCTCCAGCCGACCCACTTCCAATCGACCAAACGTTAACCTCTCCTTGGAAAAGACCTTTCAGACATACATACACACATTACATGCATATATATATATATATATATATATATATATTTATATATATATATATATGTGTGTGTGTGTGTGTGTGTATGTGTGTGTTTGTATTTGTGTGTGTATGTGTGTGTGTGTGTGCCATGTATCTAAAATGCTTTCTAATTTCCGCCACTCTTTGCATTTCATTCTTTTCCTCTCAACACATTCTTTTCCTTTTTCTATTCATTAAATTATTCCTTATTTGTTATTAGTTTTTTCTCTAGCACTTTTAATTCTTCGCAAGTTTTCGTAAATTTCTCTGTCGTTTTTTTTTTTTTATTATTATTATTGCCTTCCTTTTCTTTCGGTTTCTTTGTTTCCGGCATCTTCTCTTTCAAGAGGACGCCATTTAATTCTCCAAAAGCAGCCGACAAATCCCAAACCTTTCCTTTATTCCTTCTTTTCACTGAACTTATTTTGGTTTTCCACATCGGTTTCTCTTGCCTCTTCCCTCTTTCGTTCTCCATTCTTCTACTTTTTAAACGATTTGTTCGTTTTCTTCCTTTTTCGAATTCTTATACTTCTTTTTCCCCTCCATTTATCCCTCTCGCCATCTTAGAAGAAAAATCCTTCCGCTTCTCTTTCCTCATGTCCTGAAGTTTAACACATACGAACAGAAACAGATATTTACAGATATATGACACTGTGTGTACTAACTCGCAATAATAAACACTTTAACAGAAGCGCATACATACGAAAACATTGTGGACATTCATACACACACACACACACACACACACACACACAAACGTGTATTCTATTTCTTCTTTTCCGACGCATGCGCACTTGCGTCTTAACCTCCGTACATAACAGTTTTATCTTTTTTCAATTATGTCTTGTTCTTATTGATCTTTACTTTCAATTTCCGTTCTGCTTCCGGTCCGAAAGAATTATAGTTTCGTTTGTTCACAGTATTTTTTTTTCTCTCTCTTCACTTCACAGTCGAAAGGAGAAGAGATATCGCTGGCCAGAAACATAGCTAACGACATACCTCACCCATCGGATCCGAAAACCCCGGACCCCGACCCCGCAAGTTCTGTCGGCGCGCTCTGGTCTTTTGTTGTTGTGCTTCTCGACAGCCATTTTTGCTCTTGCAAACTTACTTACGGTTCGCGGAATACAGATTTTGACGTGTGTATGCCGGGGTAGAGACACGACCGTCTTCCTTTAAGAACGTTAATACTCGACAACGCATTCACCTGACGCATTTGTAAAGAGAAAAGCTCAGGCACATAGACAGATATATTTATGGGAAGACAGGGTTCCACACCCAACGATTTGACATTTAGAACATTAAAGACGAAAACATACAATAAAATAGAAATCTCATTACATTATTATATTCTTCATATTTTTATATATTAGACATACCATATTCAGTATGTGACCCTCGCATATAGACATTCTTGGCTACAAAACAACAAGGGTTCACGCATTAATGTCCAATTAATAATTTGATATTCAACCTAGGCGGTAACACCTTCGTAGGGGCGTTGTGATTTCTCAAGTAGCCAATAAGTGACGATGGCAATAGGGAAAAAACTGCTATAAATTCAACAAGTTCATTTAACCTCTTTAAATCGGATTAGATTATGAGGTTATGAATGATAGGTAAGGGCTTGACACTGAATTTGCAGTAGCTGAGATTGTAGCGATCGGGAACTACTTCCCCGGAGTTTGTTTCACTTCTGATACCATTATGACTGACATCCAGAAAACTGGCAATAATCTTTAATATATTTAACCCCCAAATTGATCTCACAGGTCAACCTCAAAATTACCGTCCAATTACTAGCTTATCAACTATATTTATTTTACAGCTGTTCTTCTAATGCAAGGTCCAAGAGACACTCAAATTAGCGGGTTACTGAATATTATTTTTGAAAGTAGATGACGGATGACCCGAGATTTGAAGATTCTAAGTAGTGACCAGAGAAATATTATCTCAAGAGTCTGGTGCACAAAATCGTAATACTTCACAGGGACTACACAGGGAATAGGGATGGCTCGACCCTGTTAAAGTGGCATCGATCAAGGACAAATATTGGCCAGCTCTCGCAAGCGTCTGTTGCGCTGGTATCGGTATGACTATCGATCCGCACTCTCTAGCGCAGTGGCGGTGTTGAAGACTCCGTCATCTGTCTCCCGGGACCGGGCACCTCTCAGTATTTTTTTCTTCCTCGGCTGCGGCTCTGTCCACGGACAGAGCCACAACTGAGTAGCACTCTGCCCGAAGACAGAGACACAACTGAGAGATGATAAACCCTGACCGGAAACCGGAGTCTTTTCCACAAAGTAGCATTTCTTGGGAAGATGTCCGAATGAAACTTTCTTTTGCAAATCGCCTACGAGGGGAAAATAGGGATGATACGATCCTGTGTAAGCGGCATCGACATTCTTGGCTGTAAATCCACAAAGGAACACGCGTTGATACCCAATTAGAAAGGTGATATTCAAAATAGACGGTAACGCCTCCTTCGGGGGCGCTGTGATTTCTCAAGGAGGCAGTAAGTGTCGATGGGCGATAAGAAAAAATTCGCTATAATTACACCAACTTGGTTAAACCTCTTAGAATTGCATTAGATTATTAGGTTATGTAGGACAGATAACGGATTGACTCTGAATTTGAAGTGGCTAAGATTGTAACGATCGGGGAGCACCCTCTCTGGAGTCTGTTTCACAAAGCATCGGCTCTTGGGAAGAAGCTGCCCGAATGGAACTTCTTCCTTACCAATGGAATAGGAAAGGAATGGAGACAGTCTGCCACGCATGGCATGGCGGGTCTTACCTGTAATGCACTGAACTGAAGGAATTAACAAAATATAGCTCGTCGGAACATTTGCCATGGAAATAGCGAAAGTGCATCGACAGGCTTGTAACGTTTCATCTTTGGGAGAGGTGTTGTTGTCTAAATGTATTTACATCCATACACGAACCATGAGCAAATTTCTTCTCTTATACCATCAGGAATTAAAAAAAAAGATGGATGACACAAGGCATTATATATTTAGCCCCAAAACTCAAACTCAACATTACTGCCCAATTACGAACTTATACACGTCCTTTTTTTTATTTAATATAATCTTTCCATTTCATTTAAGCGGAAAACCTTCGCCCAAGAAGTCGTAAAGAGTATCGCTCCTGGAGGTTAGCATCAGCCATATTGATGTGTGGTAAAAAGGGTTCTTTCAGACAATTAAAAGAGAGCAGTTTTTTTTTTTAATGACAATCTATTAAAAATATTCTAATATTCATCTGTAAATTGTCTCATTTGATTTCACCATTAACTACCGGAACTAATGAATGTAGCTTGTCTGAACCTTTTTCCATGGAAATAGCGATAGACTTACGAAGTTGCGTCTGTAGGAAAAAAGGATTGTCGACTGGAAAATAATTTATCTCCTGAAAGGCGGTGTGAACGCTTACAAACTCTGCCGAAGCTGCAAAGAGAAGATTGTGCAGCTCAAGCCCAGATATGGCAGCAATATTCCATAATGTGAGTAATGTTTCAAACCCGTGCATGAGGCATGGCCGATTTTATCCGTAAGGCTCTGAACCGGTGGAATAAAGGAATGCAGCTCGTTAGAACATCTGCCATGGAAATAGCGATAGGGTATCAACAGGCTTGCGACGTTTCGCCTGTGGGAAAGTGGTTGTCGCCTAAATATATTCACGCCCATACACGAACCCTGAGCAAATCGGTTCACAACATTTCAGAATAAAAGTGAGAATCACTGACCCAAGGCATTATATATTTATCCCCCAAACTGATGACACAGTCCAGACCCCCGACTTACCGCCTAATTACATGCTTATCCACAACTTTATCCGAATTTAAAGCCCCAAAGGCACTCAAATAAGAGGGTTACTGAATGAGGTTCTTGAAAGTAGAAAACGATTGACCCGAACTTTCAATAGATGGAGATTATAGTGATTAGATGTGGCATCAATACTCCATAATGTGCGAAATGTTTCAACCCAGAGCATAAGACATGGCATATTTTTTAAGGCTCTGGACCGGAGGAATAGAAGAATGTAGCTCGTTAGAACATTTGCCATGGAAATAGCGATAGGGTTACAACGTTTCCTCTGTGGGAAAGTGGTAGTCGGCTAAATGTATTTACATCTATACACAAAGCATGAACAAATCGGTTCTCTGATACCATTATATATTTAGCCACAAAACTAATCTTTCGCCCTGTCGACTGGGGCTGTAGAATAAGCCGACTGCTCCTCTGCAGAGGGCTAAGACCCCCCCACTAATGGGGCGTCCTGGGTATGACGATAAACTACATCCGCGTCCAGGGTAAGACGATAAACTACATCCAACAGCAAGACCTCTGATAAGCAGATTTTGAGGAGCGTGGAACCACTTCTTAATTGATGGTGTTCCCAGGTCCACACTGACACGGCGTGGTTGCACCTGTTAGGGTCCCAGCTATGGGAAAATAGTTAACCCCGAAATTGATGTAAAAAGCGTTATAAAAGTGTAAAAATAGGTTTTAATACCAGAAATACTTTGAAAAAAAACATCACCAGAAATTAATTTTTGAAAAAAAATATTACCATCAATACGTTTTTGAAAAAAAAACCAGCAATACATGTGATTTTACTCAAAAATATGAGTAATTGAAAAATGGTTCAAATATATATGCATACAAATACACCTTTTTTTTACCAAACTATCGCTATGTATCCATTTCAAAAATTTTGTTGGCATTAAATGACCCACTGAGGTTTTGATATGCCATAAAACAAAACAACCAAGCAAACAACAAACCAAAATTAATCTCACTATTCAACCTCAAAATTACTGTTCAATTATAAGCTTATCCACGACATTTTTTGGCAGATATTCCGTCATTATAAGGCCCAAGAGCCACTCAAATTATGGAGTTGCTGAATAAGATTGTTGAAAGTAGATAACGGTTAACCCGAGATCTGAATAGGTTAAGAGTGTAGTGATAATGGAAGTATCCTCTTAGGAGTCTTTTCCACAAGGTATTATTTATCCTGGTCTCACTGAGACGGGATGTGACCCAAGGTCGTGTTTAACATGGGGAATCCGAGCGGGTACCCACGTCCAATGACAAATATTGCCCAGGTCTCGCTAGCGTCGGTTGCGCTGGCATCGGTATGTCTATCGATCCCACCTCTCTTGCGCACTGGTAGGGCTGAAACCTCGGGCATCTGTCTCCCTGGACCGGACACCTCGCAGTATTTATCTTCCTCAGCTGAGACAGAGCCACAACTGAGTAGCACTCTGCCCGAAGACAGAGACGCAACTTAGAGATGATAAACCCTGACCGGATACCAGAGTCTTTACCACGGAGTAGCGGTTCTTGGGAAGAAGATGTCCGAATGGAACTTATTTCTTGCCAATGGCCAACGATAGGAATAGGGATGATTCGACCATGTGGACGTGGCCGGTCTTAGCAGTAAACATTTGACTTTGTGCAAATAATTAATGTAGATTGTCGGAACCTTTTTCTCATAGAAATAGCAATGGAATAGCGATAGGCTTTACGACATTTCGTCCGTAGAAAAAAAAAAGGGATTGTCGAGTGGAAAATAATTAATCCGCTCCAACGTCGCGTAAACGCTTTGAATTCTGTCGAGACTTGAAAAGGAGGATTGCCAACAACACTCCATAATATGAATAATGGTTAATGGTTCGGATATTTTTATGGCTCGATCGCGAATACTGTGACCCATCAGGGCTGTAAGGACACCAAAATAGAAGTGACGGAGCCCAAGTTACCTTCTCCTAGGCCGCTTGTCATCCAAGGCTATAGAACACAGATGGGTGAGAGGAGAGGATTCCTACATTTCCCGAGGCCATTAGATCCATTGGATCCGACTGGAATTCAAACTCGGCTCTCCGATTCCTCAATCCCAGCCGCTATCCATTACTCCACCGTGAATTTTATTTTAGTTTAGTTTAACGGTTACTGTCGTGGAAAGTGTAATTAGCAGCTGAGTTCGAATTCCGCCATTTTGAATGCATGGACGAAAGGTAAACTTATAAATGGATATGATAGATTCTGCTATAAAAAAATTGTCTAGCATGACACAGTGAACCAACTTTCCTAGCATCAGACTGAGAAATTGTTTTAATATAATGTTTCCATTTCATTTAAGCGGAACACTTTCGCCCAAGAAGTCGTAAAGAGCCCCTCTCCTGGAGGTTAGCATCAGCCATATTGATGGATAGTAAAAAAGAGTTCTATTAAAAGAGTTTTATTAATGACAATCTACTAAAAATATTCCAATATTCATCTGTAAATTGTCTCATTTGATTTCACCATTAATTGCTGGAGATAATGAATGTACTTCGTTAGTGCATTTTCCACGCAAATAGCTCTGGAATAGAGATAGGCTTACGAAGCTGCGTCTGTAGGAAAAAAGAGATTATCGGTTGGAAAATAATTAATCTGCTCCATGGATGCGTAAACGATGTTGAACTAAGTCGAGGCTGGAAAGAGAAGATTGTGTAGCTCCAGCGCAGATATAACTACAATATCCTATAATATGAATAATGTTTCGGATATTTTTATGCATTTATTTTAAAACCGGTTATCGACGCGGAAAATGTAATCGGTGGGTCGAGTTCAAATTCCACCATTGTCTGTTTTTTTTCCCATTTTTTTTCAAGCTATAGGTAAAATAGCAGGCTAGATTTAACTCTATATCTTTGGGTGGTAGTTAGTCTTGGGGAAGGAATTGAAAACCATAGAGGGCGCAAAAGGAAAACATTCCCCTAGCTTTCTCAAGAATCATAGATATTCACGAACCAATGAATTGAAATCAGGTAGTTGGGTGTAGCCAATGCCCCCGAGAATTGAATAAATGAGAATGTTTCATTCTTCTAACCCCTATTTATGTTTTTATTTTCTCTCTACGAAACAAAAGAAATATAATCACATGGGAACGTTTGGCATTTTTGCAACCATGGCTTGAACACACACCAATTTGTTTGCATGTACACTACAGTTCGAAAATCTGAAGCGAACCCACGAGTTTGTACGAGATGAACTAGACAGAAGGGTGAAAAAAATGTAAAAGACATTTTAGACTCTTTGGAAAAAGAATGGAATCAATTATCAAGCTTATACTTTAAGAAAAAAATTAACGAACGCCAAAAAATTGTGCTGCAGTAATCAAGGTTAAAGAAGGCTATTTTGAGGAGATTAAAAGTTTAATCATGAAATGCTTTTTTTTTTCTTTTTGTCATAATAACATTTCTAGCATTCTATGAATGCGAATAAAATTTCATACCGGATCGGTCGTCACCCGGGTCAACAAGGGCCGCGTCCTCAGAGAGGAACCAGTCTGAGGACGAAAAATCTGTCACTGGAACAAGCTCTTCTGCAAACGACTAGGCCACCAAAACCGGATTATTGCCAACCTTGGACCAAGTAACTCAATACCAAATCGACTAATAAAAAGAAAACGAACGAAATGGACCCGCGAAGAGTATCGACAAGTCATGGCATCATTCTTCACTGCACTCGACAATCCAACAAAGAACACCACCAATCAAACATACCAAATATGGAGAAGTATGGTGGGAAATGATATAAGACCTAACCTCAATCCAAACATACTAGCTAATGTCCGTAGGGACATTATGCGAAACAACAGACTCTCAAAGACAGAAATAGATAGGATAAAATTAGATATAAGACAAAATACTATGATCAATCACTCAAACTGTGATGAGATGAATGTAGAAATAAGTAATGTGATAGAGGATGAGGTAAAAACTAAAACAAATGAAATGCGAAATAACCTCCCAGGAAATAAAATCAAAGACTCTATCTTAAACATAACCTGCAGTTCTCCAGACAATGTCACTGAGGATGATTCCAGGTACATTAAGTTAGAATTCCTTGAAAACCACAAATATGAAATCACCGAAGAGAAAAACCACGTCATCCAAGTACTCAGCAGAGTAACTTTCATACAATTGTCAGAAAGAGACCAGCTACCCAAAATCCATATGACGAATTCCAACAAGGACATTGTGAAAATATACAACGCTGCTCTGAAAACACTGTTAACAGATCAACCACCGGGAAACATCACTAAAGTTAACAACGTCAAATACGCAACAGCTTTAGCAGCGACTCTGAAGCTTGGAATCAAGACAATAAATAAAGTTAACAGACATAAAGAGCCAGCTTGGAAAGCAAAACTGTTACGAGACATAAAGCAAATCAGATGTGAGCTTTCTATATTAGATGAGCTGAGCAGAAACCCTAATATTTGCACACGCAAGTGCAAAAAGATCAAGAGAAAATACAAAATTAAATCCCTACTTGACATTCCACCAACCACTGAAATGCTGAAGCAGAAACTTCAGCTAAAGGCACAGAGAAGAAGACAATACGTACAACATTGTAGGTTCTATCGCCAAAATAAAATATTCCAAACGGACCTTAAGAAATTTTACAGGGAAATTGGAAAAACACCTGTACATGTCGAAAGGTCACCATCGATTGATAATGTACAAACATTTTGGGAAAATATTTGGAGCAGCCCGAAGGAATATAACCCAAATGCAGTATGGATCCACGATACTGGCACCCACTGAATATAAAACCCGGCATGACAGAGTGGGCCAATATCTGCACTGGAAAATTTGCAACTTCTATGGGAAGGAAACTGAAAGAAACTGGTACGAACACCACCCAGACCCGGTTACGGAGATAGGACCTGTTACAATTCTATGGGACTACACAATACACACTGACAGAACAATCAAAGCCAACCGCCCAGACATTGTTATTAAAGACCACAAACAAAATAAGTGCCTCCTTATTGATATGGCAGTCTCTGCAGACTGCAATGTATCTTTGAAGATATTCGAAAAACTGTCAAAATACAAGGACCTTGAAATCGAAATCTCAAAAATGTGGCACATGGGAACATGAACAATCGCTGTTGTAGTTGGAGCCCTAGGATTGGTTGGAAAAGATTCCAGTAGACTAATTGATGGGATCCCTGGAAGTCCATGCCTCAAATAGATACAAAAAATTATTCTGATAAGTACAGCCCACACTTTACGAAGGGCTTTATCTATGTAAATTTTTTTTCAGTGGAAAGTGTCATGATACCATTTCTAACCTTAGGTCACTGGGCGGGACTCTGAAAGAAATGTGTAAACGGCAGATATCAAAGGAAATAATAATAATAATAATAATAATATTGATAATAGTAATTTTATTAACAAGACCTTTCATTTAATTTTTATTACTATTTTTACTATATATTATATTGTTAATAGTAATACAGAAAATATTAATGGGGATATAGTAAAAATAGTAATAAAAATAAAATGATAGGTCATGGTAATAATATCATTAATATTATATATATATATATACATATATATATATATATAATATAGTAGTAGTAGTAGTAGTAGTAGTAGTAATAATAATAATAATAATAATAATAATAATAATAATATCAACACTAAAATCAATATCTATGTTGTCCGAAACTGAGAAAAAATTATTAATCCGGGTCAACGTGCTCATTAATTCATTCCTTTTGTTTAACAAATTAAGATCGTTAATTTCTCAGAAAGACATAAGCTACATTTATCGCCTTTACAGCTGGAGGGTTTAGCTTTCGTTACACAATCCCAGGTGTTATTTGGGTTTCTATACTCGCGTTTTATTTTCCATAAAATTTACAGAGGGCAGTAATGTTACTAAAATTTAATATTTCCTAATGTCATATGGTGATTGTAGCAGTGTGATTTCGAATGGTTTTCAGTAGAACCCAAACAGAACTTAACCTGACCACCATATTTGATGTTCGCTTTATAAAAGAGTGGAGACAAATTGCTATACCTTCCTCATCACAGTCATGAAATGTAATGTCATTTGGTGTCAATGTACTTTTTACTGAATTCTGTAGTAATTATATAAGTCTCATTCCCGGCAGAAAAGTATTTACCCGAAGCCTGCTCACAAAGCAGGATGGGACACAAGGCTGATTTTCCGAGCGTGTATACTCGGGCATAAATTCCCCGTAGACCTCGTATACACTGGGCCAGGTGCCTGTCTACCGCCCCAGATGAGACTCCGCCCCAGACAAGACTATGCCCGTGGCCATAGTTTCGTCTGAGTTCCTCTCCGATCGAAGGCAGAGAATCCGACTAGCCCTAAGATCTTAACGTCCGGCTAGCTGGGCTTTCCGAGTGCGTACACTCGGTCAAAAATTCTTCGTAGACCCCACATACACGGGGTCAGGTAGCTGTCTACCTTTCCAAACGAGTTTCTGCCCGTAGGCATAAC
>OZ038507.1:65446373-65463873 GCA_964036315.1 Acanthosepion esculentum
CCAAAACGGTGCAGACACTCAACGAGCTGGGATGGGAACTGCTCCTTCATCCCCCTTACAGCTCAGACCTTGCCACTTCAGACTTTCACCTGTTTGGTTCCTTGAAAGCTTTCACGAGAGGCACGAAGTTTAAAAGTGACGATGAAGTCAAAAGTGTTGTGAGCGACTGGCTGAGACATCAGTCCAAAGATTTTTACGCTGAGGGAATACGGAAGCTTGTGCACAGATGGGAAAAGTGTGTGACAGTTCTGGGAGACTTCGTTGAAAAATTAAAAAAAAGTAAGCTTCTATCTGTATTAGAAGTCCTTATACCGAAAACTTCACCTTATTTATTGAATGACCCTCGTATCTTATCGTTATACGTTATTTATATATACACAGATATTATATAAATAACGTATAACACTAAAATATATTAAAATAATTGTCGGAGTTTATCCATTTCGTTGTGTGTGGCGTCAGTTGTTTATGTTAAGATACGCTTCGAGCAGATATGGACGTTCGGTAGGAATAATGGGAAGTTTGTAGTTTTAAATGGACATCGTTAACAAGAGTCTCCTTCGAGATAAACTGGTATAGCACGTCAGGTTATATGACGGTTCCGTATAGGATACAAGTCCGATTCCTGTCGCAGTGACCCATATTTTCTATGAAATTTCTCGCACGTTCAGGCTGGTAAATTTTGTTAAGATAGTTTATTGTAAGCAGAGCATTTTCTTAAATGTTTCTGCATATATAAATAACGTATAACAGTAAAATATATTAATATCTGTGTGTAAATGTTTATCTTGGTAGCAATAACACTTTTATGCAAGTTTAATTGAAGTCAACTGACCGATTCAGCTTTTTATTAATTTTTTCTTTGGACAAGTTTTTTTTTCTATGTTTAAATGTCCTGTATATCCGAGATCTTTCGGCTAATCTAGTAACTGCAAATAACGTTTAAAATCTGTTGATTTATTGAATAAAAATATCCATTACTCTTTTAGAAATTGCTTTGTTTACATTAGGATAAGAATCTATGTGTATCTCGAGTGTCTGAGAAAGATTTGCCTTTATAAGGCAGTACGCAACTTCACATTGTCTCATTATTGGCCAAGAATGTCCAAAGCAACAATCGACGGTTTCACTTACCCAGGTGGGGACGCAGGTTCGAATCCTGCCGAAGACAGCATATTTTCCTTTAATATGATTCCTCAGATATTCTGTTCCGTAGACGAAAGTGAATAAATAAATAAATCGGTTAAAATGCACGTCAGGCTATATGACGGTTCCGTATAGGATACTGATTCGATTCCTGTCTGAGGACGCATATTTTCTATGAAAATTTCTCGGACATTCAGGTTGGTAAATGTCGTTAATACTGTTTATTATAAACGGAGCATTTACTTCAGTATTTGTATCTATAAAAAGAACGTATGAAGATAAAAAAAATTCTCATATATATATATATATATATATATATATATATACACACACACACACACATATATATATATATATATATATATATATATATATATATATATATATATATATATATATGGGAATGTTTTTTTAAATTTTGAAATACGGTCAGCTCGTTGTGACCGTGTTCATAGTTGATATTATGGGGAGTTGCCTACTTTTTTTTAATTGTTAACGCTTCCATTATTTTTGCAGTGTTTTTGGTGTTGGATGAATATATGTAGGTCGTATTTGCACAAGTATATCGCGGACAGAAGTTGGTAGGTCTCCAGAATATATTTAAATGGTTCCTTATGAAGGTATAATCCGTGAGATGCTTGCCACCCGTCGGCAATTAAACTTGTATATCCACTGATGATATAACTGAATGCTTAGCCCGTAAATTCTCTTCAAACTACACTCTTGACTAATCTGGAGTATGCCTGTCTAACTTCCCACTTAGAACTGAATCTCTGTTGAGTGATATGTATATAACCTCTTCTATCTCTAAAGTATATTCCCATAAAGCACGTGGACCCGATGGTATCCTTGCAATAGTCAGTAAGAAATGTACTCCAGAACTGGTTCCTGTTCTCTCTAAAGTGTTTAATAAATGCCTTACTGCCTACTGCTTTCCTGTCCATTGGAAGTCATCGTATACTGTTCCAGTTTTTAAGAACTCTGGTGAAACGTCCGACCCTTACAACAGATTTCTAACTCTTTTTGGAAAACTCCTAGAGGCCCTAATCAATGCTGAATTGGTTCATCATCTCTCATCGTAGGACCTTTTAACGGACAAGCAATATGGCTTTTTTTTCTTCAGCTCAACTGCTCACGTACTATCTATGAATGCAGAAAGTGTATATCGTGCTCTAGATAAAAAATGTTAACATATCGTCGACCCAAATAATCAGAATTAAATAACGTCTCGGATTTGTTTACAAAGCCAATTACAAAATTGAAATTAGGGGATTTCATTCCTGTCATATTTGGTACTGACCTATAAGGTCCTTATTAGTCCTGGGTAAGACGTAAAACTGCATCCATTAGTTATTGTCTTAAGAGGCGTCATTTTTGGGAAGGAATGAGTCCTTAGTTTCGGGGTATAAATGTAAATAGTCCTACTTTTAGCCCAATCCTCCTCTGAATTACTCTCAGAATCAATCTGACCCGGAGTGATAGTGCCTGTTTTAATGGGTCCCAGCTATGGGTAAAATAACAACTTTTTCCACTTTTTTGTTCTGATCACAACCCAAATTTATAATTATGTTATTAATCTTTATTAACCTGAAATCTTTAACAGTGGACAAAATGATATTAATAATTTTTGTGGATATTAATTTTTAAAAAAAAATTAATTACAAAACAAAAAGATATATTTTATGAATAATAAAGTATTTTTCCATATTGACTTTACTAATATTTTGAATAAAGATAACATAATGTACCCAAAATGGGGGGGAGTTTTTGGGTACCCTGGTATACTAGTGAGCCAGCCAAAATGAGCTGACTCATTTTATAGTTCACCAATAGAAGTGTTAACCAATCAGAAGGCTCAAAATATTCAATGGACTTGTATAAAGGCGGCCATGTTTTTTCCGGAATATTCACTGCCAGCCTTTGATATCGAAGACTGAAGAATTACGGAAGAGCTGCTGCTGGTTGTATTGGCGATATAGTCAGATTCAGTAGAGTGCCTGACTCTTGAGTGTTAATCTTTAACGTTGTTTCATTGAACAGATTAGGTACTGCGCTGGATTCTATATTCATAGACTATGGTGAACATGGTCAACACGGGCTGTTGCACAGGACATCTCGAAATCCTTTGAAAGTGTCTGGCATATCGGTCTTCTCCAGAAGCTGAAAAGTTATGGTGTCTCCGGATTCATTTTTGAGCTGATATAGTCTTTGCCATCAAGTCGGGAAATGAGAATCATCCTGAACGGCCACGCGTCTAGCTCCTTTCGTACTGAAGCGGGTGGGTCTCAGGGCTCCATCCTTGGTCCTACTCTGTTTATAATTTTCATTAGTGGCCTTCCCGCTGACATTAGCGCTCAACTTGGCATCTACGATGAAGACACAACGAATTTACTTCTGCCTCCATAGTATGATCAGTCAGACAATGCCGAAATGCCAGCTGACGTCTAAAACGACCTTAAGTCCGTTTTCAAGTCGGGTAAAAGATGGCGTGTTAATTCTAACGCCAACAAAACTAAATTTCTGTCAATTAATAATCAGAGAGACCCCACTCTGCCTTCCCTTAGCATGACTGATGCTAACCTCCAGGAAAGTGACTTGTTTTGGCTAAGCATCTCAGCTGACAAAGTGGAAATACTATATTGAATCCATTGCCAAGTCAACCGCTAAGAAAAGTCGGTTCACTATGTCGGGCGAGACAATTTTTCCCTCCAGAATCTATTCATATTTCTACAATTCGTCCATGCTCTGAATATTGGTGCAACATATGGTCAGGTAGCCATGCTATTTACCTTCAGCCTCATGACAAAATCCAAAAAAGAAACAATAATATTATTTGTTTTTTTTATACTAATGTTTACCCAATACAAGGCCCAAGAGCCATCCAAGTTAGAGGGTTACTGCATGCCGTTTTATGAGCATAAGAAAGTACAAGAATTAAAAATCATGGCACTATGCAGGAAAGATAACCGTTAAACCTCGACTTGAAAAAGTCAAGATTGTAGTATTTTGGAAAACTTCCTGCCAGGAGTCTGTTCCACAAAGCAGCAGTTCTTGGAGGAGAAGCTGTCTGAATGAAGCTTACTTCTTACCACAGGAATACGAAGGAAATGTGCTTGATTCGCTCTTGTGCATGTGGCATGGTCGCAGTTGTAAATTATTGCTGTCACATATGGTCCGGTGCCTCTTCTGTTTACCTTGAGCTCCTTAAAAAACATAAGAAGAGTCAGCAATATCATTGGTCCCCATCTCGGCTTCAGTCACTTTCCCACCGCCGTAAGGTTGCCTCTCCGTGATTTTTCTATAAATACTTTCATGGTAATTGTTCGAAAGGGCTCTTCGCTATGGTGTCTAGATATTATGAAATTAAGCGCAGTACTAGACTGGCGTCGAGATCGAATCAATTTACAGCTGAGCTGGCTAGATGTAGCCGTAAGTTTGATGCTAACAGTTTCTCCTCTCGCAATTCTCGCTCGTGGAACACCCTTCAGGCTCCATGCTTTCCAGAATACTTTAATCTGTTAAAATTTAAATGCAATGTCAATCGCTATCTACTGTTATCCTGAGTACTTTTTTCTCTTTCCACTCATTATTTTACTATTTCTAATTCTTTCACACTCTGGTTGGGTTTGTTTTACGTCATATCAAACTCAATAGGTTATTTAAAGCCGACAAGATTTTTATTGCTAGAATTTTTTTTTTTTCAAAAATGTATTTCTGGTAAAATTGTTTTTCCAAAATGCATTGCTGGTAATATTTTTTTCCAAAAATATATTACTGGCATTGAAACATATTTTTTACAGTTTTATAGTGTTTTGACGCCAGTTTGGGGGTTAACAATTTACCCGTGGTTGAGACCATAACAGGTGCTACGACCCCGGGTCAGGGAGGACCTGGGAACACCAGCAATTAAGAGGTGGTTCCACGCACTTCACAGCCGTTGCTGTCGGATGTAGTTTATCGTCATACCCCGGACGCGGATGTAGTTTATCGTCATACCCAGGACGCGGATGTAGTTTATCGTCTTACCCAGGAAGCGGATGTAGTTTATCGTCTTACCCTAGACGCGGATGTAGTTTATCGTCTTACCGAGGACGCGGATGTAGTTTATCGTCTTACCCTAGACGCGGATGTAGTTTATAGTCATACCCAGGACGCGGATGTAGTTTATCGTCATACCCAGGATGCGGATGTAGTTTATCATCATACCCAGGATGCGGATGTAGTTTATCATCATACCCAGGACTCAGATGTAGTTTATCATCATACCGAGGACGCGGATGTAGTTTATCATCATACCCAGGACGCGGATGTAGTTTATCGTCATACCCAGGAGCACTACCTGTAACCTATTGTATTTTTGTGAATTTACTGCCTTGCATGGAGTGATACCGATTAAGAATAAAAAAAATAAAATATATATATATTTGGACTGTTTATATTGTTCGGACTGTTGTCCTCATCTTATTGTGACATTCACGACGTTTCGGCCGTTGTACGTTCTGACCATCTTCAGGTGATATTTGTTGGAATTTCGGACCGAACCTTTACAGTTCTAATTCCACATGCCATGTATCAATTTTAGTTAAATTCCTTTGATATTTTTTCTGAGACACCTCATTAAAAGCATTGGGTGACTGATCCAAAAAGTGATTGTGAGTTCAATCAATGGCACCATCAGAGTGACCAAAACTAATAGAGTTATCAGGGGAATTAACTAAAGCAGATATCCAAAGGCATGGCAAGTGGAATTAGAACAATCAACCGGCTGGACTAAGTAAAGGACTCAGTTCGAAATTCCAACACATATCACCTGAAGAAGGCAGGAACGTACAATGGCCGAAACGTCCTAAATGGGACATGAAAGAAGACAACAGTCGGAACAATGTAAATAGTAGATACATATCGAGAAAATGGGTTTCTTTTATCCAGGTTTTCAGATAAGACGTTTAGCCATCTTGACACCATTTGTCGTAAGAATCACTGAAAATCCTTTAAGTTATTCAGATAGAAAGAGAACAGGTTAAAATTGTTTTGTGTCAGACCCACTGTCTTCCTAACTGGGCAATTGTGAGAGGGAAAAGATCATTTAGGCCTTCAGTAATGGTACCAACATTCACTCTCTGGTTTCCATCTTCAAAGTCCATTAGGGAAGCACCAAGAGAATGGTGAATAAGTTTAAAAAACGATGGAGAAGTGGAGAGGAAAACTGGATCAGGACGTCACCACAACAAGTGGGATCATCATTTCAATTTAGAGCTGAAGAGATCAATTAGAAAAGATCCGACTCAATCCATAAGACGGTTGGCACAGGAGAGAGGAGTTTCAGCTTTCACAGTCCTAAAAGCAGTGAAAGAAAACCTGAAAATGAATTCATACGGAAAACATGTGAGGCAACTTGTTAATCCAGGACAGAAACTTAGAAACTTAGAACGTTAGAGAGGGCAAAGATCATACTGAATAAGTTGGAAAATGATCCTGAAATATATATATATATATATATATATATATATATATATATATATATATATTTGGACTTTATTTCAATCCCTCATGAGCTTCCGATCCTTAGCTATGATTAATTAATGTTGAACATGTCATTTTCGCGTATGATCGATTTCGTCACGATTCTTCTGTTAAGCTTAGATAGTAATTATACATTCTTATTGCTAAAAGTAGATTTAAGTAGTGTTATAAAAAACCTTAGAGAATTCCAGTAAGATATATTTAATCATTTCTAAGATGCAACGGTTCGAAACTTCATCTAACAATTGGACATTTTTGGTGTTTTTATATATATATATATATATATATATATATATATATATATATATATATATATATATATATATATATATATGTGTGTGTGTGTATGAATATATATATATATATATATATGTTTGTGTGTGTGTTTGTGTGTGTGTGTTTTAATCGGTTTCACTCTATGTAAGGCAGAAGAGCCAGTAAGACACAAGGGGATTAATAGTCGTGGAAGAATTAGGGACAGAAACCTTAATAACGAGCCGGAAGAGGAAGGAGTTATCCGAAAGACAGCAGATATCGATTGACATTACATTTAAATTTTGGCAGATTAAAGTTGGCTGGATGGCATGGAGCCGGAAGGGAGTTCCACAGACGAGGAAAGAAACTGTTAGCATAAAATTTACGGCTCCATGTTGCCAGCTCAACTGTAAATTGAAGAGATCTCGACACCATTCTAGTACTGCTCTTAAATTCAAAAAGTCTAGGTACCAGAGTGAAGAGCTCATCCGAAGAATTTCCATGAAAGTATTTATCGAAAAGATACAGGGAGTCAACCTCACAGCGGTAGGAAAATGGCTGGAATCGAGCCGCCAGATAAGATCCCCACAAAATACACTTAATCTTTAAATGATATTTTTAGGAACATTATGTATTGACATATTACGCTCAAAACCTGATAGCAAAACCACACATTTTCTTGGATCAAAGTAACAGCGTTTATTGCCTTGCATCAAAGGAAACATGCATGCACTTAGTATCCCGTTAGGGTATCGCTGAATCACCATATATGCGGTAGCCTGGAGTTATTTTTATTTATTAAGTGCGGCCTAGTTTTACCACAGGAGCCACAAGGATTAGGCCAATAATGAATATCGAACACGCACGTCGGCAACACCAATCTACGAAACTAGCTTGTTGCTCATATCGACCCCGGCACGGTGCCTATGACACACGATTTCTCAGGAAGATAAGTGTATATATGCCAGGCACAAGCCTAACTTTGAGGGCAATTTGCATATATATCGAGTTTATTCTTCGAAAATTTCTCACGTTTTCAATGAAGTAAATCGTGCGCAAAACACTACGTGTAAAATAACGAAAGATTAGGCATGCGCAAACTGACGCATGCGCACGCCCCGCACTGTCGATTACTTCGGCTGTTTTTATTCCTGGTTTCGTTCACATCTTTCTCTTTCGCCCTGACAATAATCAAGTGAAAAGGGACGCGATATCTCTCCATAAATGTTTAGCTTTGATGACAATGGACCTATTTTATTTCAGGCATCCGCCATCTTTGTTGACAATTCATTATTATTCTCTGTATTCTTTTTCTTCCTTTTTTTTTTTTTTTTGTTTCTATCAAATCTATTCTTTCTTTTCAATACTTTTTTTTTATTTTATGTACTTATTGTTTTCAATATATTTTGTCAGTTCTTCACACGATTTTCTGATTGCGTTAAAGTCGGACTCTCGCCACGGACTCAGCATTTTTCAGCGGTGATCTTAATGACAAGTCTTTTCTTATGAACAATACATTTTTCTCCCACTAGATCTGCATGCAGTCCGGCTTATTCCCTCTCCCGCCGTGCGCGTAATATTACTGCCGTCATCTCTCGCCTGTCTCCTTATTTTCAAATCCATCTTTTTTTTCCCATCCACATTTGACGTAACTGGCTGGATTCGGTGACCCGTAACACTTACTGCCAAACTTTCCGTCAGGCGCTTTTTCGCCCAATATTAACGCAGTAGCAGCACCTTCCGTCACTGTGACTGGTAATCTACCATATTTTCCTTGCATCTGAGTACGCTGAAATTATTCGGGTCTTTCATATTTACTGATTTTAGGAATTTACCCTTCCATTAGTCTCTCCATTTCACACAACCACATACACAAATACATACATGCATATATATATATATATATATATATATATATATATATATATATATATATATATATATATATATATATATATATAAAGAATTAATGGACTTTTTCACACATTTTCATTACTTCAAACGTTATGTTGGATACTCGTATTTCAAGTAAACGATCATTTTATATTTGTAAATTCAACAATTTAACAGAGTCTGTTATGGTGATCGGTTTGCGTATTCGAGAAATTCTAATAACCAAAATGTTTTTCTCTAAGAATTTTCGAATATATATATTTAAGTAATTCATTGAGTCTGAAAAGAGAATGCAGAAAGCACTGGACGGCCGTTTCGTCCTATATTTGGAACTCATCAGCAGTGCGCATCCGCTACCGAGAATTGAAACCCTTCAGTTGAGTTCCACCACGGAATATGTGAGCGAGCGGCGCTATATTGAGTCTGATTTGCTATTTCTTCGTCACCGAGGCCCGTTGGAACAGTTGGTATGGTGTTTGCTTGACAACCTAACTGTCAGGGTTTCAATTCTCGGTAGTGGATGCGCACTGCTGATGAGTCCCAAATATAGGACGAAACGCCGTCCAGTGTTTTCTGCATTCTGTTGAGGTTTCTTTCAGACTCAATGAATTACTTAATTATAATTATCAAATCCTCCTTACAATTTCTATCATATATATATATATATGTGTGTGTATGTATGTATGTACTTAGTTTATAACACTGGGTTTTACGATTTTGCCACTGAGGATCGCAAAAGCATGAAACGCAGGGATACAAACTCACATCCATACAACTAAGTATGTTAGCTCTTTCAAAGATGTTCTGCACTTTCCCATAAGTACCGAACATATATAATGGATAAATAATATATATATATATATATATATATATATATATATATATATATATATATATATATATATGTTTGAGTGTGTGTGTATACATCCTGTCACAATCATTTAAGCTAATCATGTAAACTTCAATAATTCAAATTTGGTTTGAAAAAGAATTGTCAAATTTTAAACAATCATTTTAGATACACTATTTACATTATTCGGACTATTGTCCTCATCTTTTTCGCCATATTTATTACAACGTTTCGGCCGTTGTACGCTCCGCCCTTCTTCAGGTGGTTGGAATGTCGAACTGAACCCTTTATTTCGCTCACTGGGGTAGACTGTTCTAGTTCCACGTGCCATGTTTAATGGATGTCAGTTTTAATACCCCTCTCCAAGTTCTCCACTACCTTAACCGGGTATTGAACTCACACTACCTAATATTACCTATTATAAATAAATTATACCTTTTTCCTTAAAGCTGTTCGGTTATGTTTCTATTGATTCTCCACATCGTTTCACCTTTCATTCCTATCTGCTCTCGCTCCAAATCTTCTGTAACCCCCTTGCCTTGATCGATCCACTATCTTTCTCCACATCGTCTCCTTTGCCACACCTATCGGCTCTTCCTCCAAACCTTCTGTAACCCCTTGCGTGCTAGTGGCTTCCAGCCTTGCTTGGGGTGATAAACTTAAAAAAAAAAAAGACTTCAACAGAAATAGCTTCATTACAATCCAACGCAAAAAAAAAAAATTAAATATTTACTAAGCATTGTTTGGAATTTTCACATTTTTAAAATATTTCTTTGTTAATTTGATATTTTTTTAATCTTTTATTTTTTAAATAAATGTTTACTTTTAAATTTTTTATTTGACCCTGTAAAACGATATACATATATACATATATGATAACAAGGTACTTGTCGCATATTAAGTTGAACATTACTCCAAAATGGACGTTCAAGAAAAGAGTATCAAAAAGGAAAAAAAAATACGGCGAAATTGTCTTACGGCAAAAATCATATACGGCGAATTTTATACGGCGAATTTTATACGGCAAAAATCCCTAACACGATTTTTCGTATGACAAAAATGTTTACGGCGAATGTTTCGGTTACGAACTTTTCAAACGTGCGACTACATCTTGTAGCTAAAAGCTGTAAACGAAAAAAAAAAACGAAACGTTTATGTATATAAATGCATGTCTATAGGTTTAAAGAACACCATAAAAATAATTAAGTTAATTTTACAACTAAACTTACATACATTATTAAATGTTCTGTGTTCAGTGTACCTTCCAGTTATTGCTCTCCACAGCTTCCTTTCATTTGTAGCTCTTCTTATCCTTTGTAGCTCTTAGCAACTCTTGTCATTTTACGACCCCTTCTCCGGCCCCTAATTCGCCACAAATTCACGCAAACTCGTCAACTACATTTTCGCTACTTCTACCTGTTCCCTTTGCCTTCGACATATCCTGTGAGTGTCAAATTCTTCAAGCCCTCATTCCTCATTATGTGTCTAAGTTATCTCTTTCTAATTCCGAGTATATGTCTCCTTTTTATTTCCATTTCCCGTCAAACGTTTCCATTGCTTACACGTTCCGTCTATGGTGTTCTCAGTATCCTTCTGTAGGGCCCGCGTTTCTACTGCTCCCAGTTTTCTCTTCATCTTCAAATTATTCAACATTCACTGGTCAAATAGAAGATCGCTATTAGAGAACAGTTGAACACTTTTCCTGAATACGTCGTTGCTCACATGTTCAGTCCATGCTATTCTCAGCATCCTTCTGTAGAACGACATCACTTTTGTTTCATGTCTCCTCTTCATATGTGAGGAAATTGTCCAGCATTCACTGCCATATAGGAGGACTGATATTAAATATCAGTTCAACACAATTTTTATTTTTCGAAAGAAAATTTCCTTTTCCTTAATATTTTGCTTAGCTTTTGGAAGGCATTTTTCGCTGTTCCAATACAGCTTCGGATTTATGTGTCGCATTTTGCGTTATCTCTTAAAACACTTCCCAGATATTTAAATTTCTGTACTTCCCTGAATCATACATCCCCAATTCATTGCTCGCCTCTTGGGCTTTTTATCGCGCTGGCAACCATAGATTCTGTCTTTTTACCATTGATAGTTAGTCCTTTCTTCACACTTTCCTTTATTACATTCTCTACAGTGTTTCGCCAGTTTTATTTCTATGCTTGTCATCAACAGAGTGTCATCTCTTTATTTTATGGTTTTCAAATTACGTTTACCAGTATTAAAGCCTGATAGGACTTCTAGTTCTCTTAGGATCGATGTACGGGTTAACTAAATTCGGTGAGACGACTCATCCTTGTCTTACACCATTTTCATTCTTCTGTACTTGAACACACCATCAACTCGAACCGTTGCATTTAATTGAATACACGAAATTCCAAAGATAACAAACTTGTGTTTGCAACGTGAGAACGTCAAGCCACTTACTTATTTGAACACCATGCATCGCGTTGCAAATTTTAGTCTGTCCTACCATATACGTACATGACATCATATACGGTAAACAAAATAGGTTTCTTTTTCATCTGTAAGAAGATTGTCCAGCATTCACTGTCATATACGAGGACTGGTGTTGCATTTCTTTTTTTTACAACAAAATTATCTTGTTTCATAATACAGACAAATCTCATCAACGGACTTCGGATGCAACAGACAAAACCTGCAGGAAAAAAAATGCAGGAAAATAACTTGCAAATCCTCAGCGATATATTTCAACATTTGCGGGCTTAGCGGAACGAGTCGTATTATTTCTCAAAGTGAACGCTTGGCGGCAGTGGCGGGCCTTTCAGTTGTAAACAAAGACGAGTGTACAGTATATAAAGTACGATACATTAGCTCTTGTGTGAGAAAGTAGCGGTGAGAAATCCATAATTTTTGTTCTTTTGATTAATATATCTATATTAAGTATATATTTATTTATGCCATATATACATGTTTATATTATTTACGTTATGATCATAACTACTGGTAGGTACTATAGTGGTTTTAAAGCTAAAAAATAATCCCTTCCCATTTACGGACAATCGGCTTTAACGGATGTCCCCCACCCATTAGTCCGTCGATGAAAGGTTTGTATGTACTTTGCTTAGCTTTTGTAAAGCTTATTTTGCTATTCTCATGAAATTTTATGATTGCGAAGATTTTATTACTGTGATTGTTTTCGGCGCGATTTTACGTGATTGTTTGCGACGAATTTTTTTGCACGATAACGCTTTTTAAAACTTGGAAATAATTTTGGGAATTATCGAAATTAATTGCGAAATCCAGAGGAAGTCATCCATAAAATAAAAATAATTGCCTATAATGGAAAGTAAGGACCTACGTACATCGAAATGTCTTTAAATTAAATGGCGGCAGAAGAATTATCGTTGCACTTTTGAAAGGTAAGCTTAAATATTAATGCAATACTTAAATGCAGCGATCAATTGTTTGTTCTTCTGTAGTTTATTGTTGCCTGTCGCCTACGGCAACAGTATCCCTCGCTAAAAGAAATCTCCGCCAACAGAGGACCAGATTGCAATCAAAAGATCCAAGGCTGCAGCGAGGAACAGGAAGTCCCGTGCAAATGAAAACCCAGATCAAATGGAACACGGGGCTGCTTTTAAGCTAGTATATTATATATTTTAAAAATTGGTAGTTAGTCCTTTCCTCCCGCCCTCTATGTCTATGTCTACCATCATCACGGTGTCATATTTAGCTAAAATATAGCTTTGTATAAAAAATGATAATAATGTTTGAGTGAATAATGATTTTATGTGATTTAATACATTCTGAAGATTATTAAGAGTATCATATTTTGTCCTGTTTATAAATCAATTATCCAAGAATATGATTTCAGCACTGTATATTCGAATCACATTTTGAATATATTATGGCCACTTTCATACGCCATTTTATCCACATAGCTACGAACTGACACCTTTCAAAACGCATTCATATTGATATTAAGACTTGAGCGAACACACGTCTACACAGCCGTGCGCGTAGCAGCCACAATCAGCCATCTTCACTTCATTAACATCTGATTTTTTTCCCCGCCCGTTGGTCTCTTTGCCTCGTTTTCATTTCCTTTTCTTTTCTTCTTCTTCCCCTTTCAGTTGCACTCCGTAACAATTCATATTACACAAACACATTAAGAACAACAACAAGAAGAACAATATCAATAAAATTCAACGTCTTTTCGCTATCTTCCCGCTTCTATCGTCACTATCATAATAGTGACAACAAAAGCAACCTTTTTCGTTCTCTTCTTGCCATTACCTTTGTATTATTGTATCACTTCATTTTTTTTTCCTCTCCGTTTTTTTTTTCACCATCATTCCCAGTGCTACTCTCACGAGGCCTTGTGAGGGCAACAGTCACTAGCATCGGACAATATGGCCGCCGACTCAATTTTAACGCTATACTCTTGAGGGTTGGCACTTCTTTCCCTCCACTCTGTTTCTGATATTTGAGTGTTGATGTCTTGGAGGCGAGAGGCTCGTTTGTGATTTCTTCTCATTTTTACCTTTTTGTCACCGCCTTCTTTGGGCTCACGTCAAAGCCGATATTTCTTCATATATATATATATATATATATATATATATATATATATATATATATATTAAGAAACATACATACATACATACATATATATATATATATATATATATATATATATATATATATATATATATTTCCTTTTTCTGTAACGTACTTTTAAAAATGGATTTACTTCTTTTTTTGTTTACCTTTGTTTTTATATTCGTTTTCTTTAGATCTTTCATTCATTTCTTTCTTTTTTGATCCTTGGTTTTTGGTCTTACGTTTTTTTCCATTCTATCCACTAAAACGTCTGCCATTATTGGAGCCGATTTCTTGTTTATTCTGACTTTCAATCTCTCTCTCTCTCTCTCTCTCTTTCTCTCTCTCACACACACACACACACATCTCATTATCAAAGCAAGATCTGCTTTATTTCGATATTCTTTCTTTCTTTTTTCATTTTTCAATCAGCCTTTAAATTTAATTTTTTCTTTTAGTCTTTTTAATCATTTCCTTCTATTAGACTGTGTTTGATGTTAATATCTTTCATTCTTTCTTTCTCTTTTCCTTCTTCTCACTTTCATTATTAAGCTCTTAATTTTTCTTTCTTTCTTTTTTCTTTCTTTCTTTCTTTCTTTCTTTCTTTGTTCCTTTTTCTCATATTCATTATTATGCTCTTAAGTTTTCCTTCTTTCTTTCTTTCTTTCTTTCTTTCTTTATCTTTTCCTTTTTCTCACTTTCATTATTATACCCTTAATCTTTCTTTCTTTTTTCTTTCTTTCTTTCTTTCTTTTTTCTTTCTTTCTTTCTTTCTTTCTTTCTTTCTTTCTTTTTCTCATATTCATTATTATGCCCTTAAGTTTTCTTTCTTTCTTTCGTTCTTTTTCTCATATTCATTATTATTCCCTTGATCTTTCTTTCTTTCTCTTTTCCTTTTTCTCACTTTTATTATTATGCTCTCAAATTTTCTATCTTTTTTCTTTCTTCATCTTTTCCTTCTTTTCTACTTTTAATATTACGTCCTCATTTTTTTCTTTCTTTTTTGCATTTAATTTCTATCTTCATTTTTCAGTCTGCCTTTAAATTTAATTTCTTTCTTTCTCTCCCTTTTTAGACTCTGTTTGCTTTTAATATATTTCTTCGGGGTTCTTTTCTTTCCTCTTCTTTCCTATTCTACCACTTTCAATATTATGCCCTCATTTTTTCTTACTTTCTTTACTGTTAATTTCTTTTTTTCTTCATCTTCCCTTATTTTCTACTTTCAGTTTTACCTCCTGAATTTCTCTTTCTTTTTTCTTCCTTTCTTTCTTTATTTTTACTTTCTTTCTTTCTTTGCTTGTGATTGTTCTTTATTCTGACGTTATCTCTTCTCTTTTTTATTCCCTTTTTCTTTTTCTTTTCTTTAAGATTTTCTTCTCTAAATTTAATTCCGTTTTTTTTTATAAAAATATTATTTTGAATTCCAATACTTCCACGCATTTTCCATTTTCTATAGTCTTTCACTTTTGCTTGATTTTAATATTTTTCACTCTTTTTTCATTTTACATCGATTTAAAACTCGTTCGTTTTCCGCCTTTCTCGTGTTTCTTGTTCACTTTATTCCTTTCTTAATTCTCCTTCGTATCTAATCTTCATTTGTCTGTGGGATTTTCTTTCCACTTAACCATTCCTGATTATTTGAAATCGACCGGCTTCATATTTCATTCACTGGACATATTTCATTATCTTCGAGATTCATCAAACATATTTTCTTTCTTCTTTTTCTTTCAACTACCTTCTCATTCTCGGCGCGTTTTATATTCTTCATTCACTGCTTTCTATCGTTCCTCCTCCTCTTACTCATTCTTCTTCTTTTGCGTCTTATTCACCGTCTTCTTCGAATTTTTCTTCATTTTATTATTCATGTGTATTATATTAAAATTCTTGTGTTTACTTTGACTTTTCTTTCATTTTCGTCATTACAGTTTCCTTTTCTCCCTTTCGTTATCTCTCTCTTTCTTTTTGTATCGCTTACAATCCTTTCTCCCTTTTGTCATCTATATTATCTTTCATTTACTGACTCATATATACTTCTTTCATCTTGCATTTTCTTATTTCTTTCTTGTATCATTCTTTTTGCTTTCATCTTACAATTTATCCTTTCTTTCTTCTTTATTTTTACTTTTGTCTTATATTTCATTCTTTCTTTTTCATTTGATATTTCCCTCTTCCTGCGTTTTTCTTTGTTTCTTTCTATGTTTCTTTCTTTGTTTCTTTCTTTTTGCTTTTCTTTTTTTTCTTTTTTTCTGTTTCTTTCGTTGTTTCTTTCTTTGTTTCCTTCTTTGTTTCTTTCTATGTTTTTCTCTGTCTCTTTCTCCGTTTCTTTCTTTGTCTTTTTCTTTCTCTTTTTCTTTATTCGTTTCTTTCCTGTTTCTTTCACCGTTTCTTTCACCAATTTTTTCTTTGGTTGTTTCGTTTTTTCTTCATCTGTTTTTTTCTTTGTTTCTTTGTCTGTTTCCTTCGCTGTTTCTTTCTTTGTTTCTTTGTTTGTTTCTTTCTTTCTTTCTATCTCCGGTTCTTTCCCTATTTCTTTCTTTCATTCTTTCTCTGTGTCTTTCTTTTTCTTCTCTGTTTCATTCTCTGTTTCTTTCTATGTTTCTTTCCCGTTTCTTTCTTTCTTTCTTTCTCCGTTTCTCCCTCTGTTTCTTTCGATGTTTCCTTCTTTGTTCCCTTCCTTGTTTCTTTCTTTGTTTCATTCTTTGTTTATTTCTCCGTTTCTTTCTCAGTCTCTTTCTTTCTTTCCCTCTTTCTTTCTCTTTTTCTTTCTTTCTTTCCTTCTTTTTTTAGTTGTTTCTTTCTTTCTCCATCTTGTAATTTATTCTTCTTTTTTCATCTTTCTTTTTAGTATCCTCTATTTTTTTAATTTATTTTTTTATCCGGATTTCTCTTTCTTTCTTTCTTTCTTTCTTTCTTTCTTTTTACTTTCATCTTATATTTTATTCTCTCTTTACATTTCTGATATTTTCTTCCTTCATTCTTACTTTTCTTCGAATTTTCTTCACTCGCTTTTCTTGTCTCTGTCTTGATTGTGCTCCACCTCTTCTCCCTCTTACTTATTGATTCCATTTCTTTCCTTTTTAATTCCCCCTCCTTTTTATACGTTTCTATTATATCTCATCATACATTTTCACGATTGTCACGTTATTCTTCAGAAAGTATTATTATTATTATTATTATTTTTATTATTATTATTATTATTATTATTATTATTATTTCCGTAATCCTTCACTCTTCTTTCCTTCCTTGGTCCGAGTCATTTTC
>OZ038507.1:65471373-65473873 GCA_964036315.1 Acanthosepion esculentum
AAAAAGTCTTGAAGAAAAAATTATAAAATTAAACAATTATTGCAATGGAAAAAGAATAAGAAAATTTTGAACCAAAATTCAAAAGAATGAAAAGCAAAAGAAAAAGTCAAGAAGGTAAATGAATAAGAACGAGAATGGCGATGGAGAAGGCACAGTGGAATAATGGATAGCAGCTCAGATTGAGGAATCGGAGAGCCGAGTTCGAATTCCTGTCGAATCCATTACATTCACTTACGTGCTAATACCCTTGGGAAAGGTATGAAGCCTCATTTTCCGCCAGCTATGGGTAAATAGCAGGACAGACTGGGTTCTAAAGCCTTGGATGGCGACTGGTCTACCGCAGAAGATACATAATCGCCAAAGCGTGTATCACGCATGACACATAACTGACTGAAATTCACTTACGTGCTAATACCCTTGGGAAAGGTATGAATCCTCTTCTTCTCCTTCCAGATATGGGTAAATAGCAGGACAGACCGAGTTCTATAGGCGTGGATGGTCTACGCAGAAAGAAATGGCAACCTAATGCGGAAAAGGAAACCTGCCCCGTCAGTCGTGTATCATACATGCCACATAACTGACTGAATAAGTTAACGAGAACATAGAAGAGATGAAAAAATGCTGTTATATGTAAAAAAAAATGACAATTTAAATAAGCAGAAAAGAAAAAAAAACTGAAGAAAAAAAAGATGAAGGAATGAAAAATGGAAGGGAACAAAAGAAGAAAAAACGTAGAATTCTATAGAATGAGTAAAAGCTATACAATGGGAAAGAATGAATATGAAATGGGAATATTTAATGAAGGATATATTGCATGTGTATTTGTTTATTTATTTTTTTGGTTTTGTTTGCTTATTTATTTATTTATTTGTTTTGTTTATTTATTTATTTATTTATTTATTGTGTGTATTTTTGCTGGTCTTTGATAAAACTGGGTTGCAGCCCGTAAGAAATTTCGACAAAGAGATATCAGTAATTATCGAAGCGAAGATGTAAATGAAACGAAGCGAGTGATCAATACAAATGTAATTTCCTGGTATATCAACATCGACAAGGGTCAAATACAGCCAGTTAATTGTACTGGATTTCCCTTTGATTGGGTGTGTGTGTCGGGGGGGTACTGTGATATTCGGTGTCTGAGTTTGACAAGTATTTTGGATATTTTTCAAGACAAAAATAAAGGAAATACAGACTTAGGGAGAGAGGAGAATGAACAAGCAAAATCAGCCAAACAGAAAGAAGGAAAAAAAGAACGAAAGAAAGTGAGGATGTAATATTGAAGGCGAGAGAATACAGAAAGATGAAGAAAGAAAGAAATGAAGAAAGAAGGAACTCTAAAAGAAGGAGAGTAAAAGCAAACACGGCCTGACGGAAGGAAAGAATAAAAAAAAAGAAACAAGAAAAAAGAAAGAGGTTGATCATGTAATATTGAAAACGAGAGAAAACGAGAAGTTGAAAAAAGAAAGAAAGAAAGATAGATAGAAAGACAGAAAGAAAGAATAAAAGAAAGAACACCGAAAGAAAGAGATTAAAAGCAAATGCAGTCTGGCAGAAAGAAAGAAAGAAAGAAAGAAAGAAAGAAAAAGAGAGAGAGAAAGAAAGAAAGAAAGAAAGAAAGAAAGAAAGAAAAGAAAGAAAAAAGAACAATGAAAGCGAGAGAAAACAATAAAGCGAAGAAAGAAAGGAACGAACGAACGATGGAATGAAGGAAGGAACAGAGAAAGAAAGAGACTTGAAGCAAACACAGATTGACCATAAAAGAAAGAAAAACAAAAAAAAGGAAAGAAATTAGAAGCAAAGAAAAAATTAAAAGCGAAAAAAATCGCCAAAAAAATAAAAGTTTGCTTGACTTTTGAAAACTAATTTACAGCCTTTTTTACAACCATGTTCAAGACCCAGAGTAAAAGGCATAGTTTATGAAGATAGATAAGGAACATCTATCTATCTATCTATTCTACGCTAACTGTTATAGATAGATAGATAGATAGATAGATAGATAGATAGATAGATAGATAGATAGATAGATAGATAGATAGATAGATAGATATAGACTGACATGTAATATTTCATGCATTAATTTAAACTCTAGATAGACAAATTAGATAAATATAAACAGACTGAGATAGATAGATAGATAGATAGATAGATAGATAGATAGATAGATATAGACTGACATGTAATATTTCATGCATTAATTTAAACTCTAGATAGACAATTAGATAAATATAAACAGACTGAGATAGATAGATAGATAGATAGGAGACTGAGATAGATAGATAGATAGATAGATAGATAGATAGATAGATAGATAGATAGATAGATAGATAGATAGATAGATAGAATAGGATAGATTGATATATATGAACAGAATGGGATAGATAGGTGTATAGATATGAACAGATTGACCTGTAATTTTGTATGCGTTAATTTAAACTCATCTTAATCACTATTACTAATTGTTTTTCGACATATGCTCACATCTGACTGTTCAAAGAAGCCT
>OZ038507.1:65476373-65481373 GCA_964036315.1 Acanthosepion esculentum
CTATCTATCTATCTCAGGTTGATAAAAGTCTATTGATAGCAGCCTCTTCATATCTATCTATCTATCTATCTATCTATCTATCTATCTATCTATCTATCTATCTATCTATCTATCTATCTATCAATCTATCTATCTATCTATCTCAGGTTGTTAAAAGTCTATTGATAGCAGCCTCTTCATATCTATCTATCTATCTATCTATCTATCTATCTATCTATCTCAAGTTGATAAAAGTCTATTGATAGCAGCCTCTTCATATCTATCTATCTATCTATCTATCTATCTATCTATCTATCTATCTATCTATCTATCTATCTATCAATCAATCTATCTATCTATCTATCTCAGGTTGTTAAAAGTCTATTGATAGCAGCCTCTTCATATCTATCTATCTATCTATCTATCTATCTATCTCAGGTTGATAAAAGTCTATTGATAGCAGCCTCTTCATATCTATCTATCTATCTATCTATCTATCTATCTATCAATCAATCTATCTATCTATCTATCTCAGGTTGTTAAAAGTCTATTGATAGCAGCCTCTTCATATCTATCTATCTATCTATCTATCTATCTATCTATCTATCTCAGGTTGATAAAAGTCTATTGATAGCAGCCTCTTCATATCTATCTATCTATCTATCTATCTATCTATCTATCTATCTATCTATCTATCTATCTATCTATCAATCAATCTATCTATCTATCTATCTATCTCAGGTTGTTAAAAGTCTATTGATAGCAGCCTCTTCATATCTATCTATCTATCTATCTATCTATCTATCTATCTATCTATCTCAGGTTGATAAAAGTCTATTGATAGCAGCCTCTTCATATCTATCTATCTATCTATCTATCTATCTATCTATCTATCTATCTATCTATCTATCTATCTCAGGTTGTTAAAAGTCTATTGATAACAGCCTCTTCATATCTATCTATCTATCTATCTATCTATCTATCTATCTATCTATCTCAGGTTGATAAAAGTCTATTGATAGCAGCCTCTTCATATCTATCTATCTATCTATCTATCTATCTCAGGTTGTTAAAAGTCTATTGATAGCAGCCTCTTCATATCTATCTATCTAGCTAGCGAGCTAGCTAGCTAGATAGATAGATAGAGAGAGAGAGACAGACAGACAGATAGATATGAACAGATTTAGCTAGAAAGCTAGCTAGGTACTCAGCTATATAGATAGATGTGAACAGACGGATATAGATATATATATAGAGAGATAGATAGATAGATAGATAGGTAGACAGGGGAACATAATGATATATATATATATATATATATATATATATATATATATATATATATATATATATATATATATAGAGCGAGAGAGAGAGAGATAGATAGAGAGAGATAGATAGAGATAGATAGATAGATAGATAGATAGATAGATAGATATGAACAGATTAACATAGCGATCCAGCCAGCTATCCAGCTAGCAAAGCTAGATAGATAGACAAATATGAAGAGAGTGGGATAGATAGATAGATAGATAGATAGATAGATAGATAGATAGATAGATAGATAGATAGATAGATAGATAGATAGATCAATCAGCCTCTTTCTGTCAATATCTTTGCATATTGTCTGGAAAACATTCTCGTATAAATTCGCAACACTCATTCGCTCAATGTTCTGAAATATATGTAGATATTCACAATTATCCAAACGTCTCAATTACAGCATCATACAAAAAATTTCCCATTAAGAAATGTCTTTTACGTTTAGAAAGCTCCACGACAAAGGATGAAATCTCGGCAAAGAACGTAAATCTCTTTTAATGGGCCTACACTCGAAGCAAATATGATAGGTAGTTGACGGAATTGCAAGTCGAGGTCCAATATCCGACAGATTTCGGATATTTCTTTCTTCTGTAGATCAATCGATTTATTGGCTGTTATATTGATCGATGATCGATTTGTTAGTCTAACGTTAACCTTTGTTAATAGCTTGAACCTCGCTCACCTTACCACTTGGTTTTCTTTTTGAAATGCTGTCCTCTCCGCGCATAAAGACCAGATGGAATGTTTCCTTCGATACGACGATTGGGTGAGACCGAGATCTGCGAGGTTTGCCATTCTTTCGTCGTTATATATGTATATGAATGGAGGGAACTAAGAAATTCGATATATTATGCAAACAATAAACAAATCCGTAATTTACAAAATAAATTAAATGCATTAGGTTCGCTTCCTCTCGGAGAACGCATATTTTCTATGAAAATTTCTCGGACGTTCAGGCCGGTAAATGTTATTTAATACTTTTTATTATAAAACAGAGCATTTACTTAAATATTTGTATGTATAAAAAAGAATGTATAAGCATAAAAATGTCTTAAAATAATTGTCGGACTTTGTCCATTTCATAATGTGTGACGTCATTTGTTTACTTTTGATACGCCATGAGCAGTTATGAATGTACGTGAGAGATTCATGGAAGATTGAAGTTTATAAGCAGTAAATTCGACTTTACCAACCGAACGATCCTCTGTGGACGAATCGGTTAAAAAGACACGCCAGGCTATATGACGATTCCGTATAGGATACAGGTTCGAATCCTGTCGGAGGACGGATATTTTCTATGTAAATTTCTCGGATATTGCGGCCGCTAAATGTTATTTAATACTTATTATTATAAACAGAGCATTTACTTAAATACTTGTATCTATAAAAAGAATGTTAAACCTAAAAATGTCTTTAAATATATATATATATATATATATATATATATATATATATATATATATATATATATATATATATATATATATATATATATATATATATATACTGTTTATTATGAACAGAGCATTTACTTAAATACTTGTATCTATAAAAAAGTATGTATAAACATAAAATGTCTTAAAATAATTGTCGGAATTTCTCCATTTCATAATGTGTGACGTCATTTGTTTACATTTGATACGCCATGAGCAGTTATGAATGTACGTGACTTTGTCCATTTCATAATATGCGTTAGTTTCTAAATGCAAATCCTCTAAAGTCGTCAAAAAAAAAAGACTTAATTACAAATTTATCCAAATTAAAATTATCTGATATTATTTAATCGTTATCATCGCATTACAGCAACTAGCACGAAAGGGGTTAGAGGGTGTGGAGATATTAGGAACGAAAACATCATTAATGAGGCAAACGAAAAGAGCAGCCAAGAGGACGGTAGATAGCGATTGACATTGCTTTTCAATTTTTACAGATTAAAAATTGCTTGAAAAGCACGGCGGGGGTTTCACAAGCGAGAAGTGCGGGACAAGAAACTCTTAGCATAGAAGTTACGGCTACATCTAGCTAGCTTGTTGGGATTGTTTTGAATATGTTAAGAGATATCAGAACGTTTGAATGATCAGAAGGTTTAAAATTGTGTGTGTTCAATAATCTTCCATCCACAACAATTAATACAAGACAAAAATAATGGTTCAAAACATAACAATTGAATTTATTAGTGTTTCATGTACATGCATATAAACTGAAAGGTTTGAAAGAGTTATGTCGCTTAGATTTGGAAATATTTTTACCTGAGCTCATAAGGGTTGAAGTAACTGTTATACTGTAGTTTATAAAAATGAGTATGTGTTGAATGTTTGGAATTGTGTCTTGTACAAGTTGGTAAGAGTTCAGAAATTTGTACTTGCGTAATTGTTGTAAAGTTCTGACCGCATTAGTCGAGACGGGAGTTCTTTAAGGGTCACAATTTGGCAGCGGGGGTGAGACGTACGAGTGACGAAGAGAGGAACGAGGGAGAACGAAGAGGGCGAGAATTACTCGCGTTTTGGTTTTGTATAATCTGTTGTATCACGTGACTGGCTCAAACTTAGTTCGCGTGAAAACAGACCTGTGGCGTGGAGGTGATTTGATTGGTCGAAACTGACCAATCAGCGAGCTAGATTGAAGGTGATTAACCAAAGGAATGCTCGTTGTATATTTGTAAGTATGATGGTGGTGAAAATTACAACAGGAAGAGTGCATTTCCCAGCCGGGGTTAAACTGGCTGTCGTGGAAGATTCCACAAGTTCAACTGTAAAATGATGAAATCTCACCGTCTGCGCTTAAATTAAAGAAAAAAAGAAAAATAACTCTAGGTATCATAACAAAGAGCACATCCTAGAAATTACCATAAAAGTATTTATAAAAATTCGCAGAATGGCAACCTTAAGGTGGTGGACAAGTGACTGACGCCGAGTCGCCAGATCAGGACCAATAATATCACGGATTCTTATTTGGATCTTATTAAGTATCGCCAGGAAAATAGCAATAGCACCGGAGAATATATGACACCAATATTCTAAGCATGGAGGAATAGTATACTTCCAGTATCTGTCTATATTTCTGAGATGAGGTATTATGTACACTATTTACATTATTCGGACTATTGTCGTCATCTTTGTCGCCATATTTATCCCAATGTTTCGGCTTTTCAGTATCTGTCTATATTTCTGAGATGAGGTATTATGTACACTATTTACATTATTCGGTCTATTGTCGTCATCTTTGTCGCCATACTTATCACAATGTTTCGGTTTTTCAGTATCTGTCTATATTTCTGAGATGAGGTATTATGTACACTATTTACATTATTCGGACTATTGTCGTCATCTTTCTCGCCATATTTATTACAACGTTTCGGCCTTTCAGTATCTGTCTATATTTCTGAGATGAGGTATTATGTACACTATTTACATTATTAGGACTATCTTCCTCATCTTTGTTGCCATATTTATCACAACGTTTCGGCCGTTGTACGCTCTGTGTGATTGGAATGTCGAACTGAACCTTTTATTTCGCTCGCTGGAGCAGATTGTTCTAGTTCCACGTGCCATGTCTAATGTATGTCAGTTATCAGTTATCTCCTGTTAATTCCCCTCCCCAAGTTCTCCACTGCCTTAACCAGGTGTTGAACTCGCAACTCTTCGGGTCGTGTCGCTGGATGTAACCAACGCCTTTATCCACTGTGCCATGTGTTCTTG
>OZ038507.1:65486373-65556373 GCA_964036315.1 Acanthosepion esculentum
CTTTCTTTCTTTATTTCTTTGATTCTTTCTTTCTTTCTTTTTTGTTCCGTATTTACTTTTCTTTCTTTTTTTTTAACTGTCACTTTTCATTTCTTCCAAACACATTTCTCTTATAATTTCATTGTTATTTTCTTTCTTTCTTTCTTTCTTTCTTTCTTTCTTTCTTTCTTTCTTTCTTTCTCGTTTTTGCCTTTCCTTTATTTCATTAGTTCCTCATATTCATTCTTTAGTTTTCCTTCGTTTCTTTTTCATTTCACTTTTCTCCTTCCCTATCTTTCTTCATTTTGTCCTTATTTCTTTCTTTCACATGCCAGTTTCTTCCTTCGTTTCCTTCATTTTTCCATTTTTGTTACCATTTTTTGTTTAAATATACGAAAATAGTCTTTTCTTTCTTTAACTTTTCATTTTTTTTCAATATTTCATTCAATTTTTACTCTCTTTATTTATTTATTTATTTTTCTTCGATTAATCTTTCACTTCATCTTTCAGTTTTCTTTCTTTCTTTCAGCCTTTCTTTCTTTCTTTCAGCCCTTCTTTCAGCCTTTCAGCCTTTCCCCGGTTTTTTATTTCTATCTGTTCTATTTCTGTCTTTCTTTTCTTTCAAGTTTTCCTGACTTTCTTAGTCTTCTCTTTCTACATTTCATTTTTTTCTTTCTTTCTTTGTTTCTTTCTTTCTTTCTTTCTTTCTTTCTTTAGTTTTTTTCATTTCTTACGTTCTGCCATATTTTTTTATCCCTTTGTTTGTTTGTTTGTTTCTTTCTTTCTTTCAACCTTTCCTTCATCTTTTTTTGTTCCTTTCTGTTCCTCTTCTGTCCTTCCTTTTTTTTTCAATTTTTCTTCATTTACTTTGTTCCGTTTTCTTCTTTTGTTTTTTTACCAATTTCTCCTTTTTCCATCTTCATTCGTTTTTCTTCCTTTTTCTCTTTCATTCTTTCTTTGTTTATCATGTGCGTATCTTCTTTTATTTCTTTCATTCTTCCATTTACGTTACTGTTTTTGTATATTTCACACTTCCGCCTTTTCATTTCTCTCATCCTTTTTATTTTCTTTCATCGTTCATTTCTTACTCTCTTTCTCCTTCTTTCATTCACTTTATTTCATTTACTCTTTCAATTTTTCTTTCTTTCTTATTTTATTTATTTTCCAGTAGAAAAAAATGCACGTATAAATTCCAAAGTAGACAACAATCAAGAATATCGAAAGTAAAAAAAAAAATAGGTGGAGACGCTCTAACTCAACTTCGTAGCCGGGCGCGTACGTAACAAAATGGTGGATTTTTGCATTACCAGTCATCTCACGTGTCGCTCATCAGGAGCAGTGCATTATCTGTCACGTGCAAATGACACTGGTGTACGAATCAGGCGTCTTCAAACTCCCATTTCCGGACACATTCTCAACTGGGGCCTAAAACACCTTAGCCATTTGGCAGAAGAAGAGCTTGGTATTCCTGTCGGACGCCTTCAGAGGAACGAATGGACTCGCCATTAGAAGGAAATAAAAGGACTCGGACATAATGTGGCGGGAAATTGGAGAAGAAAGAAAGAAAGAAAGAAAGAAAGACTAAGACTAGACAACTAAATAAATATAGAAGGAAAAAGTACCGAAACTGGAATAAGAAAGAAAGAAAGAAAGAAAGAAAGAAAGAAAAAAAGAAAGAGAGAAAGAAAGAAAGAAAGAAAGAAAGAAAGACTAGACAACTAAATAAATATAGAAGGAAAGAGTAACGAAACTGGAATAAGAAAGAAAGAAAGAGAGAGAGAGAGGGAGAGAAAGAAAGAAAGAATAGATAATTGAGTAAATATATAAAGAAAGAGTATCGAAACTGGAAGAAGAAAGAAAGAAAGAACGAAAGAAAGAAAGATAGAAAGAAAGAAAGAATAGCCAAATGAGTAAATATATATATGGAAAGAGTATCGAAACTTGGATAAGAAGGAAATAAATAAAAAAAGAAAGAAAGAAAGAAAGTATAGATAACTGAGTAAATATATAAAGAAAGTGTATCGAAATCTGAATAAGACTGAAAGAAAGAAAGAACGAAAGAAAGAAAGAAAGAACAAAAGAAAGAACGAAAGAATAGCCAAATGAGTTAATATATATGGAAAGAATATCGAAACATGAATAAAAAAGAAAGAAAGAAAGAACTGAAAAATAAAAGTTAGACAACTGAGTAAATATACATGTAAAGAATATTGAAACTGGAATAAGAAAAAAAGAACGAACGAAAGAAAGACAATAAGGAAAGAACGTGGGAAGAAGGTTTGACATATGAAAGACTAAATGAATGTAAATTATGACAAAAATGAAGAATAAATGAACAAAGAAGGATTAATGAAAAATGGAAGAAAGAAAGGGTCATGAATTGACTCAGTATCAAATTAGTAATTGATTGTGAAAAATATGAAGAAGAAAAAGAAGAATGTGCCAAAAAAGATAAAAAAAAATAAATTAGAAAGAAAGGAAAGAAGAGAAATAAATGAATAGTTGAGGATGAAGAATATGAAAAATAAAAAATAAAACGAAAGAAAAATGGGTAATAAATAAATATATAATATTGAGATAGAAATTAAATCCGTATGAAATGAATAGTGAGGGATGAAAAATAGGAAGAATGAAATAAAAACGACAGAAAAAACCTTTCAGAGGGAAATAAATAACTAAAGTAAGAATGAAGGAATGAAGGAAACCAGAAAAGAAAGAGAAATTGATTAAATCACCATCAATAGTCGATTATGAAGAATACGACGAATGAAAAAGAATAGTAAATAAAATTTGGTAATAAATAAAATAAGAAAGAAAGAAGGAAAACAAGCAAACATTAGAATTAAATCAGAATCAAATAAATAGTCAATCCTGAAATGTATGAAGATTAAAAAATGGAAAGCGACAGAAAGATTTTTAAGAAAGAAAGAAAGAAAGAAAACAAAGAAAAACAAGGAAAGAAGGGAGAGGAATTAAATCAGAATCAAATAGTCAATATTAAAAAAATATGAAGAATAAAAAAGAAAGTGACAAAATTTTTCAGAGGAAAAGAAAGAAAGAAAGAAAGAAAAGAAAAAAAAAGCAAGGAAATTAGAGAGAAATTAAATCAGAATGAAATAGTTAATATTAAAAAAATATGAAGAATAAAAATGAAAGTGACAAAAATGTTTCAGAGGAAAATGAATAAATAAAAAAATAAAAAATAAATAAAGAACAAAAGAAAGAAAACAAGCAAACATTAGAATTAAATCAGAATGAAATAGTCAATCATGAAATATATGAAGATTTAAAAATGGAAAGCGACAGAAAGATTTTTAAGAAAGAATGAAAGAAAGAAAGAAAGAAAGAAAGAAAGAATACAAACAATCAAAAAAGAGAGAGAGGAATTAAATCAGAATCAAATAAATAGTCAATCATGAAAAATACAAAGAATAAAAACAAGCGAGAAAAATGTTTCAGAGGGAAAGAAAAAAGAAAGAATGAATGAAAGAAAGAAAGAAAAGAAAAACAAGTACAAAACAGACAGGTATTAAATGAGAACCAAATAAATTGTAAATCCTGAAATATTAGGTTGGTGCAAAAATAATGTCGTTATATATAAAAGTAACATATGTGAGAAAACGACATTATTTTTGTACCAACCTAATAATAGGATGCGTAATAAAGACTAACGAAAGAAAAACGAAAGAAAAATGGATGAAAAAGAAAAAAAAAGAACAGAAGAAACAAAGAATGGAAAAAAGAAAGAAAGAAACAAGAAAGCTACGAGACATGAATTATAATCAGCATCAAGTAATTGATGAAGAATATGAAGATTAAAAAAGAAAAGCGAAAGACAAATCAGTAATAAAGAATTAAAACAAAAATAAAAAAGACAGGAATTAATTCTGAATTAAATGAAGAATAAAAAAGACAAACGAAAAAAATGGTGACGAAAGATAAAATAAAGTAATACACAAACAAATAAATAAATAAAGCGACATGAAATAAATCAACACATAAATAAATAAATAGTCGATGGTGAAATGTAAAAGTCAGATTGATGACGGAAAGAATATTGCAGTCAGAACGAGTCCAATCTTTGCGATATGGTAAGTGCTTTTGGTTTTTCTTAGAAACCACTATCCCGATTATACCAATAATCTGTGAAATCCGGACAGATATCATCCAACTGAAAGAGCAGGCAACCGCAGGTGATGCCAGAATGCGACCGCTGGTCACTAACAATGATATTAATAAATAAATAATCTGCAACGTTATGGGTCCTAACCAAGTACCTCGGCTTAAGTTCTTTTCCCACCACTGTAACGTAGCTTTCCTCTGCCTTTTCTATTAATATTTTCATGGTAATTATTCCGATGACCTTTCTTTCATAGGACCTAGAGTTTGTGAATTTAAGCGTAGTACTAGATTGGCGGCAAGGTCTCATCCTTTTACAGCTGAAGTGGCTAGATGTAAGCGTAAGTTCTATGCTAAAAATACGGGAAGTTTTTGAAGACTCCTTCATTGCTACACTAAGGACGAATTATGAAATCAAAAATATGATTGTGAATACAATTAGAGAACTCCCAGTTACTTTGGCCGACATAAAAAGGGAGTCTTGAGAGGATGAATTCATCCAAAGTATCAAAAACAAAATTCGCAACGAAGACCTAAATGTGCCTGAAGTTTTCTCCCTCTGTGAGGATGTTCTTTTGTATAATGACCGAGTAGTGATTCCAAAAAGCCTACAAAGAAAAATCCTTAAGGATTTTCACATGGGACATCTGGGGAAGAGTCGTACGAAAAGCCTCATGCGCTGCTACGTATATTGGCCAAATATGGACAAAGACACAGCAGACATTAAAGAATCTTGTAAGGGATGCGCGCTTGCAGCAAAATCTCCGACCACGACGTGCAAACCATGGCCAAACACAGACCATCCATGGCAGAGAATTTATGTGGATTTTGCAGGGCCCCTAGACAACATGTACTACCTTATTGTTGTGGATAGCCACTCAAAATCGCCTGAGGTCCTGCAATGTAAAACACCAACCACCAACTGCACGCTTGTTTGGTTTGGTTTATTTTGTTTTACGACATATCATCCTCGTTAGATTATTTAATGATGACGACATTTAAGATATTTTTGTATGAACATAGAATATCAGTTTGCAGATCAGGTTTCATTGACGTATTTTTGTAAAGCGGGTTTTTGTCGAGAATCATATGTATTACTGGTAATTATCTTGTTTAAAAGTATATTGTATTTCTGGTATTTTTACTATAAAAAAAACTATTTTTATACTTTCATAGTATTTTGACCCCAGTTTTGGGGTTAACTATTTGTCCCTAGCTGGGAGCCTAACAGGTGCTACCACCCCGGGCCAGGGTTGACCTGGGAACAAAAGCAATCAAGAAGCGGTTCCACGCTCCGCAAAACCTCCCGATTAGTGGCGTTGCTGCCCGATGTAGTTTATCGTCGTCCTCAGGACGATTCTCGATGGGAGACATCTTTTCTGGCTTCTTGCTTTCCGGGTCAAGTTTGATCTTCAAACATTTAAATGCAATTTCAGTTGTTATCTTCTGTCTTCTTCATTCCTGTTCTTTTATTGTACTCTGTGCTTAATTGTAGTTTTTTCTCATATTCTCTAACACTCAGTAACCTCCTGAGTCTTAATGGCTTTATTGCCTTTAATCTTCAAAAAATTAAATGCAATGTCAATCGTTATCTTCTATCTTCTTAATTCATGTTCTTTTATTGGTCTCTGTTCTTAATTATAGTTTTTTTCATATTCTCTAACACTCAGTAACCTCATGCGTCCAAGTGGCTTTATTGCCTTTGATCATTAAAAATTTACATGCAATTTCAATCATTATCTTCTGTCGTCTTTATTCCTGTTCTTTTAGTGTTCACTGTGCTTAACTGTAATTTTTCTCAAATTATCTAACACTCAGTAACCTCTTGGGTCTTAGTGGCTTTATTGCCTTTGATCATCAAAAATGTAAATGCATTTCCAATCGTTATCTTCTTAATTCGTGTGATATATTGCTCTCTCTCTCTTCCTCTCTCTCTCTCTCCTTAATTATTTTTCTCATTTTCTCTCACACGCAGTAACCCCCTTGCGTTTTAGTGGCTTTATTGTCTTCCTTGATGTGAAATGCTTACAAATAAATATCAAGGTGGTCATTGCATGAAATCTATCACCCAAATGAAAATCAAACTGTCTCAGTCCATTACTCGACGCCTTATTCAGTCTGCCCTATTTGCCAAGCAGGTTCATAACCTGAAAAAGGTTACTTTATGGTCACCACAACATCAATTACGGGACGGAAAAATCGGTATTCGACTGTGGCATACTGACTCCCTGTCATTTAGATGGTTTATGTATCCAGCTGTTTGAGATGGTCGTGTTAGTTTGCAAAGAAGATACTACAAGGTAATCTCTATCTATAAAAGGCAGGATGTGTGTGTGTGTGTGTGTGTGCGTGTGTGTGTGTGTGTGTGTGTGTGTGTGTAACGAATGCACGGCCGCAATTTTCGACGGATTTGCACCAAAATTTACATGCACATGCTCCAAGTTAGCAGAAGGCCAAGACAGACTTTGCATTTCTCAACTCCCAACGATAGTGGAAATAATCGATTTTTTCATGGTTTTCGGGAGTTTTCATGTAGTTTGCGGCCATTTTCTACTGGCCAGAGTGAGAGCCAACAGCTGACTGACACGAATGTTAACTAGCATGCTAGCATGCAAAAAAAATCGATAGCTGCATTCGTCACAAGTGGGAAAAATTTTAATCTGCATGGCACTTTACTCCATTTGGCTCATTCGCTTGCTTAAACTCAACGTTGATTCTGATTTTGCAGAACTGGGTTGGGTGTGAAAAAATTTTTGTTGTTAACATTCTTTTTTCATTCGTTTTTTCCAGTTACGAGTCCTTTTTTAAAGCTGATCGTTTTGTGTTCATTTTGTTTAGTTCTTTTTTCGTAACAGATTTAATGTTTAGTATAGAGCTTAGAAAAAATTTGTAGTGTGAGATAGGCAAGAAGTAAGGCATGTAGAACCATCAGCACGGCAAAGGCAACTCCTTTAAAGGCAAGGAAGGGCAAACATATTTTAAGTCACGTGATAGCGATTGCTGTATGAGTCGTACGATTTTTTAATCAAGCACGGGCAACGCCGGGCCATGCTGCTAGTAATCAATAAGAAGAGTATTGTGCTTGATATTTATGTTAATAGTTTCCTTCCCGTAAGTCTTGGGCTTATAGTTTCTTCTATTATACTTTTCACCTGTGAAAAGTTCTTACACTTCTCACCTGTGAAACTTTCTTGCACTTCTCACCAGTGAAACTCTCTTGTAATTCTCACCTGAGAAACTCTCTTGTTCTTCTCACCTGTGAAACTCATTTACACTTCTCACCTGTGAAACTCTCTTGTACTTCTCACCTGAGAAACTCTATTGTACTTCTCATCTGTGAAACTTTCTTGCACTTCTCACCTGTGAAACTCTCTTACACTTCTCACCTATTGAAACTCTTTTACACTTCTCACCTGTGAAACTCTATTGTACTTCTCACCTGTGAAACGTTCTTGCACTTCTCACCTGAGAAACTCTCTTGTTCTTCTCACCTGTGAAACTCACTTACACTTCTCACCTGTGAAACTCTCTTGTACTTCTCACCTGAGAAACTCTATTGTACTTCTCATCTGTGAAACTTTCTTGCACTTCTCACCTGTGAAACTCTCTTACACTTCTCAGCTATGAAATTCTCTTTCACTTTTCACCTGTGAAACTCTCTTGTACTTCTCACCTGAGAAACTCTATTGTACTTCTCACCTGTGAAACTTTCTTGCACTGCTCACCTGTGAGCCTCACTTGCACTTCGCATCTGATAAACTCTCTTGTATTTCTCACCTGTGAATCTCTTTTGTATTTCTCACCTGAGAAACTTTCTTGGACTTCTCACCTGTGAATCTCTCTTGTATTTCTCACCTGAGAAACTTTCTTGGACTTCTCACCTGTGAATCTCTCTTTCAGCTTCTTGCTTTCCTATCAACTAGAATCTCCAAAAATTTAAAGGCAACATCAATTGTCACCTTTTTTCTTGGATCCCGTTCATTTTGTCCTTTCTCTCCAATAAAGTATTCTTAGTTTCCTGCACACTTACTCCTTAAGGCTTAGCGGCTTTATACCAATGCTTGGGGTGAATGGATACTAAAAAAAACTATTGAAACTAAACTTAGCAAACGTGAAAATCTCACATCTTTTACCGTCCTGGGCATGATGATAAACTACATCCGCGTCCAACAACAAGTTTTTGAGGAGAGTGGAACCACCTCTTAATTGCTGGTGTTAACAGGTCCACCCCGACCCGGGGTGGTAGCACCTATTAGGGTCCCAGCTATGGGTAAATAGTTAACTCCCAAACTAGGCTCAAAATAATATGAAAGTGTAAAAATAAGTTTTAATACAATAAACATTTTGTAAAAAATGATTACTAGGAATAAATCTTTGAAGAAAAATTATTACCAGCAATACATTTTTGAAAAAAAAATTACAATGAATACATTTAAAAAAAATAACAGCTACCTATATATTTAAAAAAAAAGATTAACAGGAATACATATTTGAAAAAAATATTACCAGCAATAAAAATTTTATCGGCATTAAATAACCGGCTGAGATGTTGATATGCCGTAAAACAAACCAAACCAAATCAAACAACTAATCAGTTTCTTGATGTAAAGATGAACATCCTTAAGAAAGGCGCTGTACTTGACTTAAAACCAAAACTAATATTATGTTAAATTATAAAAATATTACCAGCAATAAAAATCTTGTCGGCATTAAATAACCCATTGAAATGTTGATATGTCGTAAAACAAAACAAACTAAACCAATCAGGTAAGTTAGCAGACGATTGCTTCATTATACAACGCTTTCCATAGCAGTTCCTCGTCATCGGCCAACAAACATTACAACACCAGTTACAGCTCTTTCTTGTAACTGGTCAGGTTAGTCTTCCTCCAGCTGTTTTAGATGGTCGACTTCGTGTGCGGAGGATATCATATGTGGTTATAATCAAAATTGACAGCAGAATGTTAATCCTGTCGTTTATGTCTCTGTAATAGTATGGAATGTGGTCTGGTTTGGTTTGGTTTGTTTTGTTTTAAGGCATATCAACATCTCAATGGGTCATTTATTGCCGACAACTTTTTTTTTCTGGTAATATTCTTGTTTTGTCTGTTAATATTTTTTCTTCAAAAATGTATAGCTGGTAATATTATCTTTTCCAAAAACATATAGCTGGTAATATTATTTTTTTCAAAAGCTTATAGCTGGTAACTTTTTTTTTCAAAAACGTATTACTTGCAATATTTCATAATGCTTTTTACCTCAGTTTTGGGGTTAACTATTTGCCCATAGTTGGGACCCTAACAGGTGCTACCACCCCGAGTCAGGGTGGACCTGGGAACACCAGCAATTAAGAGATGGTTCCATGCTCCTCAAAACCTCCTGATCGGCGAGCCTTTGGTGCCGCTCGTCACCTCGGGTCCACGACGTGCATCGGCAACCCACCCGACCCGTCTTGAAACACGGACCGAGGAGTCCTGGCCGTTGCTGTTGGACGTAGTTTATCGACTTACCCAGGACACGGATGCAGTTTATCTCCATACCCAGGACGGGAATAAAAATGGACTCCAGACATTCGTAGAAAAAAAACTCAGGAATAGTTGCAGATTATTTGCACACGATTAGTCTTCGGATTTGATGATTTTTCTCCAGGATCCAGCCAGCAAAGATAATGTCACCATCGTGCGAGCAGGGAATGAAATTAGTTACGCGGAACCACAGACTGATTTTTTTTAGACAGGAAGCGGCAAGCCAGTGCATACATTTTTTTGCCGCGATCATCGGCGGAGGAAGGTTCCAAAAATAGAAATAATTTCAAGAGATAATACGAAGAAACGACCAGGAAAGAAAGGGGCTTTCATCTGAAATCCAAGATCAGATTTTTGCGTGTTGTCAATCTTCCAGCACGTCTGCGAATCTTGGACATTAAAAGCAATATTAGAGTGAAGCATCTCAGAAATCAGATGCTACCAAAATATCTCAGGCTTCTCCTACGGACACACTGGAAGACCTAATAATCAGAATCAAGAAGAGAAACCTGAAATGATATGATCATGTCGCAAGATTCAAGGATCGTTCAATTGGAACCGGACAAGTTACCATCTTAGACAAAAGGAAGAAAAAAGCAGACAGAGGAAAAAAATGGCCTAACAACATCTGAAATCAAAGATTGGATTTTTGCGTGTTGTCAGTCTTCCGTCACGTCTGCGAATCTTGGATAATAACAGCAGAATTACATTGATGAATCCAAGCATTCGAAATCAGATGCTACCAAAATATCCCAGGTTTATCCTAGGGACATATTGGAAGACCTAATAACCAGCATCAAGATGATAAAGTTGAAATGGTATGATTATGGCACAAGATGTCCAACGGTCTTTGAACTGACACCCTACAAGTTACCGCGTTAGGCAAAAGAAAGAAAAAAAAGAAGCAGTTAGAGGGAAATTACCTTGGAAGTAACATTGAATAGATTGCAAGATAAATCCCAGAAACCCAAACATTGGCATGCAAAAAAGACATATGAAGGGAGCTGATAAGGTGTTCATCTCTAAAAAGTACTTACGACCAAACATAGTATAGAGACAGCTGATTATTATGATGATAATGATGATACGCCCTTCCCTGGTATCACCTGTTTTAAATCCCGTTGAGCATAAAATTCCCTGCAATCCCGCCAAAACTCAGTCGGAATCGAAAAAGTTCATAGGCAACAATACTAGTCTGCCGTGCATTTTACGCCACGTCGCATAGCCGCTGTTAATCTATTTTCGATATTTCAACCTAAGGATCGAGAACTAAAAACTTTCCACGCAGCATGCGAACCATGTTGCCTTCTACAAACTTGCACAACGCCACTTCGACCCTGCAATGAAAGAAGGCGTGAACCTAGATCTCCCCGTCCCCATCATAGCGAACGCAGTTTTGAGTTTTCTCCATGCCTGCCGAACAATTTTTCCTACCTACGAATCGTCAGCCAGGTGAGTGATGCCTCATCGTTATTGAGGTATTTCAACCCTGGCGCCCAAGGCCATATTGAGTGAGACGCCTGCTTCATAAAACCGAGCTCGTCAATCAGATCATCTCGTAGGGACCTCCTAACAAACACCCTCTGATTTTGTTGCTGACTTCGTCAATCTCAGCTCCGATCAACACAATAACCGAAACGTTGTCAGCATAGGCAATCATACCTGGCTGAAGTGGTTGCACCAGGTAGGGAAATTCTGCATATGACCGGATTCGTCTTTAACTTGCGAAGGAAAGGTTCCAATGCAAGGAAATAAAGCAAAAGAGAAAGCGGACAACCTTGATGAATGGAGCGAGACAATACGAAAGGCTCCGATCGAACCCAATTCACTTCCACCAGCGCACCGGAAGTCGCATACAGAAGTTGGATCCAGGTGCGAAAGTACGACCCAAAGCTGACCGCCGAAATGACAGTCTCCAGAAATCGATGGTCAACCCTATCAAAGGTCTTGGACTTATCGGCGCGGCTTTACTGTCGACTTGCTCGATGATCAAGCGTACCATATCAAGGGTATCCAGAATAGTCGTGCCCTTCATAGCACAAGTCTGTTCGGAGCCAATCAAAATACAGAGGACAGCCTGCAAACGGTTGGCTAAGATCTTCGCCAAAATCTTTAACTCTAAAGGCTGAATATTACCTATGCCTTCTCCACCGTTCTTAGCCTTGCGTAACAACGTGATTACACCCCTGGTGAAGCGTTGAGGTACAGACCCCAGCTTCAAACATTTGTCGAAAATCGGTGCCAGAAAAAGAACAAAAACGGACTACTGCCTCAAGTACAGTTCGTAGGGTAGACCATCTAATCCCGGAGATTTGTCCCGGGCAACCTGATTCAGTGCTTCCCCGAATTTTGACTCTGTGAAGAGACCCTCGCACCCAGCTGCATCAGCTGCATCAAGGCAGGGAAAGTTGGCTAAACAGGCGTCGAACTGAGCAGTGCTCACACCTGGCTCCCTAATGAAGAGATCCTGAAAGTAATCATGAAAAGCCTCGCATATGACCGCGTTTGTAGTCACCGCCCGATTATCCATCAATGTGATGCAAGCGATATGTCGTTGAGATGCATTCCGAACTTCCTCTGCGCGTAAATCAGCTGCTATATTTGTTGCCTCAGAGGGCATCCTTTTTAACCTAGCTCTAACTACCAGAGCTTGATCCTTCTCGATAAGCATGGAGGCCAACTCTGCCCTGGCTAGAACTACGTCCCCACTACCACGGGATTTAAGTGCCCGATCGAAATTTTGCTCACAAGCCTTTTGCGCCGCTAATCTATCTAGATTAAGCCAACGATTATACTCAGCAGCACACGTTCTTAATTTTCGATTTTATCCTGTCCCACCGCATATTCCCAAACACAGACCCCGTCAGTTCCCGCAGTAGCATTAGTAGCAACTGGTTCCGGAAATCTTGCTCAGCAAACAATGACGAGTTCATTTTCCAGGAGCCAGTCATCTTAAACTTAGACTTTATCTAAGTTTACACGAACCCGGACGAGCCTCTGATCCGAGTGAACTGTATAGTGGAAGAGTTTTTCGTGTGACGCGTTTCGTCCTTCAGGATTTCATATGTCTAAGGTTATGTTTACCTTCATGCGACTACGCATGCGCAGAAACGAGAGACGCTGGCAAATTTAAATTTAAGTATTATTAATTTGAATGTGTTTTGGTTATAAAATCTTGCCGATTTCATTTAGATTTTTTTTTCTTTTTCTTTGTGTTAATAGAAGATCTGGCAAGAATTGCGATACGTTGAAAAATCCTAGACGCAAATTTACAGTGGATGATCTGTCGATTAAAACACTTTCTAAACATTTTCTTCTGAGTGAATTGCTTTACCTTTTAATTAGAACTGCTTCTATTCTATGAAAATTGTCGCCAGTCTCGTTAAGGTGAGCAACTAACGCATTGTGTGTGTTATTTTGTAAAAGATCACAATTTATGTTCATATAATATTTTAAATAAACTGCTTGAGGTTTCACCGATGTATTCCTTGTGGCTATTAGGACTTGTAAGAGAGTAAATTCCTTCTTCAAGTTTTAGTTTATTATTTCTTCTTATATTAATTATTTTATTGGTTTCGACGTGGTTGTGAGAAATTTTATGTTGAGTCGTCTTTTCAAATGTAGATGCGACAGGGCTAGTTGTTAGAAAAAAAAATTTTTGATTCGTTGGGTTTGTCAAAATGTGCCAGTTTTCTATTTTGAAATATTATATGAACCTTTTGTTCGTACTGAACACACACACACGCACACATACATATGTATATATATATATATATATATATATATATATATATGTGTGTGTGTGTGTGTGTGTGTGTGTGTGTGTGTGTGTGTGTGTGTGTGTGTGTGTGTGTGAAATTTGGCAATGATTCCGCTACAAGACAATTGGCAAATGTTTTTAAAAAATTTGACTAAAAAAAGTTTGACCCTGAAGATGAACAATGATGTTCGAAAGTACTAGGTTATCGGAGGGACAATATTTATTTCGATATCATTTTCAAATAAAAAGTCTCATTAGAAAATATGAGAAAATTCAAAAGAAAATATGCAGGACGATGTTGTCTTTAACATTCAACACAACATGTTTAAATATATATATATATATTTTTAATATATATATATATATATATATGTATATATATATATATATATATATATATATATATATATATATATATGTAGTGTAAGCATTCTTGTTAGTGTATTTGTCGATAGTTTGCATTTAAAAGTATAATGAAAAAAGTTACGGTAATGAATAACAACGGATATCTTTCTATAAATACTTATAATAATCAACAACATATAGATTTGTACCACTTGCACATCTGAAGATGATCCTGGGAAAAGATCGAAAGTACTTGGGAAATGAAAGTAAAAAAAAATTTAAACAGCTATAGCACATTTCTTGAATCTTTTAACATCAATACACGGAAGGATATCCGTGAGTATGTACGGATTTTATTAAAAATTAGCAGGCATTATGTCTGTAATTTATTCAATCAGACATGTCTAAAAGAGAATTTGCTGCCTTAATACAAATATATATATATATATATATATATATATATATAAACATTTCCTCATCGCCAGCAAAACTAAGTCTTAACGCATCACCTGAAGATTGCGTTGGGCATATAACTCAGAGTTGTACTACTGATGTGGAAAAATGTATATTTATAATTAATACATAATTATTAGCACCGTAGTAGCATTGTTATTTTACATTGAACACTAATATATTAAAACTACCACTCAATATGTGATAATATATATATATATATATATATATATATATATATATATATATATATATATATATATATATATATATATACATATTGAATAACATATGTATTTTTTGTTTTCTCATCAGTATTTTTATAATTTTAAACATAATAGAGATTAAATTTAGATTTTAAAATTGGTAATTTTTTACCTTTAATTTTAATATCAAATTTTATCATATGTTTTAATACTTATTGGTTAGAATAAATTCTATTTTCGTAAAACGCCGACTTTAAAGCTTTTAATAGCTATTATAACCTTACTTCGTTGTCAAGTTTTATGAATTCCCATATACTTCTATTTTAATTGGTCATTCCTGCTTATGTATCAGCGTTTCCCCTTACGAAGGATCGTTAATAAATTTGAAACTTTTAAAACCCTTTATTCTACATTCAACATCATCACCTGATAAGACACCGGAGGTGTTGAAACAAAATGGCTACAAAATTTGTAGTGATTTCATAACATATATATATATATATATATATATATATATATAAAGAAATAGATAGGTAGATAGATAGAAGTTATGATGGATTAATTGTCGTCTAAATTGTGGAAAAATGAAAATAACACTGGCATCTCATTTTAACAGATATATATATATATATATATATATATATATATATATATATATATATATATATATGCAAGTTTCATTAAAAACGACAGACAAGGTACTACGGTTAAGTTTTTTATTTTATTTTTCTTGTGTACGAACAAGAGCTTTCTTTGCTGGACAAAGTGTGTGTAAGAACTGTCCAAATGTTTTATTTTTCCGAGCGCTTTCGGCTATATCTTTAGCCATTATCAAGGATGGTTTGATTTTTCTGCTTAATTGAGTGTGTGCATTATGTGTATGTCTTAGTGTGTAGTAGGGGTGTTTTAATTTCCAAATACGGTTAGCACGTTGTGGCTTTGTTCGTAGTTAATATTGTTGAGGGTAGGGTTTTTCTTTTTTATTATTAAAGCCTCCATTATTTTTAACCTTTTTTTACAGGTGGAAGCAATTAATATATTTGTGTTTTCTACTAGTATATTTCTAATGGAGTCTGGTAAATTTTTGTGTGTGTTTAAATGGGTTCTAATGGAACTGTGATCGGATAGGTGCAACGTCAGGCGTCTGGACCAAAATTGCACAATCGTATCTTGAAATACTAAAGAGGAAATTTATTCAATAAATACAAGGTCTTTTAAGAAAAAAGTAAAAAGGTGCTGTGTGGGCTTTACTCAGATCAACCAATCGATTATGACCTAAGTTAAATTTAAACTAAGCTAATAAGCAAAAGTTAAAAAAATTATTTTACATAAATGGGTCATGACCCGTAGACTGGCAGTCAATTGCAGCACAGACGATAATAAAAGAGGCAGTATTTTGCTTTTAAATGTAAATAAATCGTTCACTCGCCAGTAATTTACAATCGCCTGATGCGATGCATTTGATACGCATCGAAACACGACTGCAATTGTGTAGCGATTCTGATATGTTTTCGATGTAATATCCCAAAATAAAAAATAAAAAATATTTTCTACTTTGTATTGAGCCCTCTTTTAAATTAAATGCTACGAAAGTTGTAAATATACGTCTTCATTTTACGTATATATATATATATATATATATATATATATATATATATATATATATATATATATATATATATATATATATATATATATAGGTTCAGATAATATAGATTTCAATTAAGCGAGTGACACACTGAAAAGTTACCTATATAATGTTTTATGATGACTTACGATAAAAATCCTGGGACAGCCGTCAGTGATTTCGCAAGTCGAAAGAATATTATAAAAAGTACACCGATGGAGATACGCGTTCGCCTCTCGTGAGACGCCCTTTTTTCATCAGTTTAATGTGAAGTTCGAAAATACCCATCGACCAAAAACGTTGTTGTACTGACCAGCAAAACGATCGAGGAGAGATTTCCCGCTTTACTGAACTTAAGATATATCCAGGAATTAAGCGAAATCAAAAATAAATAAAAATGAAAAAAAAAAAAATAAATAAAATGAATAAAAATGGAAAGGAAAAAAGAAGTAAAAATAAAAGTAATAAAAAAAAAATATAAAAGAATTGCGATATAAAAACGTTATAAGTCTCAAACGGTATTATCAGGAGCTGTGCAAAGTCTTTCTTGAAACTAGCAGTTGTTTCTTGATTTAGGTATTGTTCATGGAGATCTTCTTTCGTTATTTGTGACTCCCTCGTGACAGGACATTCAAAGTTCCAATGATTTCCCTAAACAGGCGAAAGGAAAACCTTAATGGACAGCAGCCATTTTGTTTTTTCTCATTGATACTTCCCGTTTATGTTAAAAGCACATTAATGTTTATTTGTTAGTATTCACAATTTTTTAAGTTGTTTCTTATTCATTAGAATATCATTATTATTATTATTATTATTATTATTATTACTACTACTACTACTACTACTATTACTGTTATTATTATTTATTAAACTTTTTTATCTTGTGGCCTCGGGTATTCTTGGCATTTCTTGTTGGATTATATTACGTTAAACCTTTTGTGCTCACGAAAAAAGAGAGATTTACGATGGTAAGCGAGGGATTTGAACAAATGATGTTTTAGTACAATAATGTGCCTAGTAACCAATATATTACCACACATGCATGCACACACATACAGAGTGACCGACACACGCACAAATACAACACGCAAATATATATATATATAAGGTCAAGGTTCTTTTTTAGGTTATTAAAGCCAATTTACACATTTCCCTCTTTTATCAATGCTATATATATATATATATATATATATATATATATATATATATATATATGTGGAAAGAGAGAGAGACAGACAGACAGACAGAGAGAGCGAGACGGTGAGAGAATCTTCTGGATTCGCTGTCAATAAAAGATTCATGATTCGTTACCAGATTATTTAATTCTTTTTATCTTTTTCTTTTTTCAAACTTTGTAATATATATATATATATATATATATACATATATATATATATATATGTTTGTGTGTGTGTGTGTGTGTGTGAGTGAGAGAGAGAGAGAGAGAGTATGTGTGTGTCTCTGTGTGTGTCTCTGTGTGTGTAATTTGGCAGCAAGTTTTCTTTTAAACATGTTGAATGTCAAAGACAACATAGTCCTGCATATTCTCTTTTGAATTTTCACATATTTTCTTATGAGACTTTTTAATTGAAAATTATATCGAAATAAATATTGTCCGTAAGATAACCGAGTACTTTCGAACATCATTGTTCATCTTCAGGGTCAAAATTTTTAACAATGTCTGATATATATATGTAGAGTCAAAATTTTTTCAAACATTTGCAAATTGTCTTGTAGCGGAATCATGTTGCTACATTTTTTTACAAACTAAATAAACGTTACAAAATCTTTTTAATTTCAAAAGAAATAGCAGATAGTGAAGTTAATGATATAAAAAGACCTTATGCAACTGAAACTTATTAAAAACAGGGGTCATAACATTCATCTACAGGTTTGGTGTTAATGTATCTTAATAAATTTGTTTGCGAAGATGTATTCTCGCCATTTATATCATTAACTTCACTATCTGCTTTTTGTATGAATGATTCATGTAATATAAATTGAACTGCACCACATACTTGGTATATATATATATATATATATATATATATATATATATATATATATATATATACATATACATATATGTATATATATATACATATATATACATATATATATATATATATATATATATATATATATATATATATATATATATATATATATATATATATATATATATATATATGTATGGAGAGAGGCACAGAAAGAGAAGAACAGAACTTGTGGGTTCGGCGTTAATAAAAGATTCATGATTCGTTACCAGTTTATATAAGTATTTCTTTCTAATAATTATATAGTCTCCTGCAAATGTATTGGAACGGCAAGGACAATTACTTTCTTTTTGCTGTTATTTTGAAGATCAACATTTAAATATCAGACAAGAGTTCAGACTTTTACCGTTTATTTCCTTATATTTAGATTTAGATATGTTAAACAACTTAGGACATACCACCTTTTGCTTGAACTCACCCATTTTTCACGCGAGCAAAACCATTAAAACACGGGACTGTCACGTGTTTCATGTTGCTGTGGTGTTGCATTTTAGATTGATTTTCTAAACATTAAATTGTTCTGAATTACTACTCTTGGTTTTAGCCTTGGGTTTCACCTGTAAAGACTGTAATTCTTGTTAAAAAAAGGATAACCCAGAATGAAGACGAGAGTGATGTCTACGGGTGAAGCTGAGAAAAGACGGAAAATCGATAGAGTCATTTGACAAACATTGGGCAGAGCCGACACAGCAGTTTGGAATGTCCTGTAAAAGAAAGACACTATTGGTATACTGAGTAACTGAAATTGAACCAAGAAAAACAACAGCGTTTGATGAAAGAAACATGGCTAAAGCTGTGAGAAAAAAGCAAACAAAGCAAAAAAACACAACCACAGTCTGTGACATCACCAACAACTTCCATTAAAAGCCACGGGATAAATTTCGCCGATGATTTATTGCACAAAGTGCCGGTCTGTTGTTCGTTTCTTTAGTCTTGTTTACGGATCAGACAACATTTAGAAGAGATGGAATAATAAATTTACACAATCAACACATGTGGGCGGAACGAAATCCCCCTTGGTACAATACAGGCTAGACACTAGCATTAGTTTGCGATTAATGTGTGGGCTGGAATTATAGGTAACAGTCTGGTAAGTTCATAGATTCTCCAAGCACGTCTTACAAGGGCTACCTACAGGGACTTTATTTTGAACACACTGCCACAATTGCTAGAGCATGTACACCTGCTAATACGAAAACGCATGTGGTCCATGAATGATTGTTCGCGCAAGTTTAAATCGAGCAAGTTGCGGCTTCTATAAACAGCCAGTTTTTAAGTGGATAGGATGTTAACACAATATCCAACCTGGAAGATCATGTTTTTTATTCAGAGTTGTCCTTCTCCTAGACCAGTTGCCATCCAAGACTATAGAGACCGGTCTGTCCTGCTATATGTCCATTGCTATATATATATATATATACATATATATATATATATATATATATATATATATATATATATATATATATATATATATATATATATATAAACTGCAACTGAGATACATAAATAGATAGATATTAAACGACAGACATAGTTAAAAATTGAAATATATAGATATGAATACACTGAAATTTATAGTATATGTATATATATATATATATATATATATATATATATATATATATATATTTACAAGGTGTCTATAAAGTTCGTGTGCACTTTAAAGTTATACATTTTTAAAGTGCACATGAAATTTAAAAGATTTATAATTTTAAAATGCGTAAGAACTTTATGGACACCCTATATATATATATATATATATATATATATATATATATATATATATATATATATATATATATATAATGTATTTAAATTCCTCGAGAAACGTAGGGTCGCAAGTTATCGTTGCGTTTTCTATAACTAGCCAGTTTTAAGGGAGAAGGTTGTTAGCCGAATATCAAACCTGGAAGATCAGGTTTTGTATTCAGAGTTGTCCTTCACCTAGACCAGTTGCCATCCAAGACTATAGAACCTGGTCTGTCCTGCTATTTACACATTTCTTGAGACATAAGTAGAGGATTCATACCTTTCTTCCCAAGAGTATTAGCACGTAAATTAAGAAAAAAAAAAACATTACAACAGCCATAATGATATGTCTTTAAATTGCTTAAGGAACATCAGGCCGGAAAGAAGAGGATTCATACCTAAACCCAAGGGTATAGCACGTAACTGAATGTAATGGATTCAACTGGAATTTCGGCTCATTATCCATTACTCCACCGTTCCTCCTCTTACTCCGCCTCCTCAAAGTTTAAATTTAAAAAATGATGAAAGAGTTTGTTCACACTAACGTCAGCAGGATATCGGAATAAACAGACTTCATTTGTTTTTTCCATATACTATGGAAAGTTTGTTTAAAGTTAGTATTTTATAGATTTCAGTTAAAACGTGGAAAGTTTCCGAAATACGTCAATGAAATTTTCCCATATTAACATTATTTTTAGAGTTGAAATAAATCTAATAAAAACGAGTTAGCTTACAACGAAGTCAACAGGATAGGGGTGTGAATAGACTTCGTTTTTTTTTTCCATATACTGTGAAAATTTTGCTTAAAGTTCGTATTTTTTTTCACTGCAGATTAAAACTTTAAATTTTGAAACATTTATATTCTTTCTTCATTTCTTTCTTTCTTTCTTTCTTTCTAAATACATTCCAACGTCTTTCTTTCTTTCTTTCTTTCTCTCTTTCTTTCTTTCTAAATGTGTTCCAAGGCTTCTTTCTTTCTTTCTTTCTTTCTATGCACCCAAATTTTCTTTGTTTCTAAACTCTTTCTTTCTTTCTTTACTTATTTATTTATTTCTAAATGTGTTCCAATGCTTCTTTCTTTCTGCATGTGTTCCAAGGTTTGTTTGTTTGTTTCTTTCTTTCTTTCTTTCTAAATGTGTTCTATGGTTTCTTTCTTTATTTCCTTCTTTCTTTCTTTCTTTCTGAATGTGTTCCAAGGTTTCTTTCTTTCTTTCTTTCTTTCTTTCTTTCTTTCTTTCTTTCTAAATGTTTTCCAAGGTTTCTTTCTTTCTTTCTTTCTTTCTTTCTAAATGTTTTCCAAGGTTTCTTTCTTTCTTTCTTTCTATGCACCCAAATTTTCTTTGTTTCTAAATATGTTTCAACTCTTTCTTTCTTTCTTTCTTCCTTTCTTTCTTTCTTTTTTTATTTATTTATTTCTTTATTTCTAAATGTGTTCCAAGGTTTGTTTGTTTCTTTCTTTCTTTCTAAATATCTAAGAATCGTTTATGAAATCAATCATAAACGATTCTTAAAACGACTTGTTCATCATTAATTAATCACAGCTAAGGATCGCAGGTCCATGAGGGACTGAAATAATGTTCAAATATATATATATATATATATTATTCCAGGATAATTTTCTACTTTATTTAAGATGATCTTCGACCTCTCTAACCATCTGTCCTTTCTTTCTGTCCTGGAGTAGCAAAAGGCCTCACAAGTTTCACGTACGATTTCATTTCAAGTCTTTTTTCATTGTTCATTAGACTGTCATAGCTGAGAATCCTCTCTCACATCTTAAACGTCTTATAGATTGAATTGGATCTTTTCTAATTGACCTCTTTAGCTATAAGTTAAAATGATGTTCCTTCTTCCTGTTGTGATCTACTGATCCTGTTTTCCTCTCTACTGTTCCCTCTTTTTTAAACTTATTCACCGTTCTCTTGATGTTTCTTGAATTAACTTTTAAGATGGAAGCCAGTGTATGAATGTTGGTACCAAATACTGAAGGCCTGAATGATCTTTTTCCTCTCATCATTGCTCAGTTGGGAAGATATAGTGGGACTGACCCAAAACGATTTTAACCTGTTCTCTTTCAGGCTCAATAAGTGTTTTTCAGTGATTCTTTCGACAAATGGTGTCAAGATAGTTAAACGTCTTATCTGAAAACCTGGAACAAATGTAACTGAGTTTCGTGTATTTTTTTACATATTAAATATTTTACGGGATGGACAATTTTGCTGTTACAGTATTTGGACAATTTTGCTGTTACACACGGTATATATACATGAATTAGTATAGGTATTACTAGTGTCTTTTTTTTTTTTTGCGGTGAAAAATTTGCTTTCGGAAATTCTCGCAATTGGTCCTCCAAAACGAAAATAGCTTAAATCCTTTCATTTCAAGCAAGACAATAAAGCCACTAAAACGCAAGGGGTCTTACCGGGTGCTAGAGAATACGAGGAAAATAAAACAGTATTAAAGAGAAAGAACAATAAAAGAACAGGAATTAAGACAATTGATATTGCAAACGGCGAAGTTCCAGCTGTTGCACTAGATATATCGAAGGCGTTTGACAGGGCTTAGTATGCCGGCCTTCTACGTAAGATTCAGGGATGCGGTATTACAGGTCGATTATTTGATTTAATCCAATCATTCCTATCAAACCTTGAAGTGAAAATCGTCCTAAATCGGTTCTCTTTCCAGTTCCTTTCATACGAAGCCCAAGCCTCTACCCTGGGTCTCATGTTTTCCATTGACATGAGGTATATTGAATCAGTAGTTGCATCTACTGCAAGAAAAGTTGGTTCTCTGTGTCCCGTCAGAAGGTTTTTATCGATTGAACCCATCCTTCAAATTTACAATGTCATTCGTCCTTGCATTGTATACTGTTGCCATATATGGTCTCTAGACGGGTCACCAAACAAGGCTAAATAAAAGGCGTTTGATCGGGTTTGGTATGCCGGCCTTCTACGTAAGCTTCATGGATACGGTATTAAAGGACGATTATTTGATTTAATCCAATCATTCCTATCAAACCTTGAAATGAAAATCGTCCTAAACGGGTTCTCTTTCCAGTTCCTTTCATACGAATGTTGGTCTTGCACAAGCCTCTATCCTGGGTCCTACACTGTTTCTGGTTTTCATCAATGATCTTCCTGATTCTTAAGCAGGCATCTAGGCAGATGACACTACCCTTTACTCCTGTCTTAATAGTAAATTGCTGACAAAGTTAACCTGGCCGTTGGTCTCGAAAAGTACCTACAATCTGTCGTTGACGGACAGGAAATAGCTTGTAAATTCTAATGCCTCCAAAATGAAACTGCTCTCATTTAACCACCATGAGGAAACCTCCCTGCTTCCTATCAGCATGGCTGATGCTCAACTACACGAGAGTGTCTCTCTGCGCCATCTTGGTCTCATGTTTTCCATTGACATGAGGTGGAACAACTATATTGAATCAGTAGCTGCATCTACTGCAAGAAAAGTTGGTTCTCTGTGTCCCGTCAGAAGTTTTTTCTCGATTGAGCCCATCCTTCACATTTACAATGCCATTCGTCCTTGCATTGTATACTGTTGCCATATATGATCTCTAGACGGGTCACCAAACAAGGCTACATAAAAGGCGTTTGATCGGGTTTGGTATGCCGGCCTTCTACGTAAGCTTCATGGATACGGTATTAAAGGACGATTATTTGATTTAATCCAATCATTCCTATCAAACCATGAAATGAAGTTCGTCATGAACGGGTTCTCTTCCATTTGCTTCTATACGAACGCCAGTGTTCCCCAAAGCTGTATCCGTGGTTCTACTCTGTTTAAGATCTTCATCAATGATCTTCCTGATGTCATCAGTTCTCAAGTAGTCATCTATGCAGATGACACTAACAGTTGCTCCTGTCTCAATAGTAAGTACGGCATTATTGACAGTTAACCCTGCCGTTGGTCTCGAAAATTACCCCCAGTCTGTGGTTTACTGGGGCAAGTTTATATGTTATTTAACAAACGTACAATGTTCAGTTTATATGTTATTTAAAAAACGTAACATGTTCAGTTTATATGTTATTTAAAAAACGCACAATGTTCAGTTTATATGTTATTTAACAAACGTACAATGTTCAGTTTATATGTTATTTAAAAAACGCACAATATTCAGTTTATATGTTATTTAAAAAACGCACAATGTTCAGTTTATATGTTATTTAAAAAACGTACAATGTTCAGTTTATATGTTATTTAACAAACGTACAATGTTCAGTTTATATGTTATTTAAAAAACGCACAATGTTCGGTTTATATGTTATTTAAAAAACGCACAATGTTCAGTTTATATGTTATTTAACAAACGTACAATGTTCAGTTTATATGTTATTTAAAAAAACGCACAATGTTCAGTTTATATGTTATTTAAAAAACGTACAATGTTCAGTTTATATGTTATTTAGCAAACGTACAATGTTCAGTTTATATGTTATTTAAAAAACGCACAATGTTCAGTTTATATGTTATTTAAAAACGTACAATGTTCAGTTTATATGTTATTAAAAAACGCACAATGTTCAGTTTATATGTTATTTAAAAAACGCACAATGTTCAGTTTATATGTTATTTAAAAAACGTACAATGTTCAGTTTATATGTTATTTAAAAAACGTACAATGTTCAGTTTATATGTTATTTAACAAACGTACAATGTTCAGTTTATATGTTATTTAAAAAACGTACAATGTTCAGTTTATATGTTATTTAACAAACGTACAATGTTCAGTTTATATGTTATTTAAAAAACGCACAATGTTCAGTTTATATGTTATTTAAAAAACGCACAATGTTCAGTTTATATGTTATTTAAAAAACGTACAATGTTCAGTTTATATGTTATTTAACAAACGTACAATGTTCAGTTTATATGTTATTTAAAAAACGCACAATGTTCAGTTTATATGTTATTTAACAAACGTACAATGTTCAGTTTATATGTTATTTAAAAAACGCACAATGTTCAGTTTATATGTTATTTAAAAAACGCACAATGTTCAGTTTATATGTTATTTAAAAAACGTACAATGTTCAGTTTATATGTTATTTAACAAACGTACAATGTTCAGTTTATATGTTATTTAAAAAACGCACAATGTTCAGTTTATATGTTATTTAAAAAACGTACAATGTTCAGTTTATATGTTATTTAAAAAACGCACAATGTTCAGTTTATATGTTATTTAAGAAACGTACAATGTTCAGTTTATATGTTATTTAAAAAACGCATAATGTTCAGTTTATATGTTATTTAAAAAACGCACAATGTTCAGTTTATATGTTATTTAAAAAACGTACAATGTTCAGTTTATATGTTATTTAAAAAACGCACAATGTTCAGTTTATATGTTATTTAAAAAACGCACAATGTTCAGTTTATATGTTATTTAAAAAGCGTACAATGTTCAGTTTATATGTTATTTAAAAAACGTACAATGTTCAGTTTATATGTTATTTAAAAAACGTACAATGTTCAGTTTATATGTTATTTAAAAAACGTACAATGTTCAGTTTATATGTTATTTAAAAAACGCACTATGTTCAGTTTATATGTTATTTAAAAAACGTACAATGTTCAGTTTATATGTTATTTAACAAACGTACAATGTTCAGTTTATATGTTATTTAACAAACGCACAATGTTCAGTTTATATGTTATTTAAAAAACGCACAATGTTCAGTTTATATGTTATTTAAAAAACGCACAATGTTCAGATTATGTTATTTAAAAAACTCACAATGTTCAGTTTATATGTTATTTAGCAAACGTACAATGTTCAGTTTATATGTTATTTAAAAAACGCATAATGTTCAGTTTATATGTTATTTAAAAAACGCACAATGTTCAGTTTATATGTTATTTAAAAAACGCACAATGTTCAGTTTATATGTTATTTAACAAACGCTCAATGTTCAGTTTATATGTTATTTAAAAAACGCACAATGTTCAGTTTATATGTTATTTAAAAAACGCACAATGTTCAGTTTATATGTTATTTAAAAAACGTACAATGTTCAGTTTATATGTTATTTAAAAAACGTACAATGTTCAGTTTATATGTTATTTAACAAACGCACAATGTTCAGTTTATATGTTATTTAAAAAACGCACAATGTTCAGTTTATATGTTATTTAAAAAACGCACAATGTTCAGATTATGTTATTTAAAAAACGCACAATGTTCAGTTTATATGTTATTTAGCAAACGTACAATGTTCAGTTTATATGTTATTTAAAAAACGCACAATGTTCAGTTTATATGTTATTTAACAAAAGTACAATGTTCAGTTTATATGTTATGTAAAAAACGTACAATGTTCAGTTTATATGTTATTTAACAAACGCACAATGTTCAGTTTATATGTTATTTAACAAACGTATAATGTTCAGTTTATATGTTATTTAAAAAACGTACAATGTTCAGTTTATATGTTATTTAACCAACGCACAATATGGTGACGTATGCGAACGGAAAAAAAAAACAAAAACTGGTGTATAAAAAGCAGACGACAGTGAGTGCGGGACAGTCTCCTCATAGACCAAGAAGAGACCTGAGGCAACAGAAATGTGGTTCTATAGAAGCATGCTGAGAATACCATGAACGGAGCTAGTGAGCAACAAATAAGTATTAAGGAAAAATGGGAACAAAAAACACGTTTATGAAGAGTGTTCCAATAACTTGGACAGATTTTAAATGTGAATAAAGTTTAAGCGTCTAATGATTTTAGACGCGTCACACAAGCGATGCGGTAAGAAAACGCCTGTGCAGTGCTATTGCTGTGACTAATGCAGTGGCAACGAATGCATTTTCAGTATATTTGGTTAATACCTGTGGTCGAGAAAAATCTCGTTCTGAAAAATGGGCTCATGAATGAAAAAGTTTAAGAAGCGCTGATCTAAACTAAATAATGTGTTAGAAAAAGTATAAATCTCTGCAACTATATTAATCGTATATATATTAAGTTCATTTTAGTTGGTTTCCTAGCTGCCTGTGTCAAGGGTTGACATCATGAAAGTTACATGCTTTATCAGCGATGCAGATGCCTTCGTCGTCCCACAGAGCCATCTCCTTCTTCCTAAAATAGGATGACACCTTCACTTCAGTCCAGTGCGTTCGTGATTTCGTATTTGTTTAATGTCTTTGTCATGATATTTTCAGGAAATTCTCTGCCAGTATTCCAATATCAAAGCGATTGAAACGGGTGTCTGTGTAAATATCGTGCTTCAAAATATTATACAAACTAAATAAATTCTTATCATGGTCGATCCGAAACGGATAAAAAAAATAAAAAAAAAAATCTTAAACACAGGTTAAATTTAGCTGCTACAAATTCCATAATCAGTGCGTATTATACAGGAGATATTTTTTAACAGGATTTCGTTTTTCGACATTAGTGTGCGAATTATGCATAAATGCGTATTATAAAGAAATAATTACTGTAATAGATTTCCCGGTTTGAATTGATATATAATAATATGACGAAACACATCTCGTTTAACATAAAAAAAAACGAACAAAATATATAATTTTTTACAACTATTAAACAAGTCTTTTATTATGTGATGTGTTCATTAAGGACGTGTTTGATCATGTCTCTCCACAACTTTCTTTTCTTCATGGATATTACCAATGTTTATCTTTTTAAATATCCAACTCATTATCCGGTTTGATATTCAATTTACTAGTTAGCTAGTTTCCTCGGTTTCCATCTATTCCCCTTTGCCTTAGATATGTCTTGTGTTGTATCCTAGGGAAGGTTACAGAACAGAATAATCAAATGAAGGTTGCTAATGAACGATAATACTTAGAACAAGAACAACACATATAAGATTCGCCAGCGGCGCGAAAAAGTAGTAGTCAATTGCTAGAAGTGGGTCAAGCGAATTCCACAATGAATCCCCAACTCTAGGCTATCATAGCGTCGTCTGGGGACACTTTCTGCCCGGAGTCAGAGAGCTTGACCAGTACAGCTGGAGACGAATCTCCAACTCTAGGATATCATAGCGTCGTCTGGGGATACTTTCTGCCCGGAGTCAGAGAGCTTGACCAGTACAGCTGGAGACGAATCTCCAACTCTAGGATATCATAGCGTCGTCTGGGGATATTTTCTGTCCGGAGTCAGAGAGCTTGACCAGTACAGCTAGAGACGAATCTTCAACTCTAGGATATCATAGCGTCGACTGGGGATACTTTCTGCCCGGAGTCAGAGAGCTTGACCAGTACAGCTGGTGACGAATCTCCAACTCTAGGATATCATAGCGTCGTCTGGGGATACTTTCTGCCCGGAGCCAGAGAGCTTGACCAGTACAGCTGGTGACGAATCTCCAACTCTAGGATATCATAGCGTCGTCTGGGGATACTTTCTGCCCGGAGCCAGAGAGCTTGACCAGTACAGCTGGAGACGAATCTCCAACTCTAGGATATCATAGCGTCGTCTGGGGATACTTTCTGCCCGGAGTCAGAGAGCTTGACCAGTACAGCTGGAGACGAATCTCCAACTCTATGATATCATAGCGTCGTCTGGGGATACTTTCTGCCCGGAGTCAGAGAGCTTGACCAGTACAGCTGGAGACGAAGCTCCAACTCTATGATATCATAGCGTCGTCTGGGGATACTTTCTGCCCGGAGTCAGAGAGCTTGACCAGTACAGCTGGAGACGAATCTCCAACTCTAGGATATCATAGCTTCGTCTGGGGATACTTTCTGTCTGGAGTCAGAGAGCTTGACCAGTACAGCTGGAGACGAATCTCCAACTCTAGTATATCATAACGTCGTCTGGGGATCCTTTCTGCCCGGAGTCAGAGAGCTTGACCAGTACAGCTGGAGACGAATCTCCAACTCTAGGATATCATAGCTTCGTCTGGTGATACTTTCTGTCTGGAGTCAGAGAGCTTGACCAGTACAGCTGGAGACGAATCTCCAACTCTAGGATATCATAGCTTCGTCTGGTGATACTTTCTGTCTGGAGTCAGAGAGCTTGACCAGTACAGCTGGAGACGAATCTCCAACTCTAGGATATCATAGCTTCGTCTGGTGATACTTTCTGTCTGGAGTCAGAGAGCTTGACCAGTACAGCTGGAGACGAATCTCCAACTCTAGGATATCATAGCTTCGTCTGGTGATACTTTCTGTCTGGAGTCAGAGAGCTTGACCAGTACAGCTGGAGACGAATCTCCAACTCTAGGATATCATACCGTCGTCTGGGGATACTTTCTGTCAGGAGGCAGAGAGCTTGACCAGTACAGCTGGAGACGAATCTCCATCTAGGTTATCTACCAACCGCCCCACAAGGCCGGATTTAATGTGGGGTATCCGACCCCGTAGGCTCGGCATAAAAATTCCCCATAGACCCCGTGTAAAACGGGATCGGGCAGCTGTTTCCCAAGACGAGACTTTGCCCTTCGACATAACATCGTCTGGGGATTCTCTCTGCATTTCAGCACTCTTTTCTCTGTGTTTAACGAATTTTAATCTGTTACATAATACTTGCTTATTTTTGTGAAAGCAACGTTGTATATATCTATGACACATTTTCGTCGTCTATTATAATATTTCACGGACAGTTAAAATTTCGCAGTTACGTGATTGCAAGGTTTCGCATCTTGAGTTAAATTAATTGATTTGTTGAAATTTTTTTACGGCCGATCAATTGTTGGCAGGTTATTTCAAAGCCAGAAAATATTTTTTAAATTAAAAGAATTTTTTGGAGATAATATTGATTTAATGATACAAGTCTCACTAATTAACCCATAGCTGGAGTAGTTATAATGTAGATTCCTATCTTTCCCAAGTGTATTTTCACTTAAATGAATATAACGAACACGGCTAGAATTAGAACACGCCTTTCCGACTAACAATTCAAAGGTCTTATCCATTACACCACCCGCACATCCAAGCTTAAGGCACCTGATATACCCAATTGGTCACCCATCTAGATACTGATCAGGCTTGACGTTGCTTAATACTTTACCTGAGAATATTTTGACCGAGTGAAACACGTTTCAGACTGATGTTCGGTTTTGTACGCCGTTTTGAAGAGAAAGAGAAAGAGAAAGAAAAGAAAATTGGGGGGTATATTAATAAAGAAAGAAAGAAAGAAAGTGGTGGAACATATCTAGAAAGAAAGAAAATTTAGGATCAAAGAAAGAAAGAAAGAAAGAAAGAAAGAAAGCATTTGAACATATTTAGAAAGAAAAAAAATTGTAGCATATAAAGAAAAGAAAAGAAAGAAAGAAAGAAAACGTTGGAAAATTTTTAGAAAGAAAGATAATTTGGGATGAAAGAAAGAAAGAAAGAAAGAAAGAAAGAAAGAAAGACGTTGGAACATTTTTAGAAAGAAAGAAAATTTGGGAAGAAAGAAAGAAAGAAAGAAAGACGTTGGAACATTTTTAGAAAGAAAGAAAATTTGGGATGAAAGAAAGAAAGAAAGAAAGAAAGAAAGAAAGCATTGGAACATATTTAGAAAGAAATAAAAATTTGGTGCATATAAAGGAAAGAAAGAAAGAAAAAGAAAGAAAAAAAGAAAGAAAGAAAAAGAAAGAAAAAAGAAAGAAAGAAAGAAAGAAAGCGTTGGAACATATTTAGAAAATTTCGGAGCATATAAAGAAAGAAAGAAAGCTAGAAAGAAAAATAGAAAAAAGAAAGAAAGAAAGAAAGAGAGAGAGAAAGAGAGTATTATTTCTTTTTGCATAGAATAGTCGTGATGTTTCAGGAGAGGTGATAAGTCTGCATTGTTTGTTGCTCACCGATGGTGCAAAAGTGTATTGATCGGTTAAACGGAACGTTTATTGTCCGAGCGAAAAGCGAAATGCTTTTAACGTTAGACACTTTAGGATGCGGGGGAGTTAGTTCGGTTAGTTGCAACTCTGCTCCAACGTTCCAACGCACGCAACCCTACCCCCGATACTCACGGTCACACATACATATATGACAGAAGAAGAAGAAGAAGAAGAAGAAGAAGAAGAAGAAGAAGAAGAAGAAGAAGAAGAAGAAGAAGAAGAATCAAGATGATGAGGGGAAGAAGAAGAAGAAGAAGAAGAAGAAGAAGAAGAAGAAGAAGAAGAAGAAGAAGAAGAAGAATCAGGAGAGAGAACAAGGAAAAAGAAACAGGAAGAAGAATATATAGAAGAAGAAGAAGAAGAAGAAGAAGAAGAAGAAGAAGAAGAAGAAGAAGAAGAAGAAGAAGAAGAAGAAGAATCAAGATGATGATGGGAAGAAGAAGAAGAAGAATCAGGAGTGAGAGAGAGAACAAGGAAAAAGAAAGAGGAAGAATATATAGAAGAAGAAGAAGAAGAAGAAGAAGAAGAAGAAGAAGAAGAAGAGGATAAGTTGTAGTAGTTGTTGTTGTTGTGCTGGATGAGAAATACGCAGAAATACTCTTCTCTCCCCAGCTATGGGTTAATTCGTAAAACTTTTATCACTACAAATGTTATCTAAAAAAAAAAATAAGTAAATAAAATAAGTAAATAAATAAATAAATAAAATTGCATACAAAATATTTCAACTGTCTTTTTTTAATTCTATGTCGATGTATCACTTTTGTTCCTACTTTTTTTTTCTTTTTTTTTTTTTGGCTTAAAATATTTACCTTTGGTCACATTCATGATGATGAAAATATAAAAGTGTAATTATCCATGATTTAGATGTTTACAAAGTCTGAGACAAGGACACGAATTTTGGGGGTTTGTAAGGCTAGATTAAGTACAATAGCCTATTGGCTAGCTTGTTAACCATTCCACCATGAGAAAAAGCCAGTTCTGTTTTGTGTCCTTATTTTACTGCTACAATGTGTTCGTCTTCTTTTCGTGGTTCTTATTTGTTACAATCATATTTTCTCTACAAAATAACCATTTTTAAAAGATATATTTCATTTTTTTTTTTGCATTGTTCTTTTTCCTTTTCTCTCTTTTTTTTTAATGTTCGTAATGGCGACCAGTGTTTCTTTTTTCCTTTTCGCCCTTTTTCTTTTTACATTCTGCCTATCTCATCTCCGCTTCGGACATCGATCATCGCTCATCGATTTGCCGTAAACCAATCTCCCAATCCGATTCCATTCTTAACTGCTTCGGTCGCCCTCGCCAGGATTCTGGATCCGAAGAGAAGATGCAATTACAAAAGTAATAGTCTATGCGAATTGATAGCAGCAGACGAGAGACGGTCGCCATGTTGACGGGTTACGGAGGTAAATTTAAGGAGAATGACGCCGGCGAAAGGACAGCTGCTTGAAAAACGGATGGACACTATGAGAAGAAGAAGAAGAAGAAGAAGAAGAAGAAGAAGAAGAAGAAGAAGAAGAAGAAGAAGAAGAAGAAGAAGAAGAAGAAGAAGAAGAAGAAGAAGAAGAATATATCAAGAGAAAATAAGATGAAAAAGATATTAGGATGAAGAAGGAGAAAGAGGAAGAGAAGCATACAGGATGGAAGGAAAAAGACGAAATATAAAAAAAAAAAGATGTTAATAGGAGGAAGAGATCCAGAAAAAAGACGTGAAGAGGAAGAATAAATGAAAAAGAAGACGAATAAGGAGAAGAAGAATGAGGGGAGGATGTGTAAAATAAGAAACGATTACGTAGGACAAAAATAAAAAGAAAGATGTTGATAGGAGAAAGAGAATGTAAGAATTGAATGGTAAGGATGAGGATGTAAGGATTGCATGGTAAAGATGACAAAGTAAGGATTAATTGGTACGGATAAGAAAATAAGGATTAAATGACAAGAATGTGAAAGTAAGAATTGAATGGTATGGATTAAATGGTAAGGATTGAATGGTTAGGATGTGACAGTAATGATTGAATGGTAAGAATGAGAAAGTAAGGATTAAATGGTAAGTATGTGAAATCTAAGGATTGAATGGTAAGGATGCGAAAGTAAGGATTTAATTCTAAGGATGTGAAAGTAAGGAATAAATGGTAAGTATGTGAAATGTAACGATTGAATGGAAAGGATGTGAAAGTAAGGATTGAATTCTAAGGATGCGAAAGTAAGGATTAAATGGTAAGGATGCGAAAGTAAGGATTGAATAGTAAGGATGTGAAAGTAAGGATTGAATAGTAAGGATGTGAAAGTAAGGAATAAATGTTAAGGATGCGAAAGTAAGGATTCAATAGTAAGGATGTGAAAGTAAGCAATAAATGGTAAGGATGTGAAATAAGGTCTGAATGGTAAGGATGTGAACGTAAAGATTGAATGGTAAGGATGACAATGTTAGGATTGAATTGTAAGGATGCTAAAGTAAGGATTGAATGCTAAGTATGAGAATGTAAGGATTAAATGGTAAGGATTTGTAAATAAGGATTGAACGGTAAGGATGTGAAAGTAAGGATTAAATGGTAAGGATGCAAAAATAAGGATTGAATAGTAAGGATGTGAAAGTAAGGAATAAATGGTAGGTATGTGAAATATAAGGATTGAATAGTATGGATGTGAAAGTAAGAATTCAGAAGTAAGGATGTGAAAGTAAGGAATGGATGGTAAGGATGTGAAAGTAAGTATTGAATGGTAAGAATGCGAAAGTAAGGGTTGAATGGTAAGGATGTGAAAATAAGAATTGAATGGTAAGGATGTGAAAGTAAGGATTGAATGGTACAGAAGAAAAAATAAGGATTGAATTGTAAGGATGTGAATAAACGGAATAAATGGTAAGGATGGGAAAATAAGGATAGAATGGTTAGGATGTGAAAATAAGGAATTAATGTTTAGGATGTGAATTTCAGGAATAAATTGTAAGGACGTGAAAGTAAAGATTACATGGTAAGGATGTGCAAGTAATGACTGAATGGTAAGGATGTGAAAGTAAGGATTGAATGGTAATATGTGAAAATGAGGATTGAATGGTAAGGATGTTAAAAAAAGGAATTAATGGTTAGGATGTGAATGTCAAAAATAAATTAAAAGGATGTGAAAGTAAGGATTACATGGTAAGGATGTGCAAGTAATGACTGAATGGTAAGGATGTGAAAGTAAGGAATATTTATGAAAGATGTGTAAGTAAGTACTAAATGGTAAGCATGATGATGTAAGGATTGAATGGCAATGATGAGAATGTAAGGATTAAATGTTACGGATAAGAAAGTAAGGATTAAATTTTAAGGATGTGAATGTAAGGATTAAATGGTAAAGACGTAACAATTAAGGAATAAATGGTAAGCATCAGAAGAAAGGAAGTCAACAGGAAGTCGGAAAAGACGAGAAAAATGAAGAGAAAGAAGATGCCGAGTATCGTCACATTTATCTTTTTAGAGATTGCATTTACCAGAGAAGCAAAGAAACCGAAGACAGTGCCACAGGTGGGGAGTGCGAGAGAAGAAACTGTTGAATTTGAAGTGTTGGTTGCATTTAGCTAGTTGTAAACCGGTGGAAACCTAGATGCGCATCTAGTAGCATGCTTAATTTGATGTATCCGGGGAACGAGGGAATAAGTCGGTCAGAGCAGTTGCCATGAAAATATTTGTAGAAAAGACAGAAGAAAACCACGTCTCGCCAGTGAGAAAGTGACTGAAATCGAGGTTGCTAGTGAAGATCGATTACATTACAGATACTTTTTTGGATTTTTTCAAGAACCTCGAGATGAATAGCAGGAACACCAGACCAGATATGGCAGTAGTGTTCAATGAACGGTGAATGGTAGATTTATACAAGTAAGACTTGTTAGACTGAGACATGGAACAAACAATCAGCATCAATACCAATCGCATCCATACCATCAACATCAATACCAATCGTATCAATTCCATCAGCATCTGTACCAATCGCATCCATACCATCAGCATCTATACCATGAGCATCCATACCAATCGCATCCATACCAATCGCATCCATACCATCTGAATCAATACCAATCGTATCAATTCTTTCAGCATTGTACCAATCGCATCCATACCATCAGCATCAATACCAATCGCATCCATACCATTAGATTCCATACCAATCGCATCCATACCAATCGCATCCATACAAACTGCATCCATACCAATCGCATCCATACCATCTGAATCAATACCAATCGTATCAATTCCATCAACATCTGTACCAATCGCATCCATACCATCAGCATTCATACTAATCGCGCCCATCCCATTAGCATACATAGAAATGAACCCTGACTAGAAAATTTACTTAATAATTAATTAAACAATGAATAGATGAATGAGGTAATTGAAGGTCGAATCAAAAACAACCGACTGTATAGATTTCGACTGGCCGTCCTTTACCGTTATAGGACAGTTACATTTTTCCCGCCTTCCAAGTCAGATTTTCGCCGCCATTTTACATCTGTTTGGACAGCAAATTACCTCTGAACCTGCAGCGTTTTAAACCACCTCCCGACACCACCGGTCTCTTAATTTCTTCTCCCAGTTGAGGAAGGCCGGCCGGCAGACATAATTATTAAATACACTTCCGGTGAGGATGACCTCAGTGCCAGCATGCAAACGTCTGTCATGGCGATACATCTGCCTTCTAATGTAACTGGGCTTATTCGACACGATAACCTCGAATCACTGCTTGTACTCACCTTTCGACAGTGTCGCTCGTTTTTCTTCAGGCAACTTGCAGTCTATTAGTTCCAGTGCCATTGTCTTTCCATCTCGCAAATACGCTGCAAGGAATTTGGTTCGCATTGTTTGCAGACTGAGACATGGAACAATTTTAAAAAATAAATAAAGTCCGGTTATTAACAGAAGACAAAGACTATCATGTTTTCTTTTACTTTTATAAGCGGTGTCCCTAGAGGACGTAGATGGTTATGACTCTCCACAACTTCCGGTCTTTTTTAAACAAAATATTTTTTTGTTAATTATGTTCAGTGAGTGAGACATTCTTTCCTGTTGAAGGCTAGGGGTAGATTTAAGGAACCTGAAACATGGAGTTGACAATGTACCCTCTGAACTGTTTTTAAAAAATATGTTCACCCCAAGTAAGGCAATAATACTACTAAGACGCAAGGGAGTAGTGGGAGTGAACGAGAAGACTTTAAATGAAACCAGAAACTCAATCCTAAACAGGAAACAAAGGATAACCTTCAACTTCTGTTTAAAAAAACAGGGAGGAGTGTGAACAGGACGTTACGCGAACCTATCTGCTACTTTTAAACCGGTGAAAAATGGTGGTGAAGAAACAGTAATGCTTTATGGCAACGGATTTTGGAACATAAAAAAGTGGTCAAAAGAGTGGACCAATTCACTGGAGATACCGCTATCAAAATAAAATATTGGTAATCTCGAGCAATGTCAGAATTATAGAATTGATCTTATGGACGTCAATATCAGTGAGGAGCAAGACATGACCCACAAACTCGTTGAAAGAACCGGCATATATGGAAAGGGATTCACCAAAGAGAAATGCAAAGTAATGGTGAATAGCACAAGCAACAACAGTGACAACGTCAACGTGGACGGCGAACCACTGGACGAAGTGTCCAGCTTTAAATACTTGGAAGCAACCTTGTCAAAAGATGGCAGCTGCAACGCAGCAATTTGCACATGGATCGCCACAGCGACAGCAGCGAGACGGGAAAGGATAGAGAAGAGCAACATCGGCTTCCATACCAAGTTTACAAATTGCTGGTCGTATCCATCCTCATCTGCGTGCGTGAGAATCCGGCAGTCATGGTTGAGCCGGGAAAAATGATCCAGGTGTTTGAGAACAGATGATTGAGAAAGCTCGACCGTATCTGCTACTGGGATCGCAAAACCAATGACTAGGTAAGGATCAAGGTCGAAGGTCTTGCGGGTCGGCAGGAATCTCTTCTCGTCACTGTTAAGCGTCGGAAGATGTCAGGGTTTGGTCGCGTCACACAGTATAACAGCCTCTGCAAGACCATCATGCAAGGTTGTATTGAAGATGTACGCAAGCGGCGACGGCAACTCAAGAGACAACGTCGCCGTGGACAGCGAACCACTGGACGAATTGTCCTGCTTTAAATACTAGAAAGCAACCTTGTCAAAAGATGGCAGCTGAAACGCAGGAATCTGATGCATCAGTATCCATACCAACCGCATCCATGCCATCAGTATCAATACCAATCACATCCATACCATTAGTACCAATACCAATCACATCCATATCTTTAGCATTCATATCAATCGCATCCTTACTATTAGCATCAATATCAATCGCATCCAAACGATCAGCATCAATACCAATCGCATCCATACCATCAGCATCCATACCAATCGCATCCATACCAATCGCATCCATACCAATCGCATCCATACCATCAGCATCAATACCAATCGCATCCATACCATCAGCATCCATACGAATCGCATCCATACGAATCGCATCCATACCAATGGCATCCATACCATCAGCATCAATACCAATCGTATCGATTCCATCAGCATCTATACCAATCGCATCCATACCATCAGCATCCATACTAATCGCGTCCATCCCATTAGCATCCATAGAAATCGTTGTTTATACCCATCCTGTTCTACAGGTGTGAGACTTGGACACTCCTGGTTGATGCAGCAAGAAAGGGTCCAGGCGTTCAAGAACAAATGCTTGAAAAAGCACCCCGCATCTCCTACTGGGAGAGGAAAACCAATGACTACGAAGCAAGGTCAAGAGTCTCGCGGGCCGACACGAATATTTCCTCGCCACTATTAAGCGTCGTCAGATGGCACGTTTTTTGGCCACGTCACACGGCAATAACAGCCTCTGCAAGAGCATCATGCAAGTGTTAGGGGATGTATTTCTATGAAAAGAAAGTCGCAATAAGGTTAACATTTATATGTAAGGGATTCTACTGAGTCCTACCTACAACACGTTAACACAAGGCACTGTTGAAGGCCGGGCACAAGCGGAGACGGCGACGCATAATGCTGGCCAGACAACATCAAAGAGTGTACGGACATTGAAACAAGGGACATGATGATGATGATGATGATGATGATGACGATGATGATGACGATGATGATGATGATGATGATGATGACGACGACGACGACGACGATGATGATGATGATGACGACGACGACGATGATGATGATGATGACGACGATGATGATGATGATGACAATGATGATGATGATGATGATGATGATGATGATGATGATGATGATGATGATGATTTCTTGACGACTTCGTTTTGGTCAAAACTTCCCCGTTACTCGCATATTAGTTTCAGGGTATTCTGAATATTCGTCGGCAGAACCACGTCTGTTATCTTCTTCATCAACGAAGGGCTTTTTTTTTATTTCAGTATTCATCGCCAGATATGTCATTAGCTATGATATGCCTTTTTTTTTTGTCTGCCTAACCATATTTTCCCATCCCTTATATCTTACTTCAAACCCCGGAAGGCATCTGTCTCTATTCTTATGCGTTTTCGTTTTTCTCTATTGCACTTCGCATCATTCAATTCTCTGCAGTTGTCGGTAGAAACCTTTCTCGATTATCTCTCATCTCATCTACATTTGTGAAGGGATTCACTGACATGTAGGTGATTAGTTAATACTGTTACAATTTTTGTGTATATATGTATGTATTAGTGAGCAAAGCCAAATGACTGGACTCACTTTAGAGTTTCCCCAAATGAAGGTTCACCAATCAGAAGGCGTAAAAGATTCAATCCGTCTTATATAACGGCGGCCATTTTGGTTACTCTCTACGAATGTCCAATGCGAACCTGTCAGAACCAAAGATGACTAGAGGTCCTTAGAAGGAACTACGCTCTGGTACTTAAACGAGATATCCACTGCTAACCTGAACTACGCCTTCCTACTGACTTCGAAATATTCACTGCCAACCTCTGGATTCTATGCTCAAAGATTACCATCATCATGAATAACAAATACACGGCACTAAAACAATTTTTTTGTGCCAATAAAGTAATAGAAGATAAGTTTTTAAGCTTACAATTATTTTTTATAATACTAGCGGTCTATTTATATGGCGGGTTTAAAATGATAACTTTTACCATCGAGTTGTAAACAAATGGGACTCCTAACAATTGCTGTACATGACTAAAATTTATGTTTGGAGAACACATTTGAAATATTAAATCATAAATTAATATAAAAAAGTAAAATAGCAACGTAAATTCAGTATTCTAGTAACGCTAGGGTACACATCGCGTCTAACAGCTGATACACTAAGTCTAAACACTGCCCGAAGCATCGTTTAACGCAGGCGGCAATTCAGTCAACAACATCACGTAGAATCAAAAACTACCTAGTGTGATGTGTAACTTAGGGTATTAATATTTTATAGGAGTTGATGTTGACTTAAAAAAAATTTTTCAGTATATATATATGTATTGTTATCCACAGAGAGACTGTTTCGCTGTATCACAGTTCATCATGTGGCTAGACATTCGGCTAACTCTAGCTAAGATCGAAACTTGACTGAACTGGCGTCAATCGGGTATTCTACCACTAACACGTTGACGCACGGCAGGGAAAAGGTGAATAATATATATATATATATATATATATATATATATATATATATATATATATATATATATATATATATATATATATATATATATATATGTATATATAAGTTACTCCAAAATTCTCTTGACGAGGAAATGGAACTAATGTCTTTAATTTAATAACATAATTAAATTAAAGGATTTAGCTTGAATTTTTGAAACATGGTTATCAATGTGTAACGAAAGAAAACATATTTTAAATCAATTAATTTATAATATATATATATATATATATATATATATATATATATATATATATATATATATATATATATTATAAATTAATTGATTTAAAATATGTTTTCTTTCGTTTATAAGATTATATATATATATATATATATATATATATAATCTTATAAATATAAAATCTTATAAATATAAATAAATATACTCGTCTGAAAAAACTTCAGGTGTTTTAGCTTGTAAATGAACAAACCCATAGCCAAGGAATAAAAAAAAGAAAGAACTAAGAACATGTACTTCAGGCGAAAACAATCGTCCAGAATCCAAGCTCAGAGTCTCAAAAAATAAACTCCAACAGGAGTAAAACAATATCAAATATGCTGACAAATACTAAGAAAGAAATTCACCCTGAACCAGTCATAAAACAGGCATATAAAAGTTAATAGACTAGATAATGTGATTAAAGCCTCTAAACAAACAAAAACGCCTTCTCATAGATATAACAATGGCATTAAGTAAAAAATATATCGCTTAAAGAATTTGACGAAATAAGTAAAGATAAGAGACTTGAAACCGAAAGCTGAAAAGATACAACACCTTAAATCTACAGTTCTACCTATAATAAGTGGAGTCTTGGATAGGAAAGAAATGAACGGACAGGATCGTTAAGAAAATGCCTGGCAGACAATGTTAGCATGAGTCTAAAAAAAAAAAAAGAAGAAAAAAAGGCAACTGCACTTCATAAAAGTGTTAATCTGCTCATGATATAAGGAAAATATAAAGGCTACACGTGTAAAGCAGTATTTAACATGGATCTATAAATAGAGTTACTCTCTTGCTTTACCCTGGAACTTGTCTAATAACCAAGCGAGGGACTCTATCAAACAAAAAACAAAATACATAAAAATAAGAAGAAGCAAAAGAAGAAGGAGGGGGATGATGAGGAGTGGGAGACGGCAAAGGAGAAGAAGTGTAGGAAGAAGAAGGAGAAGACGAAGAAAATGACGAGGAAGATTAAAAAGAAGTAGAAGTCGTAGAAGAAGAAAAAGAAGAAGAAGAAGAAGAAGAAGAAGAAGAAGAAGAAGAAGAAGAAGAAGAAGAAGAAGAAGAAGAAGAAGACTAGAAATAATAAGTAGTAGTATAAGAAGAAGTAGGAAAAGAAGAAGATAGATGTCGAAGAAGAAAGCGAATAAGAAGAAGATTAAGAAGAAGATGAAGAAGAAAATGAAAAGTACTTGTAGTAGCAGAATAAACAACACGGAAGAAGACGAAGAAGACAAGAAGAAAAAGAAGTAGTTTACAAGAAAAAGGAGAAGAAGAAGAAAATGTAGCAGTAGAAGAAAAAGACCAAGAAGACGAAGGAGGCTAAGAAGAAAAAGAACACAAAGAAGAAGAAGAAGAAGAAGAAGAAGAAGAAGAAGAAGAAGAAGAAGAAGAAGAAGAAGAAGACAAACAACAGTAGAAGAAGAAGAAAAAGAAGAAGAAAATGAAGAACAAGCCAAAACATCAGTAAAAAAAGATGAAGAAGGAGATAAAGAGGAAAAAAGAAGTAGTAGAAAAGTGCAACAAGAAAAACATTTCTTTGTCTGTCTGTCTGTCTGTCTGTATGTCTCTCTCGGTCTCTCTCTCTCACTTTCTATCTCTCTTTCTCTCTCTCTCTCTCTCTCTCTCTCTCTATATATATATATATATATATATATATATATATATATATATATATATATATATACAACGCAGAACACCTCGAGTCACTACTCTTGACTCTCTCTTGGACTCTTCCACGCTCTTGCAATCTTATTATGTCCTAGTGAAAATCGCGCGAGTGTGATAGTTGAGTAGCAACTCGAGCTGTTCACCGTTGTATATATATATATATATATATATATATATATATATATATATATATATATATATATATATATATATATATATATTCAACGTTGTATATATATATATATATATATGTCTGTTGTATATATATATATATACATATATATATATATGTCTGTTGTATATATATATATATATATATATATATATATATGTCCGTTGTATATATATATATATATATATATATATATTCAACGTTGTATATATATATATATATATATATATATATATATATATATATATATATATATATGTGCGTTGTATATATATGTATGTATATATATATATATATTCAACGTTGTATATATATATATATATATATATATATATATGTCCGTTGTATATATATATATATATATAGATATTCAACGTTGTATATATATATAGTAATATATATATATATATATATGTGCGTTGTATATATATATGTATATATATATATATATATATATATATATATATATATATATATATATATATATATATATATTCAACGTTGTATATATATATATATGTCCATTGTATATATATATATATTCAACGTTGTATATATATATATGCCCGTTGTATATATATATATATATATATATATATATATATATATGTCCGTTGTATATATATATATATATATATTTATATTATATTATATATATATATTATATTATATTATATATATATATATATATATATATATATATATATATATATATGAACACACACAACGGAGAACAACTTGAGTCGCTACTCAATTATCACACTCGCGCGAATTTCACTTGGACTTATGAAGATTGCAAGAGCTTGAAACTTAAGTATTGACTCGATATCTCCTTTGTTAGTTGTTGACTTTCTGAAGTGTTTTCGTTCTGTCCCGATAACATATTTGTTGAGCACTTTCATTTACTGTGTACGTAGCTGTCAGTTTTTTGGTCATACTTCTTCTCAATTCCCTTTCCTTGAGTTTTTTTTCCTTCTCGTCTTAGGTATTACGTCATCTGGCCTCAACATTGTTGGTTTTTCTTTCATAGTACATGCATATACGTATATTGTGTACTTCGACAGTAAACGTTCTTTAAGGCAACTGTTATTGAAGACATCCGACATTTGGCATCGATTAATATTACAGATCGATTTTTTTTAAATAGCTTATAATTCTTCTCGGAGAAATCAAGAAATTCAATTATAAATTGTCTGAAGTTCATTTCGGAAGTAAAGTACAAGGTGAAAATCTTCAACATCCAGATAGGTCGAGACAAATGGTGATTTTCATAGAGCTAGTGACTCTTGTCACATAAACGAGGTGTGACGGGTATTTATATATATATATATATATATATATATATATATATATATATATATATATATATATATATATATATATATATACCACCCGATGGCTATACATGTGGATGACTATATGTGCACCCGTCCGTCGATTGAGCACTTTGGAAGAAAGGATATTTAACGGTTGCTGTTACTATAATGCTAAGCTCTTCGTATCGAATAGAGCACTCTGACAGTTGATAATGCTTTCATCACGTATATAATGCGTTAATTGTTTTTTTCTTCGTAGGCAGCGCCTATAGTCTCGGGTTAAGTATCTCCGACTGATATCAAATCGGTCGAGTTGCGACCTCGGTTTGGAGTAACCTCATGCCTAGCTACACTGAAGAGCTGTGATACTGCCGTCAATGACTATATATATATATATATATATATATATATATATATATATATATATATATATATATACAAGTATAGGATTGGTGTATACGGAATAAATTCCAATAACCAACAAATAATATACTTAAAAGAGTGCTCAATACTGAGTAGAGCAAATATAATTATTTATTCGAAAATTATAACATAAATATGTTATAAAATCACTACAAAAATAGCGATTTTGTTTCAACACTTCCGGTTTCTTATCAAGGGATGATGCTGAATGTAGCATAAAGGTTTTAAAAGGTTGAAATCAATCAAAAACACCTCGCTAAGGGGAAACGTTGTTACAAAAGCTGGACTGACCAATCAAAATACAAAGGTATTTTTTCTTTTTTCCTCCGTAATGTTATAATTTTAAACTTAATATAGATTAAATTTAAATTTTAAAATAGGTAATTTTTAATTTTTAATTTCAAATTTTATCGTATAATTTAATATTTATTAGTTAGAAGAAATTCTATTTTAGCCTAACCCCAACATTAAAGCATTAAATAATTATTATAACCTTAGTTGTCAAGTTTTTTGAATTCTCGTATACTTGTTATTTGATTATGTAACAGCGTTTCTTCTTAGTGCGGGGTGTTTCATTGATTTGAACCTTTTAAAACCCTTTATTCTACATTCAACATCACTGCTTCATAAAACACCATAAGTGTTGAAACAAAATGGCTATTTTTGTAGTGATTTTATTACATATTTATGGTTGATATGCCGTAAAACAAAATAAACCAAACCAATCTAAAAGCCAAGAATAGATATTCTATTCACACAAATTTATCCTAAAAATGTTGTCGTCATTAAATAACCCATTGAGGTTGATATGCCGTACAACAAAATAAACCAAACCAATCTAAACCAAAGAATATATATTCTATTTATACGAATATATGCTAAATATGTTGTCGGCATTAAATAAGCTATTTAGGTTGATATGCCGTAAAACAAAATAAACCAAATAAATCATGTTGCTTTCTTTTTTCTTTCTTTTTTGTGTTTGTCCCATTTCTTCATTCTTTCGGAGTTTTTTTTATTTCGTTATAATTTTCTCTTCTTACTTTCCAACATCTTTCTGTAATACTCGTTTCTCTTTCACTTGCTTTCTTGCTATATTTTTCCCGATCATCTGACTCAGTATTTAACACCAACTAACTCATCGCTGGATAACGAGTGAGTTTCGAACCCGGTTCGTCAATTTAGATTTCCTACTTTATCTTCTAAACCAGCAATTATAAACCGACACAAGAATTGCAAAATAAATAAATAAATAAATAAATAAATAGAAAATCTGGTTTCATCAGTAGAAAATCATAGACTTCTGCAAACCGTGAAATGACCACCATTACGAAAAAGAAGAAAGGGAAAAGAAAGTCCTGTCGCGTCAGGCGAGATTACGAAGGCTGGAAAACGAGTTTTTAAAAGCTTCGATGCATGGGAAATGGGACTTTGTGTCGTTGATTGATTTTGATGTTTCCCACAGCTGAGCATTCCGGCTGAAAAGGGATTGTAGCAGATCGAATATCGATATGAATTAAGTGACAGGTTATGAACGAGAATCTATCTCAAATCTGCTTTTGTCTATTTAAAAACGGTAAATATCTGTCTGTCTATCTATCTATCTATCTATCTATCTATCTATCTATATATATATATATATATATATATATATATATATATATATATATATATATATTACAAAATAATTATTCACTCATATCTATCTGATATTTGAGTATCTATCTATATATCCATTTAATTGTCTTCGTAAGTATGTACCTATCATTCTATCTATCTATCTATCTATCTCTATATATACATATATATATTTATATATATATATTCCAATCAATTATTCACACCAATCTATCTATCTATCTATCTATCTATCTATCTATCTATCTATCTATCTATCTATCTATCTATCTATCTCTCTCTCTCTCTATATATATATATATATATAAATATATATATATACATATATATATATATGTATATTACAAATTAATTATTCACTCATATCTATCTGATTTTTGAGTATCTATCTATATATCAATTTAATTGTTTTCGTATGTATCTATCTAGCATTCTATCGATCTATCTATCTATCTATCTATCTATCTATCTATCTATCTATCTATCTATCTATCTCTCTCTCTCTCTCTCTATATATATATATATATATGTGTATATATATATATATATATATATATATATATATATATGTGTGTATATATATATAGATATACAGATATATTCTAATCAATTATTCACTCTAATCTATCTATCTGTCTATCTATCTATCTACCTATCTACCTAGCTCTAGATAGAAAGAGATGACAATAATGAGATAGATACTGAACAAACATAGATAGATAGATAAATAGATAGATACTTAAACACAAATAGATAGATAAATAGATAGATAGATAGATAGATACTTAAAGATAAATAGATATATAGATATATAGATAGATAAATAGATAGGTACTTAACAAACATAGATAGATAGATAGATAGATAGATAGTTAAATAGATAGATAGATAGATATGAATATGATGTCAAATAATGGACAGACATAAATATAAAAGGTTATGTTTATACTCACACACACACACACACACACACACACAAACACACATATATATATATATATATATATATATATATATATATATATATATATATAAAAATGTATACATATATATTGCCAGAGAGAGTGGAGAATGTTTGAGATAAATAAATCTGAATAGTCTGAGATTGATGGAAAGAGTAAATTGAAATATATATATATATATATATATATATATATATATATATATATATATAGATAGATAGATAGATAGATAGATAGATAGATAGATAGATAGGTAGACACGAATGACTAAGATAGTTCAATAGGTGGATCGAATTTCCGAGGTTTTTGAATGGTGCAGTTAATAGGATGAAATTGAAAAATCTTGTCATTCCTCGTTGCCATGGTGATGCGATTGTACGCTGAGAGATTTTGCTGTTTCCTTATTCAAACCGGGTGGGGGGGGAGGAAGAGAGCCGATCCGTTTGGGGAAAATGTAACGCTTCAACTCTTTGAACTGTTAATGCTCTGAAGGTCTCAAATCCGCGAATTCTATGCTCTTCTGGAATGTTTTCTTGCATCCATTATCGACAACAATTATGACACTAAGTCACCGATAGACTTAATATTTAACCTTTTATTTTAATTTTATTTTCAATTCATTTCATTGGAATTTTAATGAAATTGTCTGTAGACTTCTTTCCTCTGACACGGACCCTCAGGCACGCTATAGCTCACCCCCACCAACAGCCTATCTTTTGTAATATGTTGTTCGAAATATAACGTCCAATTATAGAAATAAACGTTTTGACTGCGTTCCATACGGAGTTGGTTAAACATTTAATTTGGCTCATTAAGTAAATTTTCCACCGAGCCAATATTATAATAGGTACACGAAAATATATTACTCATTCTTAATGATTAAAGAGGCCATTTTTTTTATTAATGCTATATCAATCTCTTTGAAAATTTAGTTCTCAAATACGTAACGTACTCTACGTATAAACTGGAAAATAGGATTACATTGCTCGATAATTAACGTCCGATATCCGAATAAACGTCTTTTATTGCGTTCTAATATATTATTATATTATAGTAGTTACACAAAAGAATTATATTACCATTTCTTAATGATTAAAGTGTCTTTTTGCTAATTTTATATCAGTCATTTTCTGAATGTTGTTTTCAAATACGTGACGCACCCCATGTGCATATTGGGAAATAATATTGGGTTACTCGGAAAATAAGGTCCGACTTTTGAATAAACCATTTTTATTGCGTTCTAATATATATATATATATATATATATATATATATATATATATATATATATATATTAGTTGCACAAAAAATCAGCTTTTCTTAAGGAATAAAGTGCCATCTTTGTTAATTATGTATCAACATATTTGAGAATGTTGTTCACAAATACGTGACGCATACTTTCTATACGCTGGAAAATATTCATAGACATGCAAACGTACGCACCCCCCATATATATATATATATATATATATATATATATATATATATATATATATATAAATATATTAGAATATCCGATGATAGCAAATCCAGGCTTGAGGCAATCGGGTGTCTAGCCACAGTGTTTCGCTCATCAGTGTGGCTAGACGTCCGGTTGCCTCTAGCTAGGATCGAAACCCGACTGGCATTAGTCGGGGATTCTCCCACTAAGCCGTTGGCGCAAGGCAGGGGTGGAGATGAATTTAAGCGTATTTAGATTTAGATAAACACAGTGACTGGGAGAACTCGATTCGTTTTAACGAAGAGTCTTGCATTATTAGCCGTAATAGTCACTGTTTACAAAACCAGACTTCCTCCCCAGTGAGCTCAACTGAAATAAAGTTTTCAGGAGCATATATATTGTCATCCACAGATAGACTGTTTCGCTGTATCACAGCTCTTCAGTGTGGCTCGATGTCTGGCTGCCTCAAGCTAGGATCGAAACCAGACTGAATTTGCGTCAGTCGGGGATTCTACCCCGAAGCCGTTGGCGCACGAAAGTGAATTTAAGCGTATTTATTTTTAGATAAAAACACACTGACTGAGAGAACTCGATTCGATTTGATGATATATATATATATATATATATATATATATATATATAGAGAGAGAGAGAGAGAGAGAGAGATAGATAGATAGATAGATAGATAGATAGATAGATAATATTAGTGGTAAATATACACATACATATGCAATCGTATATCTAAAATATATAAATTAATATACATACATACACATACATATGTGTATAAAAAATAATTTCAAGAGGATAAAATCCAGGTAGAACTCAATGTCCAGGACAGAGTAAGGATATAATAAAAAGACTTAAACACTAATATTCCATGGTCATAATTTATTCCATTGGAATCGTGAAAACGATCCAATTCATCAGACCTACAAATTCAAAAATAAAACAGGAAAAACAACTCCGGGAAAAAAATAAAATTTAGTGAGAGTGTATGCACTTTTCCGGTGTATCTTTGGACATTTTAAAATATTGATATTTCTCTCACTTAAACCGTCTTTGACTCCCATCTTTAAAACATCTCTCTGTTAAATTTTAATCCCCCTTCATCTTTAGACCTTCCCGTTCTTCTCTTGTCTGTTACGCCTCCCTATAGATCTCATTTGCTCTAGCGTCCACCCACCCTCTCATGCATACACTCTCACTAATTTTTTTTTTTTCCCGGAGTTGTTTTTTCTGTTTTCTTTTTAAATTTGTAGGTCTGATGAATTGGATCGTATTTACGATTCCAATGGAATAAATTATGACCATGGAATATTAGTGTTTAAGTCTTTTTAGTGTATATATATATATATATATATATATATATATATATATATATATATATATATATATATATATATATATATATATATATATATATGTGTGTGTGAGACAGGCACTGTTTAATCGTCGAGGTTCAAATTTGCTTCATGATAATTCTCGGCCCCATTAAGAAATTTCGTATTATTCTCTTTGAGAATGTTGGTCTCAAATACATGACGCAACCTGTGTATAGACTGTCCGGTAAATAATGTACGATTTTGGAATAACCATTTTAATTGGGTTCTAATATATTGTTATAGTTATACCAAAATATTTTATTCATCCCTAATGATTAAATTTCCTTTTCGTTAATTCATACTTCTTATATAGGGATAAATGCAGACGATAGGCCACTCTATCATGGCAGTTCCTGTATTCATTCTGCGCATGTACGTCACAAACGCTAATGCTATAGGCGACATTTCCACATCACAGGTCCGATTTTCGAATAAACATTTCAAGAGATTTCTGATAAGTTATTATAATAGTCACACAAAAATATTTTACTCCGTACTAATGATTAAGATGCCAGAATTTAACTTAATATATTATCTACCCTTCATTTTGAACATAAAAAAAAGAAGAAATGCGTTTACATTTTTGGCAATGTGTCCAAGCCTGGCCATAAATCTTCTCAAACATTAACAGAGCATGTAGTGAAGATAGCTACGTTTTATCAGACAGTACGGCACTGGTTTCTGAAGTTCCGCAGAGGGGATACGAGTCTTGAAGATCAATGCGATGGAGGACGTCCATCTGCAATCGGACAATCAGCACCTGAACAAAAATAACCAAACGAAACGAAACCAAAAAGAAAATCCTCTCTACGTACCCAGAATTCCAATTGTCTATTTCTGATCCGAAGCAAAAGGGAATGTGTTTTCCTATTTGAATTTTCTGGTTAATCTTAATTCTTTAGTTAATGATGCGTAAAGCTCATGGCGAGTTCTAGGACAATAAAATATCCAGAGAAATATCAACAACGTTAGCAAAATATTGCAATAACAATCATAAATATGAATGCTGGTCATTATTTTAAGAAGTAAGGGGGTATAAATGATAAGGTTTGGAATTGAACACTTTTTCTATTTTACTGCAACAACTGTTAAACACCTCTATCTTTCCTTCTTTCATTCATTTTCTCACTGAAACCAAGCAGAGTCTTTGTTAGGATGCAGTACAATTCATCATTGCCAACTCAACACCGCCGACTTAACTCCGGGGCATATCAGGACTAAGACAACTAAAGACCTAGACAACTCACCACCAGAAAAACATATTTTGGGCCAACTACATAAGATGATTGCTCCTTTATTTCATTAAAGTTAAGATTTGTTTAGCAATCTGCTTTTACCTGTAGTGCTTTTGGATATTCATCATTCTAGGTGTTGTGTAAAAGAATATATACAGCTTAGGGAAGGGACAACTCAAAACCGACGACTGAGCGCCGAGAGAACTCAACACCACCGACTGAGCGCCGGGACAACTCAACACCACCGACTGAGCGCCGAGAGAACTCAACACCACCGACTGAGCGCCGGGACAACTCAATACCACCGACTGAGCGCCGGGACAACTCAGCACCACCGACTCTGCGCCGGGACAACTCAACATCGCCAACTACGCGCCGGGACAACTCAACACCACCGAAAGAGCACCGGGACAACTCAACCCTGCTGACTGAGCGCCAGGACAACTCAACACCGCAGATTGAGCGCCAGTATAACTGAACACCGCCAACTCTACACTGCCGACTGAACATCACCGACTGAGCGCCGGGACAACTCAACACCACCAACTGAGCGCCGAGAGAACTCAATACCACCGACTGAGCGCCGAGAGAACTCAGCACCACCGACTGAGCGCCGGGACAACTCAACACCACCGAAAGAGCGCCGGGACGACTCAAAACCGCCAACTCAATACCGCTGACTGAACACCAGCGACTGAGCGGCGGGAAAGTCAACACCACCAACTCAACACTGCTGACTGAACACCACCGATCGGACATCTCAGGACCAAGACAACTCAGCACCAGAAAAATCTAACATTTTTATAACCAATTAAAAATAATTTATTAAGGATTAAATCCTTAATTAGTGAATGTTTTTCTTCAAACAAGGCATTTGAAAAGACATTACGAAAAATAAGAATCAGTTTTTGTTTGTAATTATTTTAATAAAATAAATCATAAAGAAATTAATTTTAAAAAAAGTAAATTGACATATAAAAAAAATTTCAATAAAACACTTTTTTAAAATTATTTTTTAATAAACTAATTCGTAAAATGCCAAACGTTATGAAGCAGTTTTTTTGTTTTTAATTATTTTCCCTAAAGCAAATCGTCATGCAATTTCGTTTTTAATAAAGCAAATCGACATTCTAAAATTTTTTTTATAAGAAATAATTTAATAATTTATAACTTACTTTTTATTAAAAATAAATCTAAGAGAATGCAAACACTGGCAACAAGTCTGGGAGAAGGAAAAACTCTGATTTCAAAACTGTATTTTGCCCTGACGAAGCACATACTATGCAGCTACGAGAAAGGATCGTTTGCTTTGACTCCATGTTCCCGACCGAGGTCGATTCCAGATGATTATTTCGACGTGTGAACTCACATATGTCTCAGTCACTGGGCAGACGAGTGTGTCTACTTTGTTTTATGTGTTTCCGATATCATAAGCGCCAATGCGTTCCTTCGACACATACGTACGAGTTGCATAGATTAGAGGGGCATAATGGTGCGTCCTTCTGCGTATATTAATAGTGCTGATGTGTGTCTTTCATTTGTGCGTCTATAGTGATGTGCTTAAAATTCTTTGAGCAGGATTGTACAAAAATGCATATAGAACGTGGGTGGACTTTATGAACGTCATTTTCAGGCTGGTGCATGTTTGCATAAGACTAGTCTATGAATTTACGGACATATATATATATATATATATATATATATATATATATATATATATATATATATATATATATATATATATATGTATGTATTTATGTATGTATGTATGTATGTATATCCTATGAGTGTGTGAGAGATGCTGTTTGTTCAGTTATTGCAAGAGAAGGTGACAATGTCCGATTTGCCTGTCAGTATCCATAAAGCTTCATCATATGAAAAGCATTTATTGGTGTAATGCAGATCGACGTGAATGCGAACGAAAATATATTCAATAATAGAGAAGAGAAAAGAGGGAATGTCGGGAAATGACGTTAAATTGACGGAGAAAATAAAAAAAACATAAGAAAAATAATGAAGGTATGCGGCACAAAGTTAAGTGAAGGTGGTTCCAATATGAAGAAAGGAAAAAAAATAGATAGGAAGGAAGGAAGGAAGGAAGGAAGGAAAAGAATGAAATTTAAGCGAAGGTGGTTTAAATAAGAAGAAAGGAAAGGAAAGGAAAGGAAAGGAAGCGAAAGAAAGAAATAAGAAAAGAAAGTGAAAGTGGTTTAAATATGAAGAAAGGAAAAGAATAGAAAGAAAGGAAGAAAGGAAGGAAGGAAGGAAAGGAAAAGAATGAAATGTAAGCGAAGGTGTTTTAAATAAGAAGAAAGGAAAGGAAAGGAAGCAAAAGAAAGAAAGAAGAAAAGAAAATGAAAGTGGTTTAAATATGAAGAAAGGAAAAGAAAAGAAAGAAAGAAAGAAAGAAAGAAAGAAAGAAAGAAAGAAAGAAAGAAAGAAAGGAAGAATGAATGAAAGAAAGGAAGGAAAGGAAAAGAATGAAATTTAAGCGAAGCTGGTTTAAATAAGAAGAAAGGAATAGAAAGGAAGGAAGGAAGGAAATAAGGAAGGAAGGAAGGAAGGAAGGAAGGAAGGAATTAAATTTAAGCGAAGCTGGTTTAAATAAGAAGAAAGGAAAGGAAAGGAAGCGAAAGAAAGAAGAAAAGAAAGTAAAGTGAAGGTCGTTTAAATAAGAAGAAAGGGAAAAAAGAATGATATGAAGAGAGAAAGAAAAGTAAAGGAAGACAGAAATAAAGAAAGAAAAGAAAAGAATAGAAAATGAAAAAAAACGAAGAAAAGAAAAAAATGAAAGGAAAAGAAAGACGAGAGAAAGTAAGGAAAACGTAGAAAAGAAAGAAAGGGATAGAAAGAATGTATGAATGAAAAATAGAAAGAAACAAAGAAACAAAGTAAAAGAAACAAACAAATAAAAACTAAGAAAATTAAACAAAGAAAGGAAAGGAAAGAAGACGATATAAAGGAAAAGAAAGAAAGAAAGGAAAACAAATAAATGAAAGGAAAATAAAGAAAGAATAAAAAAAGAATGAAAGTAAAAGAAAGAAAAGAATAGAGTTAAAAACGAAAGAAAGGAAAAGAAAGAAAGAAAGGAAAACAAAGAAATGAAAGGAAAAGAAAGAAAGAAAGAAAGAAAGACAGAAAGAAAAGAATAGAGATAAAAACGAAAGAAAGGAAAAGAAAGAAAGGAAAAGAAAGACGATAGAAAGGAAAAGAAAGAAAGAAAGAAAGAACGGTAAACAAAGAAAAGTAAGGAAAACAAAGAAAGAAAGAAAGTAAGTAAGTAAGTAAAAGGAAGAAAAGAAAAGAAAGAAAAACTAAAGAAAGAAAACGAAAAAAAAGAAAAATATATAAGGATGGCATCGACCAAATAGAGATGTTTTGAGCAATGAGAGTTGGAGAAGATCGAAAGAAGGAAAGCAATAAGGAAAATGAATTAAAGGAAGTAAAACCGCCATAAGAGAGTGGGGGAGAAAAAGAAAGAAAAAAAGAGAAAAGGAAGAATGATGGACTAGAATAAAATAGATTGTATGGCATTTGAAAAACTCATCGCGATTTGCATAATAATAATAATAATAATAATAATAATAATAAAAGTAAGGAAATTATCCTTATTCTTATATTATTTTTATTTCCATTTATGTTGCTTTGCCGTTTAACAGGTTCCTTTTCCAAGCTTTTACCTGAGACCCGTGCTGAAGAAAGGTTTTTATTAGTAAGTTATTGCGTATATTATAAAGTTGGACGAATATGTTTGTAGCTTTTTCCAGAAGTCGGCGTTTGAACATGTGATTCCGTTTTGCATAAAGATTGAACCTTGAACATATGTCCATATTTTGAAAGGAGACATTTCAACGCCTCTTTCTATACGATTCGTGAGTGGGCTGTAAAATTTATCATGTTTTTATGTTTGTTGAGTCTTGAGTCAATGTTGAATCTCGCCTATTGCATGGAATAATAATGCAACACAAAATGTACTTAGAACAAGAATGTATTATAACAAGAAAGTGTACACAATAAGTACATATAGTATTTCTGTATATTCTGGGAAGACGTTCCTGGAGAATGTGTTGACTAAGTCGCAGTCGGGCAGAGTCTCTAGTTGGATCTCGTGATTCCCTCTCGTCTTCCGGTACCAACCATATTTATATAGTCGGTACCCCGCTATGCAGATTAGGTGGATCCTACCACAACAATGTTATAAAGTAAAAATGGTGGAAATTGACTTGTATTTTCGTCATGTGACGCGCTTTTAATTCTGGAATGAAAAAAAAAGAAAAAGAAAATCGGTGTACTAACAGCAATATATATATATATATATATATATATATATATATATATATATATATATATATATATAACTCTACAATTTTTACCTACTCAAATGTAATATTATCCCCTATCTCTATCTTCCCTCCCCTACCTCTCAATCTTTGGACGCTTGTGAGATGATGTGCCTAAACTCTTGACCGATGTTTATCAGCGAAAACATTTCCACAGACCAATCAACATTAAACACCCGGTCCATCCATCACCAAGTTGCTATCAACAAGCACTATTGTTTCACTCCGACACCTATATATATTTTTCGTATGTATATTTTTCTTCTCAAACAAATGTAAAAAAGGAAGTGACATTTCACATCCGGCTTGCCTACAAGCAGGATTGTTCATAACAATTTTCGACCCTCACCCGTCGATGTGCAGCTGAAATGCACTAAAACCAAGTAGCATCTTTGTAGTGAGTAAAATGGTTTTGTCTATATGATAAAATTGTAATAAATATATATATATATATATATATATATATATATATATATATATATATATATATATGTATTGAGGACAATAGTCCGAATATATATATATATATATATATATATATATATATATATATATATATATATATATATATATATATATATGTGTGTGTGTGTGTGTATGTATGTATTTTTGGACTATTGTCCTCATCTTCAAGTGGATAAAGGCGATGGGTAGATCCAGTGTGAGTTCAATACCCGGTTAAGGCAGTGGAGAACTTTCAGAAGGAAAATTAACAGGAGATAACTGATAACCGGACATCCATTAAACATACCACATGGAACAAGAATAGTTTACCACAGCGAGCGAAATAAAGGGTATAGTTCGACATTCCAAACACCTGAAGAAGGCCGGAGCGTACAGCGGCCAAAACGTTGTAATAAATATGGCGAAAAAGATGAGGACAATAGTCAGAATAATGTAAATAATGTACACAATACCTCATCTCAGAAATATATATATATATATATATATATATATATATATATATAAAAAGATAATCCTAAGCGGATCTTCAGGGAAGATGGCTCTTCATATATATATATATATATATATATATATATATATATATATATATATATATATATATATATATATATATATATACCAAATATTGTATTTCGCCAAAAACTTCATTTAGTGTATTTTCCGACGATAACGTTTTCATGGCAAGCAGTTTTGGAAATGTAGTGCTTTAAAAATCTAGATTTAATAATATTAAATAAAATTAAATGTTATCTTATCTGTATTCAGACATTCGCAGAAATTAAATCCTTTATTAGGAGATTTGTAGATAAATGTGGGTGTAATTCCGTGAAACTCAGAGAACTGTCATGAGAAGTAAACATTTAATATAATTACCACCTTCTCAATCTATCTGTGAAGCTATGCATATATATGTATATATATATATAGTCCATATATTTATATATATATAATAACATATATATATATATATATATGTATATAGTGCATATATATATATATATTATATATATATATATAGTGTATATATGTGTATATATATATATATATATATATATATATATATATATATATATATATATATATATATATATATATATATATATATATATGTGCAACTCTTCTGGTATTGAGGTTACTGCTCGGATTTGAGGAAGAAAAGTCTACTGTTATTTTTAATTTGTACAGTTTAAGATACAAAAGGAAGATTATAATGTTGATTTGGCTCTATTATAAACTGTAGTTTGAATATATGAATATACAAAATATCATTGACACTAATGAAATATATATATATATATATATATATATATATATATATACATTTGCAAAAGAGAAAAACGGTAACCAGATACAGTTGACAACGTTTTAGCTTCGTAAGCATTATTCCTTCTTTAGGTCAATCTGTACATAACATGTCGTGTTTTAACACTGACTTAGAAAAAGTGATTAAACAAAAAGGTCATGTATATATATATATATATACATATATATATATATATATATATATATATATATATATATATATATATATATATATATATATATATATATTGTGTGTATTTAGGCAGCATTTTTTCATTAATACATGTCTCATTAAATAATATAGATAAGCGTTGTCTATATATTTTATGTAAGTTTTTTTCATATAGTCTGATAATCTTAATAACATTATCATTAAATAATGAAAGAAAATCACAATATTGATACATACTTTTTTTTATTTAATCCAATCTGAGCTTTCGGCTTACATAAGCCATTATCAAAGATGACAATTACACAATATATTTATGCAATACACGAACAAGAAATTGATGATAGTATTATTTGTTTACATGGATGATTTCCAAGCAACGATAAACACGTGCATATAAAACGCTGAAAGCGAAAATCGCACGACAGCTCATGACGTCACACATGACCACGCGAGAGTGAATCCGATGAGTATTGAGTATGGAAAGCCGTTGGTATGAACCAATGACTTCTGTTACTAATTATAGGCATTTAAGGATATTTTTGGAGATTTAATAGTTTATTTTGTTCAGGTTAGGTTTCAACTGTTTTATGTATATAGCTTCAAGAATTTTTAGTTTTTGTTTATTGTTTTCATGTTTAAGTATAGTTGTGTTTTCGACGAGGATTTTCCGGAATTGTGTATGCGGCCGGGCATGTTGTTTTAAATGTCTAAAAATGTTAGAGTTATCATTCAAATGTAGTGTCAAGCGTCGTGAAAGCGAGTTTGTGGTGTGACCAACATAGATATTATTTAGTTCGTTGGAGATACAATCTCCCAAAGGGCACCTGAATTTGTAAACTATGTTGTTTTTTTTCAAATCGCTAACCTGGGGAGAAGAATCATTTCGAATAATTGAGTTGGATATTTTAGATTTAGTGTAGTATATAATTAACTTAATTCTTTTGCTAGGATCTGTTGTGGATATGTTAGTATTTACTAATTTTTTTAGTATATTTTCATCTTGTTTACAATTAGTATGCATTTGATTACGCTATAGGAGATTAATATGTTTGAGATTAGTAGAAGCAGTATTATGTACTATTTGCTTAGTATTGAGATTTTTAAGAAAGCATCTTATTTGTTCATCAATTATATAGTTTGGAAAACTATTATTAACAAGTGTTTGTTTTATATTCTTTCGTTCACTGTAAAAAATCTGTTTTGTGGATGAATTAGTTTCTGCACGGTGTATTAGATTTTTTATAATTGCTATTTTGTAGTAATATGGGCATTCGCTCTTGTAGTTAAGTGTACATGAATTTATGCTAGTAGGTTTTTTATATGGCGAAATAGTAAATTTGTTATTATTTGTATAGGACGGAGAGGATAGTTAGGTTTATGTGTTTTTATATTGCCGTATATGTAACCAGGCCTATAATCACCAACAACCTTAGGGAGTTTTATCCTCTCCGTCCTATCATATCACAAATTCCAACTCCTGTATATCAACTAACAAAATACATCAACCAACTCATTACTCCTTATCTTTCTAGTAAATATAGTGTTAAGTCAACATTAGAAGTAATCCAAATCCTAAAAAGCGAAAAACCCGACAATGAAATCATAGCTTCAATTGATGTTGAAAACTTATTTACCAATGTCCCTGTTAGTGAAACTATTGACATAATTATAAGAAATATATACAGTAACTCATCTTTACCCCCACTTAAAATTAATCCTAATATATTACGGAAACTACTATTAGCTTGTACTACTGAAGTCCCTTTCTTAGATCATAATAATAATATATATATACAATGTGATGGTGTCTCTATGGGTTCAGTACTGGGTCCGACATTTAGCAATTTCTATATGTCGAACCTGGAAAATAAGATATTTACAGACTTTAAAAAACCATCCATCTATGTAAGATACGTTGATGATATTCTTATGTTAGTTGAAAATACAGATGAAATACTTCAACTCCAAAAATGTTTCCAAAATAATTCTGTCCTCAAATTCACGTATGAACTCAATACTAATAATAAAATTCCTTTCCTTGACATATTGATAAACACAAATATTAACAAATTTACTATTTCGCCATATAAAAAACCTACTAGCATAAATTCATGTACACTTAACTACAAGAGCAAATGCCCATATTACTACAAAATAGCAATTATAAAAAATCTAATACACCGTGCAGAAACTAATTCATCCACAAAACAGATTTTTTACAGTGAACTAAAGAATATAAAACAAACACTTGTTAATAATAGTTTTCCAAACTATATAATTGATGAACAAATAAGATGCTTTCTTAGAAATCTCAATACTAAGCAAATAGTACATAATACTGCTTCTACTAATCTCAAACATATTAATCTCCTATATCGTAATCAAATGCATACTAATTGTAAACAAGATGAAAATATACTAAAAAAATTAGTAAATACTAACATATCCACAACAGATCCTAGCAAAAGAATTAAGTTAATTATATACTACACTAAATCTAAAATATCCAACTCAATTATTCGAAATGATTCTTCTCCCCCGGTTAGCGATTTGAAAAAAAACAACATAGTTTACAAATTCAGGTGCCCTTTGGGAGATTGTATCTCCAACGAACTAAATAATATCTATGTTGGTCAAACCACAAACTCGCTTTCACGACGCTTGACACTACATTTGAATGATAACTCTAACATTTTTAGACATTTAAAACAACATGCCTGGCCGCATACACAATTCCGGAAAATCCTCGTCGAAAACACAATTATACTTAAACATGAAAACAATAAACAAAAACTAAAAATTCTTGAAGCTATATACATAAAACAGTTGAAACCTAACCTGAACAAAATAAACTATGAAATCTCCAAAAATATCCTTAAATGCCTATAATTAGTAACAGAAGTCATTGGTTCATACCAACGGCTTTCCATACTCAATACTCATCGGATTCACTCTCGCGTGGTCATGTGTGACGTCATGAGCTGTCGTGCGATTTTCGCTTTCAGCGTTTTATATGCACGTGTTTATCGTTGCTTGGAAATCATCCATGTAAACAAATAATACTATCATCAATTTCTTGTTCGTGTATTGCATAAATATATTGTGTAATTGTCATCTTTGATAATGGCTTATGTAAGCCGAAAGCTCAGATCGGATTAAATAAAAAAAAGTATGTATCAATATTGTGATTTTCTTTCATTATTTAATGATAATGTTATTAAGATTATCAGACTATATGAAAAAAACTTACATAAAATATATAGACAACGCTTATCTATATTATTTAATGAGACATGTATTAATATATATATATATATATATATATATATATATATATATATATATATATATATATATATATATATATATACGCATGTTTCATTAAAAACGACAGACAAGAAACTACGATTGAGCTTTTTCTTTAATTTTTCTTGGGTTCGAATAAGAGCTTTCTTGACAGGACTTATGGTGTGTAAGAACTCCATTAGAAACATACTAGTAGAAAACACAAATATATTTACTGCATCCACCTGTAAAAAAAGGTTAAAAATAATGGAGTCTTTAATAATAAAAAAAAAAGCCAACACTTAACAATATTAACTACGAACAAAGCCACAATGTGCTAACCGTATTCAGAAATTAAAGCATCCCTACTACACACTATGACATACACATAATTTACACATTCTATTAAGCTGAAAACTGAATCATCCGTGATAATGGCTAAAGGTATAGCCGAAAGCGCTCGGATACATAAAACATTTGGACAGTTCTTACACACCCTTTGTCCTGTAAAGAAAGCTCTTGTTCGAACACAAGAAAAATTAAATAAAAAGCTCAATCGTAGTACCTTGTCTGTCGTTTTTAATGAAACATGCATAAACGAAGGATTGCTGCCTAAACATACAAATATATATATATATATATATATATATATATATATATATATATATATATATATATATATATATGAAGGGTATCCATAAAGTTCGTGTTATAACTTTATTTGTATTTGCGATAGAAATAATTTTTAAAAAGGATTAGAAAGAAGTAAATCTATATGTTTTAAGGTTTTATTGAAATTTTATTTAAGTTTCCACATGTCCTCCATCATTAGCAATACAAAGGGTAATACGACTTTGCAGTTCACGGAAAACATTTGCCAACTGATTTACAGTAATATCTGAAATCACATTAGTTATTTTAGCTATAGTTAAAACTCGGTACATTAAACTTTATAAAAAGATTTACACATTATTTCTATCGCAAATACAAATAAAGTTATAAATTTTTAAAGTGCACACGCACTTTATGGACACCCTGTATGTGTGTATATATATATATATATATATATATATATATATATATATATATATATATATATATATATATATATGAATAATAAAATATAGTCTTAAGGTAACTATATTTATGGGTTAAAGTGCTTAATATAAGGAAAAGATCGTATATAAATCTAACAGCGATAGCTTTGTTTATCCAAAATGTAATTGCTGTAACGGGACCATAAACTTCCAGTGACCAAAAACACTATTTAAAAAAAAAAACTACTCAGTGCAGAGTAGAGCGACTAATATTTATTTAAAAAATTGTAACAAGTATGTAATAACATCACTACAAAAATAACTATTTTGTTTCAACAATTCGGGTGTTTTCTCAAGTGAGGGTGTTTTATAATTTGCAACACCATCACGTGAGAAGACACCGGAAGTGTTGAAACAAAATGGCTATTTTTGTAGTGTTGTTATAACACACTTATGTTATAATTTTCAAATATATATATGTTTATTATAAATAGAGCATTTACTTTATTATTTGTATCTATAAAAAGAATGTTACACATCAAAAAAATGTCTTAAAATAATTGTCCATTTCATAATGTGTGACGTCATTTGTTTACATTTGATACGCCATGAGCAGATATGAATGTACGTGAGAGATTCATGGAAGATTGAAGTTTAAAGATAGTAAAATCGACTTCGATAACCGAACGCTCCCCTGTGGCCGAATCGGTTAAAAGGCACGTCAGGCTATATGACGGTTGCGTATAGGATGCAGGACGAATACTTTTTATGAAAAGTTCTCGGACATTCAGGCCGGTAAATGTTGTTTAATACTGTTTATTATAAAACAGAGTATTTACTTAAATACTTGTATGTATAAAAAGAATGTATAAACATAAAAAAATGTCTTCAAATATATTATTAACTTTGGACATAATATCCTGACCGTGTTTTGAAAAAAAAAATGAAAATATTTTATAAAACATACATACTATTTCTTATTTTAACAATTAAAATACAATCCTTGAAAATGGCTAAATCTATAGCCGAAAGCGCTCGGATAAAAAGAACATTCGGCCAGTTTTTATATAATTTATCATTTGAAAAGAAAAAAATGATTAGATCACATGAGAAATTGTATACAAAACTAAATAAAAGCACATTGTCTGTCGTTTTCAATGATATGTGCTTATATATATATATATATATATATATATATATATATATATATATATATATATATACATATATATATATATACATATATATACATATATATACATATATATATATACATATATATATATATATATACATATATACATATATATATATATATATATATATATATATATATATATATATATATGTATATATATATATATATGTAGATATATATTAGTCAAAACCCAGTTAGGTCCGGACCGAGCACGACTGCTAGTTTCATCCGCTTTCACGCAATCACTAGAAAATCGGTGGCTATAGTTCGTAAAATAGACAGCCTTATACCACCATTCGAGTTCAAGATAGTGAGATAGTGAGGCAACCAATCCCGTCAGGGAGAGGGTAACCTATCCGACCAAGATTAAAAATACCCGAAAACTAAAAGAAAAATGTTTTTAAAAAATCCACTAAAAACTGTCTTTATTTAATCAACACAGAGAACCTATCCTGCTAGACATGATAACCGACAGGAAGTGCAGCATCTTGCTCTTTCTTGGGCTCCCGTTTTCTATTCACCTGACGTGGAGTGATTATCTTCAATCAGTTTCTAAGTCTACTGCCAGGTAATTTGTCTTGCCAGAAAATTCTTTTCGTCGGAATTCCACTTGCACACTTATAAAAATATATCATTTGTTCGCGTATTGCTGTCATATCTTGTCCGGTGCTCCTGTTGCACGTTTAGAGATTCTTGACAGTGCTCAATAAAGAGTAGAGCGATTAGTAGTTATTTAAAACAATCGCAGTAATGAAAACTTTGGAATCCCAAATTTCAAGAGTACGTGTCCGGAGCCAACCCGGAATGATTTTAATTTGCACACGGCGTCGGCCTTGTCCCAAAACGGTGTGAAAACTTAGGCTATGGCCTTAACGAGTAAACTTGAAAAAGCGTCTCACAATAATACATTGATATTCGCCGCATTTATTGTATATATATATATATATATATATATATATATATATATATATATATATATATATATATATATATGTAAAGACAGAGACGGTTAGGATAAAAATGAAAAACGGAGGGTAGAAGAAAACGTAGTGGAAAAAAGAAATCTATCCCTTTCTTTAGAAATTGCTTTGTTTAGGTTAGAATACGAATCTGAGCACATATGTCTATTTCTAGCTAGATAAAGGTGGGGGAGTGAAAGATTTGTTTCAATAATTGAAAAGAAATGTATATAAGAAAGAAAGAAAGAAAGAAAGAAAGAAAGAATAAAATAAAGAAAGAAAAAGGAAAAAATGATAAAAGAAAGAAAGAATAAAAATAAACCCTAAAGAGTCAGGAAAACCTCCCTAGCTTTCACCTAAACGGATATTCAGGTAAATTGGACGATTTGTTTCGCCCTGTTTTATGTTTTTAGTTCTTTCTTTTTTAATTTACCATTTTTTTTCCTCGGGTACCAATTTGTTTTGACATATCTACAAGTTGGGCTATCCAATTTTTTCCAAACGAATATTACTATATATATATATATATATATATATATATATATATATATATATATACGAATACAGAGTGGTATAGATGAAATAAAATGCCCATAGCCAAAATCACTATTTTTTTTTTAAAAGTGCACAATACAAAGTTGAGCGAATAATATTTTTTTAAAAAAATAGTCACTACAAAAATAGCCATTTTGTTTCAACACTTCTGGTTTCTTGTCAAGTAATGGTTTTCTTTTTACTTGCCTGGTATCTCGACTTCAGGTAAGTTCTCACGTGATGTGCCGTCCAACTTACTTTTCTACAAATATTTTCATGGTGATCTTTTTCACCTGGTACGCCGAATACATGTATTTAAACTGCTACTAGATTGGCCCTATATGTTCCATACGTTTACTGTTGAAATAGCGAGATGCAACCGACATTCTACTCCGACATTTTCTTTTCTCGCATTTTCTGCCTGTGGAACTCGCTTGTCTGTAGGTAGGCTTTTTCTGTGTTTCAGTCTGTAGTGATGAATGTGTGTACACATATATCTGCATGTTGTTTTCATTTCCATTCACCTACTCTTATATTTTTTTACTCGTGTATGTGCACTAGTGCGTATATAAGTATATATGAAATATATTTTCTGTATATATTTGTGTGTTTTGAGTTTTCGTTTTTATATACTAGATGGTGTTATTTTTCTGCGTATATATCTATTTTTCTCTCTATGTCTATATCTTTGAGGGTCCTTTCTTTCCCCAATGTTTGTTTTTATACATGTATATTTGCCCGTATAAGTTATATTTTAATAATTGGTTAGAATTTGTTTAATAACACTTTCAAACTTGAATATTTCTTGGTAGGTGTATCGGCGTGTCTTTGTCAATGTATGTGTGTATATGTACGTGTCTTTTTCGGTGTCTGTGTGTATGGTCACTTGTGTGTAACTTTAAAGTTCACTTACGTGCACTCTGTAACCGCTTGCGTGCTATTGTTTTAATTATTATTATTATTATTTCACCTGTGGAGTCTTGTGATTTCTTGCTCACCTGCCACATAAAATCTTCCAAAATTTGAATGCAACGTTAATCGCCATCTGCAGTCTACTTGAATCCTGTTCCTTTCTTGTCTTTTTTCTAGCCTCTCCTCACTAAATTCTACTCATTCTCTTTCATTACCTCTAACTACCTGCGTCTTAGTGACATTGACTCCTTGCTAGAAGTTAAATGATTCAAAGCAAAACAAAGCCGAGGAGTAAGCTAAAAAAAAAAAAACAACACACGATCTGAACAAAATCTCCTTAGAGAAATCTAATGTCAGATCAGATTTTGGGAAGTGGTCTATGTTAAGTAATCTTTAAAATCATCACACTCATATCACCCACTCCGGACATATATATATATATATATATATATATATATATATATATATATATATATATATATATATATATATAGATATATAGATATATATATAGAGAGAGAGAGGGGGAAAAATAAAATTCAGTGAGAGTGTATGCACTTTTCCGGTGTATCTTTGGACATTTGAAAATATTCCTATTTCTCTCACTAAACCGTCTTTGACCCCACCTCTTTAAAAATTATCTCTGTTAAATTTTAATCCCTCTTCATCATTAGACCTTCCTGTCCTTCTCTCGTCTGTTACCCCTCCCTATAGCTTTCATTTACTCTAGCATTCGTACCACACTCTCATACATACACTCTCACTAAAATTTATTTATTTTATTTTTTTTTTTTTTCCGGAGTTGTTTTTTCTGTTTTCTTTTTGAATTTGTAGGTCTGATGAATTGGATCGTTCTTACGATTCCAATGGAATAAATTATGACCATGGAATATTAGTGTTTAAGCCTTTTTATTATATCCTTACTCTGTCCTAGACATTGAGTTCTACCTGGATTCTATCCTCTTGGAATTATTTTTTATACACATATGTATGTGTATGTACGAATATTTATTTATATATTTTAGATATACGATTGCATATGTATGTTTATATTTACCACTAATATTATATATATATATATATATATATATATATACACATATATATATATATATATATATATATATATATATATATATATATATATATATATATTACAGCAAAAAAATAAAAATTATCTCAACACAGGTATAGTCAATTTCAAACCATTCTTTAAACGGCTATCATCAGCCTCCCTTATAAAAGTTGTAATACATACATATGTACGTCCTGGGTAAGACGTTAAAATACATCCGCGTCCTGGGTAAGACGTTAAACTATGTCCAGCAGCAAGGCCTCTGATCAGAAGGTTTTGAGGTGCCTGGAACTACCTCTTAATTGCTGGTGTTCCCAGATTCACCCTGACCCTGTGTGGTAGCACCTGTTAGGGTTATAGCTATGGGCAAATAGGTAACTATTACCAGCAATACTTTTTGGGAAGAAATTATTACCAGCTATACAATTTTGAAGGAAATATATTACCAGAAACAGATTTTTGATAAAACAAAATATTGCTAGTAATAGAAAATTTTGTCGGCGTTGAGTAGCCCATTGGTGTTGATATACCTTAAAACAAAATAAACCAAACCAATCTAAACCAAAGAATACATATTCTATTCATACGAATTTATCCTAAAAATATTGTCGGCATTGAATAACCCATTGAGGTTGATATGTCGTAAAACAAAATAAACCAAACCAATCTGAACCAAAAAATACAGATTCTATTCATACGAATCTATCCAAAAAATGTTGTCGGCATTGAATAACCCATTGAGGTTGATATGCCTTAAAACAAAATAAACCAAACCAATCTGAACCAAAGAATACATATTCTATTCATACGAATCTATCCTAAAAATGTTGTCGGAATTGAATAACCCATTGAGGTTGATATGTCGTAAAACAAAATAAACCAAACCAATCTAAACCAAAGAATACATATTCTATTCATACGAATTTATCCTAAAAATGTTGTCGGCATTGAATAACCCATTGAGGTTGATATGTCGTAAAATAAACCAAACCAATCTAAACTAAAGAATACATATTCTATTCATACGAATCTATCCTAAAAATGTTGTTGGCATTAAATAAACCATTCAGGTTGATATGCCTAAAACAAATAAACTAAACCAATCTAAATCAAACATATATATATATATATATATATATATATATATATATATATATATATATATATATATATATATATATATATGAAGACAGAAAAATGCGGTGCACTTAATAACGATGCTGACAATGACGGAGGAAAGAATGATTAAAGGAAGCGGGTGAAAGAAAGTGAGAAAGCAGTTGAAAAGAAAACAATCACTTTTGCTGCATCTTCCCGCTGGTGTGGAGATCTACGCCATCATGGCGTCTCTCATAATCATCCCATAAGTATTTTCCATTAAAGGCATACCTTCAAAAAAACAAAAAAATAAAAATAAATAAAAACAACGAATCGGTCATTAGCGCTAAATAACTTATCATTTATTCAAGCGTTGAAACGTATTCACGCTATTTAAAAATTATTTCCACTGTTTCTCGTCTTTCCGCCGAGAAACAAAAAAAAAATTGAAGGAAAATGATAGATTTTGTGTCCACTGTTTTTCTTCCATTAAGTCGAGCTACGTCTCTGATGTGAACGTTCACGCATGCGTAGTGACAGTCATCACGCGTCGTCACAAGCAATGACAAATACAATATGACATCAGTGTTTACTCAGACGTATCTGGGAAATCAATATCCTACACAATAGTTCGCACTTGCTAAAAAATAAAACTATTTGCTCTCGGTGCAAATAGTTCTTACAAGCTATGAACAGTAATTTATTTTATTTTTTCTCAGTATGCTATAAATGTGGCCTTGTGTCAAACACAGTCAATGCAGCTGTTATCGCTAAAGGAAAACGTTCAGAACTTTTTTATTTCATTGTTCCGATGAAAGCTCAGACTTTTACTGCTAGAACATGCCTAGCTACTTCCATAGGGTCTAATCAGCCTCATTTCCCCCGTATTCCGAATGTAAGCGGAATATTTCACTACGACAGATCTTTCCCTGGAAATAGTTATTTTATAGAACGGTGTCCAGTGTCGAAGCTTTCATGAACACTAAAATTTAAACTTGACCTTTTCAACTTGTGTGTCAACCGTTACCTAAGGGATTGAAATTGGAAATTGGAGACCCGAGTTCGAATTCAAGCTGAGTTCGTTTATTTCACTTAAGCGCAAATACATTTTGAAAAGGTATGAATACGCCTCTTCTCCCATGAGCTGTGGATAAAAGAGTTGGGCTTGTGTCAGTAAAAGATCTCCAAAATATTCTTAAAATCTAAAACATTTCCCGGCCTTAAACAAGCTACCGGGGTTGATAAACTGTAAAAAATACATGCATTATTTACATTATTCGGACTGTTATCCTCATCTTCATTACCATATTCACAACGTTTCGGCCGTTGTACGCTCTGGCCTTCTTCAGGAGATTGGAATTTCGAACCGAAGCCTTTATTTCGTCCACCCGGGTAGATTCTTCTAGTGCCACAGGCTATGCCTCTTCTGGGTGTCTCAGCTATTTCCCTTTAACTCAATTCATGGTCCAGTGGATAAAGACGTTGCTTAGATGCAACGATTAGACCCAAAGTGTTTTAATACCAGGCCACATCAGCTGAGTTAAAGGGAAATGACTGAGACATCCGGAAGAGGCATGGTACGTGGAACTAGAACAATCTACCCCGGTAGACGAAATAGATTTTTCGGTTCGAAATTCTAATCACCTGAAGAAGTCTGGAGCGTACAACGGCTGAAACGTTGTGAATATGGCAATGAAGATGACGATAACAGCCCGAATAATTTAAATAATGCAAGTAAGCATAATACTTCATCATAGAGATATAGATGCCGAAACGTTGTGAATATGGTAATGAAAATGACGATAACAGTCCGAATAATGGGAATAATGCAAGTAATCATAATACCTCATCTCAGAGATATAGAGGCCGAAACGTTGTGAATATGACAATGAAGATGACGATAACTGCCCGAATAATTTAAATAATGCAAGTAAGCATAATACTTCATCATAGAGATATAGATGCAGAAACGTTGTGAATATGGTAATGAAAATGACGATAACAGTCCGAATAATGGAAATAATGCAAGTAATCATAATACCTCATCTCAGAGATATAGAGGCCGAAACGTTGTGAATATGACAATGAAGATGAGGATAACAGTCCGGATAATGTAAAAAAATGCAAGTAATCATAATACTTCATCTCACAGATATAGAGGCCGAAATGTGAATATCGCACTGAAGATGAGGATAACAGTCCGGATAATGTAAATAATGCAAGTAATCATAACACATCATCTCAGAGATATAGAGGCCGAAACGTTGTGAATATCGCATTGAAGATGAGGATAACAGTCCGAATAATATAAATAATGCACGTATTTTTTACAACCTCTAAACCTTTGAGCCTACCGTCGTATTATAATATTTTTATTTTGATCTGTGCCCGTGTTTTTAAAGTTGCGTAGGAGTGCATCATCCTTAGGCTGCAGTTGCACTATAAACGACAACATTTGGCTGACGGTCCTGCACATTTTACAGTTATTATCCCCCCTCCTTTTACAGTGCTGATAATAAAACAAATGGGATTTCTCGCTTGTGGAACTCTTTTTATAGTCAAGTGTTATCTTCAAAAACTAAAATGAATTCATAATCATTATCTTCCGAATTCTTGTTCTTTTATTGTTCTCTCTTTTTAATAATGTTTTTCCTATATTCTTTCACACACAGTAAACCCCTGCATCTTAATGGCTTTGTTGCCTTGCTTTGGGTGAAAGGATTTTAAAAAAAAATAAACACTTTAATGGGGACTTAAAGGGTAACGCATGTTTTTCGGTGATGCAATTATTTTTTCCAAGTGCACCATAAGTCTTACTAGCTTATACAGAATTAACAAAAATATGGTGTCACTGTTTGGGGTTTGTTTTCCTTTAACCTTTAATCTTTGTATTGATACAGCATAGATAGAATCAGTTATTGTGCGCAAAATAAAACTATCCTACAAAATGGGAACTCTATATCACTTGGAGCCATTGCAAGATACATTGCATTTCAAAGTAATAAGTTGATTGATTGGCGTTTTTTACGGCTAATCAACCCCGGCTGCATGCGCTCCTAACCCAGAAAAGACTACATTTTATGATTTTATATTTTAGATAATAATGTTTTAGTGATGCAAGTCTTACTAATTAATCCATATATGGGGGAATAAAAGGAGAATTCAGAACTTTTCCAAGCGTATTTGCCCGCTAGTAAATATAACGACCGCAACGGGAACTGAAACTCGACTTCGAAATGCATTAGCGATTATCCGTTACATCATCGCACATCCAAGATGACAGCACCTGGTATTCCCAAGAGGTCACCCATCTAGGCACTGACCTGGGTGGATGTTGCTTAACTTCGGTGATCGTATAGAAACTCGACTCTCCGATTAAAAATTGCGAGTGGTTATCCATTACACCAGCAGTACATCCAAGCTTACATCACCTGGTATTCCCAAGCAGTCACCAATCTAGGTACTGACCTGGGTGGATGCTGCTTAACTTTCGGAGATCATATCGGAACTCGGCTCTCCGGTTAATAATTCCGAGCCGTTATCCATTACACCACCAACACATCCAAGCTTACAACACTTTGCACTCCCAAGCGGTAACCCATCTAGGTACTGACCTGGGTGGATGTTACTTAACTTCGGTGATCGTATCGAAACTGGGCTCTCCGATAAACAATTCCGTGCGGATATTAATTACACCACTCTTACATACAAGGTTATAGCATATGGTATTCCCAAACGGTCACTCATCGAGGTATTGACCATGTTCAATGTTGCTTAATCTCAGTGATCGTAAGTCTAACATTGTATGTAAATCTGTAAAATAGTAATTGTAAAAGTGATGGTTCAAGTTTTTATAAATATTGGTAAAATAAG
>OZ038507.1:65561373-65568873 GCA_964036315.1 Acanthosepion esculentum
CCTCTAAGTGTTGACTTCTGTGTTCACATTTATATTTACACACGCTCTATCTCTGATATTAAGCACTTTATCCCATAAATATAGCAAATTTTAAGACTATATTTCTTCATATATATATATATATATATATATATATATATATATATATATATATATATATATATAAATTCCCAAGTATATAACATCCATGTTGAAATCAATGTCCAGGACAGAGTAAGAATATAACATAAAAGGCTCAAATACTAATATTCCATGGTTATAATTTATTACATTGGAATCGTAATCGCAATCCGAATCATCAGACCTTGATTTGGATCGTGATTACGATTCCAATATAATAAATTATAACCATGCAATATTAGTGTTTGACCCTTTTATATATATATATATATATATATATATATATATATATATATATATATATATATATATATATATATATATATATCTGAGATGATGTATATTATTTACATTATTCGGACTATTGTCCTTATTTTCGTCGCCATATTATTACAATGTTTCCGCCGTTGTAGGCTCCGGTTCTCTTCAGGTGGTTTGAATGTCGAACTGAACCCTTTATTTCGCTCACTGGGGTAGACTGTTCTAGTTCCACTAGGTTGAGTTCATAGACAAGTAACACCATTGGAAAATTCGTAAACTTAAGGAATCAGCACATATGCTAGGCCACAAAACTCTCCTGAGCCGACCAAGCATAGAAATGAATACAATATTGGAACCAGTAATAAGGAGTGCCAGAGAAAAGCGATAATAACAACAAAGTTGCCATATGAGCTCTGGTAAATACATAAAATGATAACAGCACAAATTTCAATATGAGCACTGTTAAAAATAGTTGCTGGTGTCATTAGGTTTATAATACCCAGTAATTCATACACAGATGTCCTCAAGGGCACAGTGAATAAAGGCGTTGGTTAGATCCAGTGACAGGACCCAATGAGTGTGAGTTCAATACCCGTTTATATATATATATATATATATATATATATATATATATATATATATATATATATATATATATATTATATGATGGAAAAGACCAAACAAAATCCGAATATGCAAGTTTACTGTTTTAATGTTGTTTTACTGTCGATGTATGACATTCATTTCAATATTAAACCTTAACTAATGGTGGCAGTCTAATCCTCAAGCAGTGTTTGGAATAACTATGTGACGTAATGATTTAGTAAATGAGTAAAACATTTCATAGCATATTTATATAAGGAGAGAGACAGAGAGACAGAGAGAGAGAGAGAAAGAGAGAGATGTTCCCAAAATGAAGTACCCACTCTTTAAATGATAATAAATTCTGTGTTTAATGACTGGGCTGAATTTAATCCCCTCTAGGAGCTCAAGGCACGAGAGGCCCTCCTGAGGGAAGATTCTTGAAACCATACCTAATCACTGATCTGTGAAAACGATTGCATATAAATGATAGCTTTAGACATTTCTGCACTCGTTCGACTCCATGCACGACGACCATATTGTGAATCAGACAAGCCGATTTAAGAATATGATACGCGTTCTTAGCTTAATATTCGGGTTTTTCTAGCATTCTCTGTAGTTGAACAAAACTACCAGCAGCACAGCCTTTTCTCTGTTTCATTAACCCGTTTCCAATACTAAATTTCTTCCATAACTGCTCCAGGTTTAAGAGATTTCTTAATTAGTTGTTCTGCACAGATAATTTTTAAATTATTTTTTTTCTGCATGGATGATTTGAAGTTTTCGTTTGCCCTTATATATAGCTTATATCTAAATAACCACTTACCAGCCCACTGGATTCAGCCTTGTGCTTGTTTTAACATCGCAATATAAATGCAGTTTCCTAGTTTTAGGGATGTGCGGATGGTGTAATTGTTAGCGTGTCGGAATGAGAAATCGGAGAACCGAGTTCGAATTCCAGTCGTGTTCATTAACTTTACTTATGTGCAAATACCATTGGGAGAGCTATTAATCCATCCCCCCAGCTATAGGTTAAAAAGTATTATTTGTATCTGGAAAAGACACTGTTATTACAACAACAAATATGATTATGTAAAATTTGCTCCCAAAAAATAATTATTCTTGCAATCTAAAATCTGTTTCGGTTGTAAATAACTCCTAAAGCCGTAAGAAAAGAAGAAATTATTCTTACACTCCGAAATATGTTTCAAAACGGTTGATAAGCCGTAAAAAAGATATTATTCTTACAATCCAAAATATCTTTCGGCTTTAAATAACACCTAAAGGATTGATAAACCGTAAAAAAGGAGAAGAATTTATTTTTACAATCCAAAATATATTTCAGCTTTAAATAACTCCTAAAGGGTTGATAAGCCGTAAAAAAGCAGAAGAAATTATTCTTGCAATCGAAAATATGTTTCGCCTTTAAATAACCCCTAAAGGGTTGATAAGCCGTAAAAAGAAGAAATTATTCTTACAATCCGAACTATTTTTCGGCTTTAAATAAATCCCAAAGGGTTGATAAGCCATAAAAAAAGAATAACGTATTTTTGCAATCCAATATATTTCCTGGCTTTAAATAACAAAGAAAGATGTGATAAGCCGTAAAAAATGAAATAAAAATCTATCAACCATGGTTTTGCTTGCGGAAAAGATTTCCTCCATCTTGTTGTGTCGGTAATACAAAGAACAAAAGTAAGACTGCAAGAACCTCATAAAGCGGTAACACAAGGGGAAATAGAAAAATCAAGCGTAGCTGACCACATATGGAGGAAAAAGTTAGATCACCGCCTCCTGTGGTTGATATAACAGACAGAGAACATCACCGGAAAATACGAAAACTTAAAGAATCAGCACATATGCTATGCCAAAAAATCTCCTGAGCCGGCCAAGCATAGAAATGAATACGTTATGGGAACCAGTTATAAGGAGTGCTCGAGAAGAGCAATGAAAATATAACAACACAAAATTGCAATATGAGTTCCGCTAAAAAATTTGAAATAACAATGACGGAAACATTGCAATATAAGCACTGGTAAAAAAATGAGTCTGAGACATTAGTTTTATAAGTCCCAGGAATTCTTCCACAGAAGTCCTCAAGGACACATGGCTCAGTAAATAAAAGACCCAAAGATGTCTGAAATCAACCGCCCCCCCCAAAAAAAAAATTAAGTGTTGAGTTAAAGGGAAATAACTGAGGCATCCGGGGGCATGGCACAATCTACCCCGGTTGACGACATAAGGGCTTCGGTTCAAAATTTAAGTCACCTGAAGAAGGCGGAAACGTTGTGAATATGTCAATGAAGGTGAATAATGAATAAGTAAGGGAAAACAACGTATGACATACCTAGCGGCATTAAGCAACTGGATGACAGAACGTGGCCTGGGGGAGGAAGCAGAGGGAATGAACTTGTTGAGAGCCGTAAGAGATAGAGGCTGGTGCAGAGCCATGATCGCCAACGTCCTGAAAGGACACGGCACATTATGAAATGGACAATATGATAGCTATATAATTTTGGACGGCACCAATTTTTATAATAACCGATAACTGTTAATATAATAGATCGAAACTTCGAAAAAAATCACAAATTATTCAAAACTATATATGGAATCAACTATTTATGGTAAATTCAGTAAGTACTTGCAAATAATGGCATTTCCTTCGAAAATATGTAAATATACATTGGGGACGAACAATTTTATCTACAACTGTATATATATATATATATATATATATATATATATATATATATTGAAATTTTATTTAAGTTTCCACATGTCCTCCATCATTAGCATTACAAAGGGTAATACGATTTTGCAGTTCACGGAAAACATTTGCCAACTGATTTACAGTAATGCCTGAAATCGCATTAGTTATTTTAGCTATACTTAAAACTAGGTACATTAAACTTTATAAACATTTTTACACATTATTTCTATCGCTAATACAAATAAAGTTATAAATTTTTCAAAGTTCACACGAACTTTATGGACACCCTGTATATATATATATATATATATATATATATATATATATATATATATATATAAGTGAACATAGAAGTCAACACTTAAAGGCGACGGTCTGTTTCATGCTAGATGCAATGGGTGGCCTGAAGATTGCATCTTGTATGAAACAGACTGTCGCCTGTAAGTGTTGACTTCTGTGTTCACTTTTATATTTACACACGCCCTATCTTTGATATTGAGCACTTTATCCCATAAATATAGCACATCTTAAGACTATATTTCTTCATACATATATATATATATATATATATATATATATATATATATATATATATATATATATATATATGACCTTTTAATCATTTTTTCTAAGTCAGAGTTAAAACGCGATATGTTATGTACAGATTGACCTCAAGAACGAATAATGCTTACGAAGCTAAAACGTTGTCAACTGTATCTGGTTACCGCTTTTCTCTTTTGCAAACGTCTTCGATTTCAAACATGAAAAGTCTCTCACATACAGGAATGTTTGGTTTTTCTATCTCAGCCAATAGAGAAAAAAATAATTTTTCGTCTCCTCCCACTTAATTTTTGTCAATTTTTCAATCATTTTAAAAATACTTTCTTTTGCAAGCAATTAATTTCGGTCAATACTATGACGCTTTTATCATTCTCTCCGCTAATCTTTCGTTTTCTTTCCTTCATTCATTTTTTCTTTTTATGTTATTTATGTTTTTCCATTTATGTAAACGTTTCAATATTCTTCCTTTCTGTCATTCTTTCTTTCTTTGTTCTTTCTATCTATGTATCTCTTTTTTCTCTCTTTTATTTCTCATGTTTTCATTATTCTTTCTTTCTTTTATCTGTCTTTCTTTGTTTTTTCTTTTTGCTCTCACATTTACATTATAATTTCGTTCTTTCTTTCTTTCGTTCTTTCTTTCAATGTTTGTCTAATACTTGCTTTCCTTGACTGTTTTTATCTCGTCATTATTTCTTGCTTTCTTTTTTCAGCTTTTCTTTCTTTCTTTCTTTCTTTCTTTGCATGTTTTACGTATTCTTCGCTTGATTTATTTATTTTTTCACTCTCTCTTATTTCTTTCCATATTTTTTTTATTCCTCCCTTCTGTCATTTTTTTCTTTTACTTTCGTTCGCACCCGTTTTAAAATTAAAAAAAAAATTTAAGAAATCGATTTCAATGAAGAAAATTTCTGTTTCGTCATTCTCTCCAGTAATTTTTAATTTTCTTTCTTTCTTTCTTTCTTTCTTTCTTCTTTTCTTTCTTTCTTTCTTATTATTCCGTTTTTCCAAGTTTTAATTAATCATTTTTCTTTCATTCTTTATTTCCTTATACTTTCTATTCGTGTGTTCCTCATTTTCCCTTTAAGTTCTCTTTATTTTCCATCACTCATTTTATTCTGTCTTTCTTTTTTCTCGGTTGTCTTTGTTTGTTTGTATGTTTGTTTGTTTCTTTGTTTCTTTGTTTCTTTCTTTGTTTCTTCCTTTCTTTCTTTTCCGTATTATTCGTTCTTCGCAACTCTCTTCATTTTTTTTTATACTTCGTTCTTTTTTCTTTTTCTTTTCGTTTCCACCTTTTTTTTTCATTCTTTTCTTTCCTTTTAATGAATTATTTAATTTTACACTCAATTCCATATAATTCATTTTATGTTTTTCCTTAAAAACCAGACGACATATTTTTCCAATAGCTTCAGAGTTCCATTCTTTTTTGTTTCATTCCTTCTTCACCTCTTCAGTGATTTTAGTATGTTTTTCTATAATTTCTTTCTATTTTCTTTTTCATCATGCATTTCCCCTCCTTTCTCAATGTTCATTCTTTTTCCTCTTTGTAATCTGTCTATTTTCTTCTTTTTTTTTTTCATATTATTTCTTTTTAAGATACTTTAGTGTTCGGGCAGAGATTACATTGTATAACACGATTTTTGTCCTTGGGTACCAACTGTTATTTCCAGTTTGCTTACGCCGAGAAAACTTTCTTCAAACGTCGTTGTTGCGAGCAGTATAATGATGTTTCTTCAATTTACCTTATTCCCATTGGGAAAACTGGCGAATATAAACATTCTCCTTCACGCAATGTAGGAAGAAAACGACATAGAATTCAAAAGTAGCATTTATTTATCCTAGGATTACGCAAGAGAGACAGAAAAAAAAATGGAAGTAATTCGTTTGCCGCTATTTCTTTCATTCGTTTTTTCTTTCTTTGTTCTTTCTTTCTCTGTATATTTTTTCTCTCTTTTATTTCTCAGGTTTTCATTATCATTTCTTTCTTTTTTCTGTCTTTCTTTCTTTTTTATTTTTCTTCTCGCATTTACATTATAATTTCTTTCTTTTTCCTTCTTTTTTCTTTTCTTTTCTCTCTTTCTTTTTTCTGTCTTTCTTTATTTTTTCTTTTTCTTCTCGCATTTACATTATAATTTCTTTCTTTTTCCTTCTTTTTTCTTTTCTTTTCTCTCTTTCTTTCTTTCTTTATTTATTTTTTCTTTTTCTTCTCGCATTTACATTATAATTTCTTTCCTTTTTCTTTCTTTCTTTTTTCTTTTCTTTTCTCTCTTTCTTTCTTTCTTACTTTCTTTCTTTATTTTTTCTTTTTCTTCTCGCATTTACATTATAATTTTTTTCTTTTTCCTTCTTTTTTCTTTTGTTTTCATTTCTTTCTTTCTTTCTTTCTTCGAGTACCTATTCCTTTCTTTATTAGGATGACTTTCACGAATCAGGCCCAAAATATAGTCTCCGATCTTGTTTTCGTCCTACAATCCTTCGTAGTTGCATCCTGGTGGATGGCGCTCACCTTGCTCCCCTAGGTACGCCCCCCCCCGCCCCACCGTTCACTTTGAATTCATCAAGATGAGAGAATTTTGGCGATATCCTGCTGCCCATTTTGAATGTAGTTCTTCACCGGGGTAGCAATCAGAAACACATAGTTTTCGGGCTTGTGATTCCACACGAAGCCTCGAACGACTGGGATAAAGGCTGTTCCACGCTGCTTTCTCTAGGATCTTCTCTATTTGTGAGCCAGCAAGGACACCGGTTTTGACTTTTGACGCAGAGTGCTTAGGGAAGAATTCTTGAAGGAACTTGAAGGTTGCAAACTCCTTATCTAGAGCTGTGACTAATTGATTCATAAGGCCCAATTTAAGTACAGTAGAGGAAACAATACTTTTCGTGAGTCAAACAGTAGCTTCTATTTGACGTTGTTCCACACCACAGTGAACTCGATCCACTGTGTTCAGTCCCACCCCAGGCAGTGTGCCGCGGTGACCCCGCTGTCAGGCAAAGATAAAACAGAAACCTTCTAAAGCAGCCTTGGAATCCTATTTGGAAGGCCACCATTTTGAAATCTCCGACGACCTCCTAATCGAAATCTTCATATGTCAAGGCATCTAGCAAGATCTTGAGAACTGTCGTATTTCTCCTTGGGCTGTACCCAGCGTAAGAGAGGGATATATGTCCCAATTATGAAGCAGCACAGTCTCCTGGCTGAGCTGTTGATCAAGAGGCGACACTCGCTGGGGTGCACAGGCGATTGCAAACGCTGTTCCTAGTTTTCTGCG
>OZ038507.1:65571373-65603873 GCA_964036315.1 Acanthosepion esculentum
ATTTCTTCATATATATATACACACACACACACACACACATATATATATATATATATATATATATATATATATATATATATATATGTGTGTGTGTGTGTGTGTGTGTCTGTGCATGTGTGCGTATTTGTGTGTATTTAGGCAGCAATCCTTCTTTCATGCACATTTCATTGGATACGACAGAAAAGGTGGTTTGATTTACTTTTTCATACAATTTCTCACGCGATCTAATAATCTTTTTCTTTTCAGTTGATAAAATATATAAAAAAAACTATCCGAATGTTATTTTATTCCGAGCGATTTCGGCTATACATTTAGCCATTTCAAAGCATTAAATATTTTAACTGTTAAGTAAGAAATAGTTTGATGCAAGTATGTATTTATATAAGGTTTTCACATTCCACAATATCTTGACCGTGTTTTTTTCCGCAATTGTCAATGATGTCATCTTTATATCCCCGGTTTGTCGGGACATGAAATAATAACCCACCCACCACCACCACCACCACCCTCTGAGCTTACTTTTCGATTTAGTGTAGATCGGACATTTAATTGGTTAATCAAGACATACCCACGGGTGTATTTTTAATTCTGACCATATACCCCGCTTTTTTAACTATCAGAAAAATGTAACAATTCGCTTTTAGATTTCATTAAAAACCATTTAATCACCAGATACTTATCACCTGAAAAAGTACGATCAATGTATTGAAACATGAAAGCCATGTCTCATTAAATAACTTCGACATGTTTTTTAATAGGGTACCCTCGTAATTGCGGACAAGAAAATTAGCATGTTGATGCATATTCATTTGATTCTGAGTACTTTCGACATCAGAACAATTATATCATCCGGGTTTTGTTTTTTCTAAGACAAAAAGATAAATTTTCACTTTAACACCCGAGCGTCATTCACTACTGCACTATTTTCTCTCAAAAATTAGTACACGCTTCCGGAAAGCGATTTTTTTAAAAACTTAATTTAAGAAGAAAGTTAACTTTCATTCAAATATATGTAAACATCGAAAAATAAAAGAATAACAAAGTAATATTTTTTTTTGAGAAGAAAGTTAACTTTCAAATATATAAAAATAATACAAAAATTAAGGCACAAACTTGGTAAAGTAGAAGGATTGATTCTATTATTTCATTAAAAAAAACTGAAAGAAAACCCCTCCCCCAACCTTTACTCCTAACCCTAAAGAAAAATAAAAAACATTAAATTAAATACAAAGAAAACCCCTCCCCCAATCTTTACTCCTAACCCTAAAGAAAAATAAAAAACATTAAATTAAATACAAAGAAAACCCCTCCCCCAACCTTTACTCCTAACCCTAAAGAAAAATAAAAAACATTAAATTAAATACAAAGAAAACCCCTCCCCCAATCTTTACTCCTAACCCTAAAGAAAAATAAAAAACATTAAATTAAATACAAAGAAAACCCCTCCCCCAACCTTTACTCCTAATCCTAAAGAAAAATAAAAAACATTAAATTAAATACAAAGAAAACCCCTCCCCCAATCTTTACTCCTAACCCTAAAGAAAAATAAAAAACATTAAATTAAACATTAAGAAAATCCCTCCCCAAAACTTTACTCCTAACCCTAAAGAAAAAGAAAAAACACTAAATTAAACAGAAAGAAAATCCCACCCCTAACCTTTACTCCTAACCCTAAAGAAAAAGAAAAAACACTAAATTAAATATTAAGAAAAACCCCTCCCCTAACTTTTACTCCTAACCCTAAAGAAAAATAATAAACACTAAATTAAACAGAAAGAAAACCCCACCTCTAACCTTGACTCCTAACCCTAAAGAAAAATAAAAAACATTAAATTAAATAATTGCTTCTTTACGGAAGCGCGGTCTAAATTCTTGAAGGACTTCCTGTTTAGGGAAGTAATAGGGTCAAATTTTATAACTACGCAGGAAATTGTCAGCACGGAATTTACTTATCAATAAGCCGGTAATGGCTGACGAAAGACCAGGAAAAAGTCCGATTTTTTTCGGGTCGTTAACATCCAAAAAGGTTGGTTTCTTCAATATCTAATTGTTGAGTTCAGCATATACATTTGCACGGAAATAAGACTATCATGGACAAATTTGAAGGGATATTAGCGCTCGGGTGTTAAAATGAACATTTACCGACAAAAATGTTTTCATCATTTTCTAAGAAAAAATAGTAGCGTTCATCAAATTTTTGCTTGTGAACGAAAAAAAAAACGCCAAGGTTATGTGCTATACAATTTGTTAATCTTATGATGCAGACACACGAGAAACGTCAAGGGTGGTAACTAAGTTATTGTAATGTCCAAATATTCAAAAATCGTGTCAACAACAGCCACATGCAATAATGCAGTAAAAATGAATTGGAGTCCTCTGACTGATTGGCGTTAGTTTACATTCGTAAAAACATTACGCTAGAATTAGCTGTTTCTCTGCTGAACGATGATAGCTCAGCGGTACAAACTCTGACTGACACCCAGTTGGATGGGTTTCTGTCCTAGTTTGAAATCATTCTGATGTCTAGTCGCACAGAAGAGCTGTGATACAGCGAAACGGTACTGTCTGCGAATATATATATATATATATATATATTTTTTTTTTTAAGCATATCACCCCGAGCAAGGCCGGTGGCCACTATCACGCAAGGGGTTACAGAAGGGTTGGAGGAAGAGCAGATAGGAGTGGTAAAAGAAGGGATGTGGAGAAAGAGAAGGACGGAGGGCCGATCGAGGTAGGGAGGTTACGGGAGATATAGAGCGAGAGCAGATAGGAATGGAAGATGTCAGGAAGTGGATAGATCAAGGCAACTGGAGATGACGATTGACGCTACACTTAAACCGTTGGAGATTGTATTTGTCAGGGAAACAGTAATAGGGAAGGGAGTTCCATAGGCGAGATGTGCGAGACATGAAGCTATTGGAGTAGAAAAGACGTCTACACCTAAGAGTTTCAACGGTGAAGGGGTGGGAACGGGATGCCAGCCTCGTAGGACGCTTGAATTCACGAGGCTTAGGGACAAGTGAAAGCAACTCCTCAGAGCAATTACAGTGGAAGTACTTGTAGAAAAGGCAGAGTGATGCAACATTGCGTCTGTGAGAGAGCGACTGCAGACGAGATGACAGATCAGGGCCAATCACATTGCATATCCGTCTCTGGATCTTATCAAGAACCCCGAGGCAACACGCAGGGGCCCCAGACCATAAATGGCAGCAATACTCCATGCAAGGTCGAATGGTAGACTTATAGACTTGGAGGATCGATTCAGGGGAGAAGAATTTCCTGGCTCGGCACAGGGAACCAACTTTTCTAGCGGTGGATGATGCAATTGACTCGATGTATTTGTTCCATCTCAGATCAGCGGACAGCGTGAGACCGAGCAGCCGCAGAGAGGAACTCTCGAGAAGTTGGTCCTCAGACATTCTGATGGGATGCAGGGATGGGTCCTTGTGGTGGTTAATGGAGAGCAATTTTGTTTTAGAGGCGTTAAAGTTGACCATCCATTTCTCTCCCCAGTCCACAACCGATTGGAGGTCCTTTTCAATTTGAGCTGCCAGATTAATTTTGTCCGCCTCAGTAGATTTGTGCTTGAGGCAGGAGTAAATAGTAGTGTCGTCAGCGTAGATACCGACTTGGGAGTCTATGGCGTCTGGAAGGTCATTTATAAATATGAGGAACAGAGTAGGGCCAAGGATGGAGCCTTGAGGAACACCAGCAGTATTGGGATAGGAGTTGGAGAAGGATACACTGAGAACAACCTTCAAATCCCGGTTTGATAGGAACGATTGAATTAGGTCAAACAATCGACCTGTGATACCATAACCCCGGAGCTTGCGAAGGAGGCCGGCATGCCAAACCCTATCGAATGCCTTGGAGATGTCAAGGGCCACGGCACGGGCTTCGCCGTTACTATGGATAGATTGGTAGACAAATTCAGTGATGGCCGTAAGCACATCGGCAGTAGACCGGGCAAAGCGGAAACCATACTGCTTGTCTGAGAGCAGATCGTGGGATATCAGGTGAGTAGTCACTTCAGCGTTGATAATGGCCTCGAAGACTTTGCCGAAGATGGGAAGGAGACTGATAGGACGGTAATTAGAAGGGTTGGAGGGGTCACCAGAGTTCTTAAAGACAGGAACAATGGTAGAGGACTTCCAGCAGTCAGGAAAACAGGAGTCCTTGAGGCAGCGATTGTACAATTTAGAGAGGGCAGGTGCCAGTTCAGGTGCGCATTTCTTCAGGACAATGGCTGGTATTCCGTCACCGCCGGTAGCCTTGTGGGGATCTAAGTTAGAAATAATGCCCAGTACCGACGACGGGGTTATGTGCAAGCCGTCCAGTAGGGCCTCAGTTCTGGGAGGGAAGTCGGGCAAGGGTACCCCAGAGGAGTCAAGCATAGAATTGGAAGAAAACGTTCGAGCGAAGCATTCGGCCTTGTCGGCAGAGGTGGTCAGTATATATATATTGAGGCATTTTTATGTTTATACATTCCTTTTATGGATACAAATGCTCTGTTTATAATAAACAGTATTAATAACATTTACCGGCCTGAATGTCCGAGAAATTTTCATCGAAAATGTTTGTCCTCCGACAGGAATCGAACCAGTATCCTATATGGAACCGTCATATAGCCCAACGTGCCTTAACCGATTGAGCCACAGAAGATCGTTCGTTTAGCAAGGTCGATTTTGCTGATTTTAAACTATAAGCTTCCATGAATCTCTCACGTACATTCATATCTGCTCGATGCGTATCCAAATGTAAACAAAGGACGTCACACATTATGAAATGGACAAAGTTCGACAATTATTTTAAAGACATTTTTATGTTTAGACATTCTTTTTATAGACACAAATATTTAAGTAAACGCTGTTTCATAATAAACAGTATTAATAACATTTACCGGTTTGAATGTCCGAAAAAAATTTACAGGCTATATGACGGTTCCGTATGGGATACAGGTTCGATTCCTGTCGGAGGACGAACATTTTTTATGACAATTTCTCGGACATTCTGACCGGTAAATGTCGTTAATACTGTTTATTATAAAAACAGAGCATTTACTTAAATATTTTTTATCTATAAAAAGAATGTATAAACATAAAAATGTTTTAAAATAATTGTCGGACTTGTCCATTTCCTAATATATATATATAAATAATTATATATATATATATATATATATATATATATATATATATATCTTTCTAAAATTTGCCGTCACTTTTCTTTATATACGATCCAGCAGCGTCTAATACCTTTATAGTTCTTCTCATTGATCTCTTGTATTTCCTTCTTCTCTCTCTGAAATGCCACTTCAATCCTAGTCACCCCATCTTCCATCCAGCCTCCTTTTCGTTTAATCCCATCACGGACCAATCAGCGTCGTTATTGTGAGGGCGACATTCGCTTAATGCCGTCCGCACTGACTTCACAAACGTGATCCCATCTTCCAAACACGAAATTCAATTTAAGAATGTGAAAAATTACACACAACCTGCCGTGCGCCTTCCCCGTCCTGACCAAGCGGCCATCAAATATGGCGGCCGACAAACACCCGCACGCCAAGCACCCAGTTCGGCGGGAAAATGGATTTATCGCTATAATTACACTATCTGTATAACCACAGGAATCACATGTGTGACTTTAATTGTAAGTGCTGTGTGTTTGTGTGTATGTGTGTGTCGGTGTATGTCGAGGTGGAATTGCGTTTATGACAGTTTGTGTTGATGTGATTTTAGTGTGTTTTTCCTGCTTGTTTTCGCTAGTTCGTTTATGTAAAAACGGGCCTCGGTCTGTGTGCGTGCTAATTAAAATGAGAAGGTCCTGAAGGAGCGGAGTGGGAGAAAGAAAAAAAGTAGACGAAGAAAGAAAGCGAGGATAAAAGAGAAAAGAACGAATGATGGAAAAGAGAAAAAAAGAAAGAAAGTGAAGAAGATAAAATAAATAAAAAAAGCCGTAAGGTGAAAGAAATGATTCAATGAAAGAAACGAAAGAAAACTGTGATTATTTTTTTAAAGTAAGGACAAAAAATAAAAAAAAAATAAAATAAGGATATTATACGTCATTGAAAGAACTAATGAGATTTTCAAATGATAGAAAAAAAAGAAAGAAGAAAAGATTGAATGAGTGAATCGACAATTTTAATAATGAGATGCGATTGAAAAAGTAAATACATGAAAGAAAGAAAATACAGACGGGTTAATTAAAAATATAACAACAAATGAGAAGAGAAAAAAAAAGAGAGAAGGAAAGATGAGATTAAGAAAGAAAGAAACGCAGAAAGATGTTATTAAAAAGGAAATAAAGGAAGGAAGTGTTAAGAAAGAAAAATGGAGAAATAAATTAAGATGGGAGAAAGAAAGAAAGAAAGAAAGAAAGAAAGGAAGGAAGGAAGGAAGGAAGAAAGAAAGGAAGGAAGAAAGAAAGAAAGAAAGAACTAAAGTAATGGTATGTGATGAAATAGCTGTAAGGAAGGGGGAGAAAGAAAGAGGGAGAATAATACATGATAGAAAATAGATGAGGAAAGAGAGATATTAAATGACGAAAAAGAGAAAGAAAGAAAGAAAAAAGAAGGCAAGAAAGAAAGAAATAATCAAAGAAAGATAGAAGAAATAAAAATAAGAACGAAAGAAAGAGTATATCATGTAATAGCTGTAAGGAAGGGAGGGAGAAAGAAAGAGGAAAAATAATACATTATAGTAAATAGATGAGGAAAGAGAGATATTTAATGACGAAAGAAAGAAACAACGAACGAAAGAAAGAAAAAAGAAAAAAAGAACGAAAAAAACAGTATGTGATGAAATAGCTGTCAGGAAGGGAGGGAGAAAGAAAGAAAGAACAAAAACAATATATTATAAGAAATAGATGAGGAAAGAGAGATATTTAATGACCAAATAAAGAAACAACGAAAGAAAGAAAGAAGAAATGAAAAAAAGTAAAAAGAACGAAAGAAAGAGAATGTGATGAAATAGCTGTCAGTAAGGGAGGGAGAAAGAAAGTAAGAAAAATAATACATGATAGAAAATAGATGAGGAAACGAGAGATATTTAATGAAAAAAGAAAGAAAGAAAGAAAGAAAGAAAGAAAGAAAGAAACAATCAAAGAAAGAAGAAATAAAAAAGATCGAAAGAAAGATTATGTGATGAAATAGCTATAAAGCAGGGAGGGAGAAGAAAAGAAGAAAAATAATTCATTATAGAAAAATAGATGAGGAAAGAGAGATATTTAATGAAGAACGAAAGTAAGAAAGAAAGATACAATGAAAGAAAAAAAGAAGAAATAATGAAAAAAGAACGAAAGAAAGTGTATGTGAGGAAATAGCTGTAAGGGAGGCAGGGAGAAAGAAAGAGGAAAAATTATACATTATAGTAAATAGATGAGGAAAGAGAGATATTTAATGAAGAAAGAAAGAAAGAAAGAAAGAAAGAATAGAATGTTTAAATAGAGAAAAAGAAAGAAAGAGAAAAACGAGAAAATCAAAAGAAATTGGATTAGCAAAGAAAAAGAAAGAAATACAATGACAAAGAAAAAGAAAAAGGAATAAAAAAAAATAAAACAGATAAAAAAACCTCACACCCTTTTCCTTCCTCCCACCCGTGTCGAGTCTTCTCGTATTCCTAATTAAAAGACTGCTATTTGATCGAGCGGTCGTACCGAACTTTCCAACTACGTGACTGACCACGACGAAAAGGAGCTATTAGTCGAATTTTGGCAGCAGAATCCGGAATGGTTTTGAGCTGAAGACAAAATTGCATCGGACAATTTTTTTTTTCAAGTGGGAAGGACATGTTAGAAAACGGCCATTTTAAAGAAAAATCTTTTAAATCTTCTCTGAGACGTTATTCTTACTGTTTTATCCCATCATTTCTTTCGTTATTTTCTCTTTCTTTTATTGTCCTTTTATTTCTTTTTCGCTATCAGTCTTTCTTGATGTCATTTTTTTTAGCCTGCTTTTTGTTGGGTTTTTTTGCTTGTATCTTTTTTTTTCTTACAAAATAACATTTACGAATTCCTTCCTTTGTAGTATTTTCTTTCTTTCTTTCTCTCTGTCTTCAATTTTTTCTCCTTTTCTTTTTTCTTTTTCTTCCTTTCTTTCTTTTTCCGCCATGCATTTCTTCTTTCAAACATTCTCTCTTTCCATCTTTTGTTTCTCATACCTTCTTAATTCTTTTTTGGCAGTTTGGTAGTATTTTTCGTTTCTAATTCCTTCATTTCCTGTTTCTTCATGTTTCCTCTTTTATTTTTCCTGGTTATCTTACTTCCCATTCTATTATGCTTTGCTCTGTTATTTCACGTACCAATTGCAAAACTCTTTCACAACTTTTTGTTTCATCTCCTTTTTGGTTTTTCTCTTTATTTTCAGTTTCTTTTCCTTTTCTCAGAATTTCATTCATTCATTCCATCATTCCTTCATTCTTTCTTTCTTTCTTTCTTTTTTGTTCCTTCTTTTATCCATTTCTCTTTATTTTCGTTTTTTAAAACTATTTTAGTTCTTTTTTCTTTCTTACATTCTTTCGTTCCTTTTCTTTCTTTCTTGCATTTTATTTTTCATTTTTGCTTTTTCATTCTCCAGAAAGTTAATTTTCTTATTTCATTCATTCTTTCTTTCATTTTTAAAAATATATTTTATATTTCTTTCAGTCTTTTTTCTTTCTTCTTTCTTTCTTTCTTTCTTTCTTTCTTTCTTTAGAAAGTTATTTTTTTTCATTCTTTCTTTCATTTTTCACAATATTAATGTTTTCTTTCATTCTTTTTTTCTTTCTTTCTTCCTATCTTTCTTTCGTCCTTTCTTTACTTCTTTCTTTGTTTCTTTCTTTCGAAAGTTAATATTATTTTTTCTTTCATTCGTTCTTTCATTTCTCACAATATCGATGTTTTCTTTCATTGTTTTTCTTTCATTTTTCTTTCTTTCATCCTTTCTTTCTTTTGTTCTTTCTTTTTTCATTCTATCTATCTATCTATCTACCTAGCTAGCTATCTTCTTCCTTTCTTTTATTATATTGTTTATTTTACCTTCTTTTTCGGTTTTGTTAATTTCTGTTTATAATTTTCTTTCTGATTCATTCATTGTTTCTTCTTTAATTTTACTTATATATTTCGCTTATATATTTTGCTTATATATTTTACTTATACATTTCGCTTATATATTTTGCTTATATATTTTGCTTATATATTTTGCTTATATATTTTACTTACATATTTTGCTTATATATTTTGCTTATATATTTTACTTATATATTTCGCTTATATATTTTGCTTATATATTTTGCTTATATATTTTACTTTTATATTTTGCTTATATATTTTGCTGATATATTTTACTTATATATTTTGCTTATATATTTTACTTATATATTCTTCTTCCCTTTCTATTAATCCTATGGTCTGCTTTTTCAAGTACGATTTGCAAAACCTTCGCTAAATTTTCTACTCTTTCATTGTTTATTATCAGTTTCTTTCCTTCTTTTTCTCAGAATATCTTTCTTTCTTTCTTTCTTTTTTCTGTCTGTCTGTCTTTCTTTCTTTCTTTCAATCTTTCAATCTTTGTTTCTTTCAGTCGTTCTTTCTTTCTTTCAGTCTTTCTTTCTTTCTTTCTTTATGTCTGTCTGTCTTTCTTTCTTTCTTTCTTTCTTTCAATCTTTCTTACTTTCTTTCAGTCTTTCTTTCTTTCTTTCTTATTTCACCATATAATCTATTGGCGGGTCAACGGCTTCTCCAAAATCCTACTATTACTATTTTCATTTGTTTCATTCATTTATTGATAGAGGCTCTTGCTTTCAACAATGTTATTAAGGCGCAAAGTTCTACTGGAAGTTCAACAGAATGAGTAGACTTTAGAAGGAACTGGTAAACTAAAGACTGTGGAGGACACTCTCTCTCTCTCTCTCTCTCTCTCTCTCTCTCTCTCTCTCTCTCTCTCTGTGTATGTGTATGTGTGTGTGTGAGAGAGAGTGTGTGACAGAGAGAGAAACAGAGGGAGAGACAGAGTGTGTACGTGTATGCGTGTGTGTGTCTGTATATTTCTACACACATATATTTACCAGTTTTGCACCATACAAGGGCAGCTCACTTTTCCTTATATTACGTTCTTTCTTTGCATATGAAGTCACTAATGACGCAGAGATTTACATAGAATTAACGGGTGCAGCCTTCTCTGCAAATACACACACACACACACACACACACACACACACACACACACACACACACACACACACATATATATATATATATATATATATATATATATATATATATATATATATATATATATATATATATATATGTACAAGTATATGATTGGTGTATCCTGAATAAATTGCAATAACCAACAATTACTATTCTTAAAAGAGTGCTCAATACAGAGTAGAGCAGATATAATTGTTTATTTAAAAATTATAACATAAATATGTTACCACATCACTACAAAAATAGCCATTTTGTTTTAACACCTCCGGTGTCTTATAAAGTGATTATGTTGAATGTAGAACACATATATATATATAATATTAATACCTATACTCGAGCGGTGTTAAAAAAAACTGGATAGTACAATTTGCAAATAAAAATATATTGGAACAAACCGATAAAATAATTTAGTATAAAAAGAAAAGACGAAAAACATCCGTGTATTGGTCGAAAATAATCAATCAGCACCGCAATGCGTATTAAAAAAAACAAAAAAAACACCGACAGAGTAAATTAAGTAACAAGGTAAAAGTGCTCAATGCACTAAGTAGAGCAAAATCTAAAAAAAACTAGTGAGCCAGAACCTATCTACCAAGGTTTCACCAAACGGATCTTCAGGGTTCTGGCTCACTAGGGTTTTTTTCCAATGCATATTGTCCATCTCTTTTTAGTGATAATTCTACTTAATTTATTAAACTCCAATTAGGTCTGTTGAGCGAGGTTCGAAACCGGTTAGCTAGCCGGTTTTCTATTATCATCATGAGTGATAATAAAAAATAAAATTTGTCTTCTTATAGCAATCATAAAATCCGGTACCACAAACCATATCTCTAAATATATATATTATAATTATTTTTTTTATTTTTTTAAAATTATAATTTTTTTTTCAAAATTATAATTATTTTTAAAATTATAACCATTTTTCAAAATTATAACTATTTTTCAAAATTATAATTATTTTTCAAAATCATAATTATTTTTTAAAATTATAATTATTTTTCAAAATTATAATTATTTTAAAAAAACTAAAAATTTAAAAAAGTAATTATAAAAAAATAATTATAATTTAAGCTATACTTCTGTCTGGAGCACTGCTTTTAAAAAATAAAAACAAAAATACTAAAGATTATTTACCTGGCGTGTTCTTTCCTATTTTTCTATATATTTGCACACACACACACACACACACACACACACACACACACATATATATATATATATATATATATATATATATATATATATATATATGACGCCAATTCAGCCGCGTTTCTATCTAACGAGAGGAAACCGGACGTCTAGCCACACTGATGAGATATGATACAGCGAAACAGTTTGTCTGTGGATGACAATATACGAGGGTCATTCAATAAATAATGTGAATGTTTCGGTATAAGGACTTCTAATACAGATAGAAGCTTACTTTTTTTCTCAATGTAATCGCCCAGCACTGTCACACACTTTTCCCACCTGTGCACAAGCTTCCGTATTCCCTCAGCGTAAAAATCTTTGGACTGATGTAATATATATATATTACATATGTAAACAACCTTTTATCAAACAAGTGCACAACAGAAAAGGGTGTGGAACACAGAATTGGAGCTGCGGCGCGCGTTATATTTGGAAGATTAAACAAATGCATCTTCAATAACAAAGATATGAACTTAGTCTATAATGCTGTTGTGATTTCAAGTTTGCTATATGATCTCGAAACCTGGACTCTGTAGTTATGCATACCAAAACTTCGAAGGATTTCACTAGCAAAATCTTCGTTTAGTCTTGAAAATCAAATGGAATTACTATGTGACCAACACCAAAGTGCTAGTAGGAGCCAACAGTCAAGGCATCGAATCTCTGATCATTCAATGCCGTCTTCGATGGTCAGGTCATGAAACAAGAATAGAAAGGCAAGGTGTTCACGTCAAGTCTTATTGAGTGAGCTCACATCAGAGCACGGAGTTATGTTCTTCGAAGAAAGAAGAACCAACTCAAAACAACACTTGAAAGCCACCGGACTTGAGCCTAAATTGTTTGAAACACATACACAAGACGACCGTACCAACGGGCGATGTTCCATCTTTATTAGAACTAAAAATTTTCTAGTCACCATAAGAGAAAAGGAGGTCAAAGGACAAGAGAGAAAAGCTCGACAAAATCGACCGCCTCCTACACCAAAATTATTATCTAATCAATGCCATCGGTGGTTCTATGAAAGAATTGCCCTGCTTGGTGATTAACGCCATCAGCAGAAATGAAACAATCAGCAAAAAAGAAATTAAGTTCTTGGATGCGAGATAAAAAGCGGATGACATGTTTTATTAAGTGAATTCACTTCAGGGAAAAGTCCACGGAGTTACCTTCTTCGAAGATATAAAACGACACTGAACGTTACTGGACTTGGGCCTAAATCGTTAGAAACCCAAGCCCGAAACCGTATCACTGGAACTCAATGGGGAACCCAAAACTTCGAAGTCACCAGAAGAGAAAAGGAAGAAATGTCAAAAGAGAAAGACCCGACAAAATCGAAATCGTCCTCCACCAACATTTTTATGTAATCAATGCCATCGGCCGTTCTATGAAAGAATTGGTCCACTTAGTATATCAACGTCATCATCATAATAGAAGCGATCAGTAACGAAGAAATTAAATTCTTGGATACAAGATAAAGCCGACGTAGTTTTATTCAGTGAGCTTACTTCAGGGAAAAGACCAAGAGATTACCATCTTCAAAGATACAAGGACCAACCCAAAACAACACTGAAAACCACTAGACTCGAGCCTGTCTGAAACACATGCACAAGGCCGTACCAACTGGCGACGTTCCATCACTATTGGAACTAAAATCTTCGAAGTAACCAGCAGAGAAAAGGAGGAAGAAGTCAAACGACAAGAGAGAAAGGGTCGACAATATCGACCTCCTCCTACAACAACATTACTACGCAGTCAATGCCATCGGCTGTTCTATGCAAGAATTGGTAAACTTGGTCATCAACGCCATCACCATAAGGGGAACGATCAGTAATGAAGAAATTAAATTCTAGTATACGAGATAAAGTCGACGGCATGTTTTATGAGTGAACTCAATTCAGGGAAATGTCCACGGAGTTGCCTTCTTCGAAGATTCAAAACAACACTGAAAGTTACTGGACTTGAGCCTAAATCGCTAGAAACCCAAGGCAGAAACCGTACCACTGGTGGTGTACCATCGCCATCGGGAACCCAAAATGTCGAAGCCACCAGAAGAGAAAAGGAAATGTCAAATGAGAAAAACCCGACAAAATCGATATCGTCTTCAATCAACATATTTATGTAATCAAAGCCATTGGCTGTTCTATGCAAGAATTGGTTCACATAGTCATCAACGCCATCATCATAAAGGAAGCGATCAGTAATGAAGAAATTAAATTCTTGGATACGAGATAAAGCCGACGTAAAGTCTTATTCAGTGATCTTACTTCAGGGAAAAGACCAAGGGATTGCCATCTCCGAAGATACAAGGACCAATCCAAAATAACACGGAATGCCACTGGACTTGAGTTTAAATTGTTTGAAACACATGCACAAGGCCGTGCCAACTAGCAAGGTTCCATCACTATTGAAACTAAAATCTTTGAATTAACCGGAATAGAAAAGGAAGAAGTCAGACGAGAAGAGAAAAAGGCTCGACAAAATCAACCTCGCCCCACCCACCAACATTATTAGGTAATCAATGCCATCGGATGTTCTATGCAAGAATTGGTCTACTTGGTTATCATACAAGAAGCGATCAGTAAAGAAGAAATTAAATTGTTGGATACGGGATAAAGCCGACGTAAAGTCTTATTCAGTGAGCTTACTTCAGGGAAAAGACCACGGGATTGATTGCCTTCTTCGAAGATACAAGGACCAACCCAAAACAACATTGAAAGCCACTGGACTTGAGACTAAATTGTTTGAAAGACATGCACAAGACCGTACCAACTGGTGTTGTTCCATCACCATCGGAAGCAAAATCTTTGGAGCCACGCCGATATCCCTCTAGTCCTCCATCAACATTATTATGCAGTTCATACGATCGGCTCTTCCCTGAAAGTATTACTCTATTTAGTCAACATTGACGTCAGCATAAAAGAAGCGATTAGAAAAGAAAGACATTTTTTGGACACGAGACAATGCCTACAACCACGAAATAAACCTGTCATCCACGGGCTACTAGAGGGATGGTGGTCTGTTAAAGCCGATTGTCCGTAGATGGGAAGGGGTTATTTTTTTAGTTATAAAATCTCTATAGTAACTACTAGTTGTTATGATCATAATATAAATACTATAAACATGTATATATGGTATAAATAAATATATATACAGAATAGTTAAATTCATCAAAATAACAAAAATAATAGATTTCTCACAGCTACTTTTAAAGGCACGTGCTAATTTATCGTACATTCTATACTGTACACCCATCTTTGTTTGAAATTGAAAAGGCCAGCCACTGCCACCAAGTAGTCACTTTAAGAACTAATACTATACGTTCCGCTAAGCCCGCAAATTTTGAAATACATCGCTGACGATTTGCAAGTATTTTTCATGCATAGCGTTTTTTTTTGTTTTTTTTGGTTTGCCGTTGCAAAGTCAGTTGATGGGGGAGGTTGTCCGTAGATGAGATGTTTGTCTGTATATATATATATATATATATATATATATATATATATATATATATATATATATATATATATATATATATACCAAACAGCACTATCAAAACATTGGAATTTGTTGGAAAGCGGCTTAACCCCACAAGTAAATTGGAAAATCGTCTTTTGTACTCGAACTTCAATAAATTTCAGAGACCGATTGCGACCTGTGCATAAAAGAGAAAATCCTAATGATAAATCATGAAGATCCTGATATATTATTGAACCAACAGAACGAGTTAATTTTTAAATGCAGACACAAAACCACCTCAACCTAACTCAATATATTTAGAAAAAGCTATATACGAAGGTAAATATTGTGTTATTTTTGGATTTGGAAATTCACACATGGATGCATAATTGTGTATATACAGATGTTGGAAATAGATATGTGGATTTTTATGTATATGTATATGTATGTATATATGTTGCGGCATTCACCCTGGATCGGTTAAGCCGACTCCTTCCAAGGAATTCACCGCGTCCGGAACGAAGGCCGACCAAGCACGGCGATCCGTCGCCAATGTGGAAACGAGCGACAGCCATTCCCGATTCCAACGGCGGCGAATTCTTGAAACAGAGTAACAAGGGAGTTTTAACTTCACACGCGGTCCCCACACCTCGCGTGCTATCCCAGTGGAGGGAGGAATATGCTCTTACTTGCCGCAGAATTACCACAGACGCAGAGGCTGGAGTAACCAAGAGGCCGCCGGATGCCGGTGCAGACGCCGAATGGTTTTGAATTCAGAGTTGATCTTCTCCTAGACCAATTGCCATCCAAGGCTATAGAACCCAGTCTGTCCTGCTATTTACCCATAGTTGGAGAGAGAAGAAGAGGATTCACACCTTTCCCAAGGGTGTTAGCACGTAAGTGAATGTAACGGATTCGACTGGAACTCGGCTCTACGATTCCTCAATCCGAGCAATTATCCATTACTCCACCGTGCCTCCTATGTATATATATATATGTATATGCATTTGTATAAGTATATATATGTACATATATAAATGTATATATATAGTAGGCGCTTATGTAAAAATGTATATGTGTAAATCTGTATTCGTAATTTTAGGTAGATATATATATATATATATATATATATATATATATATATATATATATATATATCGAGTCATGTATATAAGATTGCTTGTAGTCTGAAGGTGTATGTAGAGATATGTGTAAATATTTGTGAGTTCGTATATGTAATATGTGTGAATATATATGTGGCATATAGTAATATTAATATATATGCATATTTGGGTATATATGGGTATAGACTTGTCTTTATATATATATATATATATATATAAAGAGAATTCTAATAGAAGGACATACAATTATTATATTATTAATGTTTAATCTTACTTTCTCTTTAAATATTTTCTAATTAGAACTGTAGAATTGAAATTTCTAATCATCTGGAGATAATTTCATTTTAAATTGATAATTTAATTTAAATTTAATGATATTACTCTTTAACTATTAGTCTTGATAGTAAAATTGGGGGAAATTTAAACACTTAATTCACCACCTAACGCTAAACCTTAAAAGAAAAAAATTAAGGAAAAATTTAAATAAATATAAACATGAATATGTGTAAGTATTTGTAAATGTATGTGTAAGTATTTATATATGAATATGCATAGGTACCTGTGCATATCGATACATATGTACGTCCTTTATGTGTGTAATTGCACATGTAAATGAACGTATGTATATGGGAGATTTACATAAGTGTATATGTGGTAGATATATGAAAAAACAAATTTTTTTTAATATTACCTTCAAATATTACTCCATCTTAATTTGAAACCTAAACTTTAAGTAAGAAAGATTACCCTTCTAAAAATAGTTACAAATTACATTCATGAATTAGACTCACACTGATAAAGATGTTACCCTAACAGTCATTTACAATATTAAAAGATTACTATTAAAAAATTTTATATTTTAATTCTTGTTTTTTTTTTATTAATGTGTTTTTAAATATAATATTTAACACATATTAAATCCCTAATTTATTTGTAAAGGAGTTAAATATTTAAATTGCTGACAAGCATTAAATTAAATTCTTCGTGGATTTTTAAACATTTAAATTACTATCAAACGTTAAAATCTTTTTTTTACCTAAATCGCTAAAACTATACCACCCCTCTGCTTCCTCCGTAAAACCTAAATACATCTTTTTCTTTACTTCCCCCTTTTTTCTATTTTTCTTTTCCTTTTCTCTCTTCTCTCATTCCCTTTCAACATATCATTTCCGTTGAGTTGACCTATTTAATAGGTCAATGTCTGATCCTTACCCCCTCCTTCGTCAATATTAAGTATGGTAGAAATAAATATAAAAATAGACCCTCTCAAAACTCGACCATGTCTCTCACACCACTCCTCGCTACCTTCTCTGTTAAATTACATAAACTTAATACTACCCGTCAAAAGTATAAATTTTCATTTCATTTTTCGTTTCAGCTTTTGGAAGTGAAGTCTGATGATCCAGAGTACTTTAAAAGGTCTCTGGTGAAATAAAATATTACAATGGAGCCTTAAAGTGGTTTGTTTTTCTTTAATATATATATATATATATATATATATATATATATATATATATATATATATATATATATATATATATTTATAGATTCGCCCTAAGTAAGACGATAATGCAACTATGATGCAAGTGGCTACTGGTAGTGGATGAGAATGAGATGAGGTAATGCTAAACATGAGACAAGGAATAAACCTCTACATCTGTTAAAAAAACAGGAATATTTTGGAATAGAAATCGAAGTTTAATCCTTAGTTATGCATTTTATGCTTATATATATATATATATATATATATATATATATATATATATATATATATATATATATATATATATATATGTACCCAAGTGTGGGATTGGTATATACGGAGTAAGTTCCAATAACCAACAATTATTATTCTTTAAAGAGTGCTCAATACAGAGTAGAGCAGGTATAATCACTTATTTAAATATTATAACATAAATATGATATAAAATCACTACAAAAATAGTCATTTCGTTTCGACACTTCCGTGTCTTTTCAAGTGATGGTGTTGAATGTAGAATAAATGTTTTTTCTTAATAAAAGCAGTTCCAAATTCCTTAACGGACTCAAAATCTGATTGGTCATTCGGAATTATGCTACAGCACTCACCCCTAGTTAAGGAATTTGGAACTGCTTTTATTAAAAAAAACATTTATTCTACATTCAACACCATAACTTGAAAAGACACGGAAGTGTCGAAACGAAATGGCTATTTTTGTAGTGATTTTATAACATATTTATGTTATAATATTTAAATAAATGATTATATATATATATATATATATATATATATATATATATTTGTGTGTGTGTGTGTGTGTGTGTGTGTGTGTAATTAAGTAATTCATTGAGACTGAAAGAAACCTCAACAGAATGCAGAAAGCACTGGCCGGCCGTTTCGTCCTATATTTGGGACTCATCAGCAGTGCGCATCCACTACCGAGCATTCTGTTGAGGTTTCTTTCAGACTCAATCAATTACTTAATTATAATTATCAAATCCTTCTTACAATTTCTATCATGTCTATATCATTGCTTGATCCGGCTTCTAATGCTTCAGTTTGAGCGGCTTGGTGATAGTAGTCGTGGCTCCGGGGGGGGGGGGCACAGTCCTATAGTTACAGAGAACTTCAGTTGAGTTCCACCACGGAATATGTGAGCGAGCGGCGCTATATTGAGTCTGATTTGCTACATCTTCGTCACCGAGGCACAGTTGGTATGATCTTTGCTTGAAAACCTAACTGTCAGGTTTTCAATTCTCGGTAGTGGATGCGCACTGCTGATGAGTCCCAAATATAGGACGAAACGGCCGTCCAGTGCTTTCTGCATTCTGTTGAGGTTTCTTTCAGACTCAATGAATTACTTAATTATAATTATCAAATCCTCCTTACAGTTTATATATATATCTTTATATTGCCATTTTATTTTGCTTTATTCCACCACAAATAATTACAATGATTATCACACTCTAAGTCATTATCTTTTCTGATATCCAGCTAGCAAAAGAGACTATCCAACGTCTGTGTTACATATTGGGAAAGTCAAAATCGACCAGATACAGAAATTCAACTTCTTCGGTAGTTTAGCAACAGACAATGGATCGAATGGTGGAGAAATCCGAAGATAAGAGTCCTTTTCAAAATTTAAGTAAAGTATGAAATCTATTGACATTATTTGATTGTTCTCACCTTTATTGCCTTATTAAACGACGTTTCGGCCGTTGCACGCTCCGGCCTTGTTCAGCCGTTTAGAATTTCGAACTGAAGCCTTTGTTTCGGGTAGATTGTTCTAGTTCCACGTGTTATTCCTCCTCCGGATGTCGCAGATATCTCCCTTTAACACAACACTCCAAGTTTTTGTCCACCACTGCGGTAGACACGTATTGAACTCACAACTTTTGGGGGTCAAATCACTGGATCCAACCAACGCCTTTATCCACTGGGCCATGTGTCCTTGAACACTCCTGTCAGCGAAACAAAGGGTTCAGTTCGAAATCACCTGAAGAAGGCTGGAGCGTACAACGGCCGAAACGACGTGAATATGGCAGTGAAGATGAGGACAACAGTTCGAACTATGTGAATGATTTAAATAATTACAATACCCCATCTCATCAATATAGACTGGTAAGTATTAAGGCATTTGAAAATGTACTTAGAAACGAACTGTACTGTACGGTGATGTAATGTCTTATTTGCGACGATGGCAGTGCATATCAGAAAATTTTACACAGATTTGAGGTAAAAAAGAGTCGTCATTCCACTGACGAAAGCTAAGAATATCGCTGGCAGAACTCTACCACTTTGAACAGTGGTAGAGAAAAATGACTTAATGCCCAGCCGCCGGTTGAATAGTGGGTAAACACATATAAGTATTTTTTATGTCTACCGTGAAACATTATATACCAGTTATTTGCGAATCTTGACTCAGGAGTTCAGGCAGAAGTTTTAAAATTGTTTCTGAACGGAGAGCTCAAAGGGGTAAACAAGAAACAAGATATAAATCAGTACTCTTGAAATTCTATGCTGCGGTAATTATCCGTAACATGGGGAAGAAGTAATCTGATTGGCACATACTCTTTATGAAAGGAACACAAAAGGTTTGACTTTTCACCGTGAATATGGCATGGCGGATCCTATATGTGAAAGTGTGAACTGGTGAAACTGTGGAATGTAACTCGTCCGAACATCTACCATTGTAATAAAGATAGAGTAGAGAGAGGCTAGCAACGTTTTGTCTGTGTAATAACGTTCAAACTTTAGATAATAATTCATCACACAAAGGCCGCCATTTTGAACTCTGTCGAAGCTGGCCAATAAAGACTGAGAAGCACCAGCACACACTAGCAATACTTTCTTTGTTTTCAGCTCCATGTCTTGATCACGACGAAGTACCTAAACACTTTTCAAAATTGAAATTGCACCAACAATGCTCATGAAAATGTTCGGCCTCATGTTTACACGATGACATCGAAAAAGGTCTCCGACTTGGCATACGGTATTTGGCATACCGAAAATTAGGGTGACAATCTGGTTGTCCACTACTGATGTTACCCATTACAGATTTCTGGAATCAAACCAGAGCATCACTGCCGATGTTTACTGCCAGCAACTGGGTGGAATGCACATTCATTTAAGCAAATGCAACCAGCACTGTTTAATCGACGAGGCCCTAATTCTGTTTCATGACAATGCTTGGCCTAATGTTGGCAAAATGACACTGTAGAAGATCACCGACTTGAGATACGGGAGTTGGCTACACCCACCATATTCCCCTGATATCTCGTGCACTTACTACCATTTCATCAAGCATCTTCACGACTTTTTAAGCCAAGACATTCCGTTGCAAATAAGGTTCAGAAAATGGATTCACGGGTTTCTTGAGGTCCAGTATTTCGTAAAGGCATAAGCAACCTTGTACGCCGATGGTAAATACGAGGGTCATTCAATAAATAAGGTGAATTTTTCGGTATAAGGACTTCTAATACAGATCGAAGCTTACTTTTTTAAAATATTTTTCAACGTAGTCTCCCAGCACTGTTACACACATTTCCCAGCTCTGCACAAGCTTCCGTATTCTCTCAGCGTAAAAATCTTTGGTCTGATGTCGCTCACAACACTTTTGACTTCATCGTCACTTTTAAACTTCGTGCCTCTCGTGAACGCTTTCAAGGGACCAAACAGGTGAAAGTCTGAAGGAGAAAGGCCTGGGCTGTAAGGGGGATGAGGGAGCAGGTCCCAGCCCAGCTCGTTGATGGTCTGCACCGTTTGGGCTGCTGTGTGAGGCCTTGCGTTGTCATGATGTAAGATGACTCCTTCTGACTGATGACCTCTGCGATTGTCCCAACAGATAAGCTCAAAGTCCTTGCAATGTCATCCACTGTCACCCTTCTGTCAGACTGAATGAGGTCATTGACTGATTCGATCACCTCAGGAGCTCTCACTTCTGTAGGCCTCCCAGGCCTGTCTTCATCCTCAACACTGTTCCGTCCTTCTTTAAACAATTTAGCCCATATGTAGACATTTTTTGGCTGAAACATGTGGCACCATACACAGTTGACATTCTCCTATGAATTTCAACTGGTTTGCACCCTTCAGCAACCAAAAACTTGATAACTGACCGCTGTTCAATCCTGGAGCATGCTTCTTGGTCGGACATCTTTGTTAATCGTCAAAACTCACAAAGTTTTTTTTTTAATCTGCAAAAGAAATTAAATCCATGTGAAAAAGAAGTAAAACAAAAAAAAAAGAGTAAGCTTCTATCTGTATTAGAACTCCTCATACCGAAAAATTCACCTTATTTATTGAATGACCCTCGTATATATAGATGTTCAGGGTTCCTATTTTAACTGATTTAAACACTGTTTAAATGCATTAATTCACAAATAAAAGTTGATTCTAAAATTAGACATTATTTTCCGAACAACCTAAAATGTAGTTAGACAGACATGAAAAGACGGAAAGAAGTAGATAGATAGATAGATAGATAGATAGATTTGAAAATGTTGAGACAGATAGGTCGATAGATGTGAACAGATTAAGAGAGATAGATAGATGTAGAAAACTTTAAAGTTATTTTGGTATGAAAACCTTTAGAATTTTATTGCAAAGGTATCAATAAACTTGTAACTACATGTCAGAAATGGTCAGATGCCCAGGGTTCCTATTTTGACAGATTTAAGCATATTTTTAAATACATTAATTCAGGTATAAAAGTTGATTCTAAAACCAGATATTATATTCTGAACAACCGAAAAAGATAGGTAGAGACTGAAAAAGATAGATAGATAGATAGATAGATAGATAGATAGATAGATAGATAGATAGGCAGTCTGTTGCAAAGAAGATGTAAAAACTTCTAAAGATATTTTCGTATGAAAACCATTAGGATTCTATTGCAAGGCAAAAAGGACCTTGTAACTCGATGTAAGAATTTTTTAGATGTTCAGGGTTCCTATTTTGACTGATTTAAATGCATTAAATTTAGGAATAAAAGTTGATTCTAAAATCAGACATTATTTTCTGAACAACCAAATACATTACTATTAGTCTTAATCAAAATAATGGCGAGACCACTTATATAGTGTCTATTATCATTATTATTATTAATACTACACTTTAATAGTATTATGACGGCACTTACTCTCTTACTCGCAAGCTTTTATCATCTCTTGTTACAGGTTCGGAGTCTGCCCGATAGATTACAGAGTTTCTCGTCAGCATTAAACAATGGTCATTTGGATATCTGGTTGCTGGTAAATAAAAACTTTCACATTCTCTCTCTCTTTCTCTCTCTCTCTCTCTCTCTCTCTCTATATATATATATATATATATATATATATATATATATATATTTCTGCCTCTCCCCCTCTCTCTCTCTCTCCTTCTCTGTCACACACAAGACAGTTCGAGCGTATGATTGCACGCAAACACAGAAAAGACAAAAAAACACGGGCGTAACGTCACCAACATTTTTCGAGCGCACTTACACACAACCATGCGGACATGATGAAAATGGAAAAAGAAACTGCATTCAACGCTTAAGTACAGCAACATAAACAATAATCCTATGCTGATTAATCAGCCAATTTCTATCTATCTATCTATCTATCTATCTATCTATCTATCTATCTATCTATCACCTAGCCTGTTCATATCGATCTGAGACAGACAGCTTCTTCATATCTATCTATCTATCTATCTATCTATCTATCTATCTATCTATCTATCTATCTATCTATCTATCTCAGCGTGTCCATATCTATCTATCTATCTATCTATCTATCTATCTATCTATCTATCTATCTATCTATCTATCTCAGTTTGTTCATATATCTCTCAGTCTGTTTGTTCACATCTATCTATCCTATTACATTCTGTTTTTATATATATATATATATATATATATATATATAAATATATATATATATATATATATATATATATATTCTGTTCATAACTTTCTCTCTATGCATCTATTTAATTCTGTTCATATCTATCTATCTATCTATCTATCTATCTATCTCTGTCTATCTATCTATCTATCTATCTATCTATCTATCTATCTCAGCCTGTCCATATCTATCTATCTATCTATCTATCTATCTATCTATCTATCTATCTATCTATCTATCTCAGTCTGTTCATATCTATCTCAGTCTGTTCACAACCTATCTATCCTATTACATTCTGTTTATATATATATATATATATATATATATATACATTCTGTGTGTATATATATATATATATATATATATATATATATATATTCTGTTCATAACTTTCACTCTATACATCTGTTTCATCCTGTTCATATCTATCTATCTATCTATCTATCTATCTATCTATCTATCTATCTATCTATCTATCTAACTCTCCATCTATCTATTTATATCTTTCTTGCTAAACGTACCGTTATTTTGTTTGGAAGAAACACTGTTACCATTACGTTGCCGTCATTATCTCTGACACACCACGGCTGCCAAAGTGCATCCATATTCTTAATAGAACTTATATGAAATATTTTGATTTTCTTTTTTCAGTTACGATTATTTTAGCTAATTTTCCAAAAGCTCGCATTGTGTCCACCATCCACCATCTTTGTAAGATGATTTTACATCATGCTCAAAAATAACAAACCATTTTGAAAGCCAACATCTCACGTATCTCGACATTGTTTGCGATTGTGTAAAATTAGTTGCATTGGTGTACATGTGCATATGTCTATTCCATTCTCTCCAGCCTTATGTACCTTACTCTGTCCTTATCTATCTATCTGTCTGTCTATCTATCTATCTATCTATCTATCTATCTATCTATCTATCTATCTATCTATCTATCTCAGTCTACTCATTATCTATCTATCTATCTCAGTCTACTCATTATCTATCTATCTATCTATCTATCTATCTATCTATCTATCTATCTATCTATCTATCTATCTCAGTCTACTCATTATCTATCTATCTATCTATCTATCTATCTACGTAAGTCTGTTCATATCTATCTATCTATCTATTTATCTATCTATCTATCTATCTACGTAAGTCTGTTCATATTTATCTATCTATCTATCTATCTATCTGCGTAAGTCTGTTCAAATCTATCTATCTATCTATCTATCTATCTATCTATCTACGTAAGTCTGTTCAAATCTATCTATCTATCTATCTATCTATCTATCTATCTATCTACGTAAGTCTGTTCATATCTATCTATTTATGTATCTATCTATCTATCTATCTATCTATCGATCTACGTAAGTCTGTTCGTATCTATCTATCTATCTATCTATTTTACATAAGTCTGTTCATATCTATCTATTTATCTATCTATCTCATTCTGTTCATATCCCTCTCTCTGTCCCTGTCTCTGTCTCTCTGTCTCTCTCTCTCTATCTATCTATCTATCTATCTCATTCTGTTCATATCTATCCCATTCTGTTCATATCTATCTCATTCTCTTCATATCCATCTATCTATCTATCTATCTATCTATCTATCTATCTATCTATCTATCTATCTATCTATTTTTTTAATTAATTTAAGCCCCTGCAAGTTGGTAATGTCACAAAGGGCAGATAACCAAAATATTGAACACACGAGCGAATGGTAGATTTTTAAATCTGCAAGATAGATTCTGACGTGAAAAACTGTCAGGTAACCAACTTTTCTATCAGTAGCAACTGATTCACTATAATATCCCCCTGTATATATATATATATATATATATATATATATATATATATATATATATATATATTGTCATTCACAGGCAGACTCTCTGGCTGTATCACATCTCATCAGTGTGGCTAGACGTTCGGTTGCCTCTAGTTAAGATCGAAACCCGTCTGAATTGGTGTCAGTCGGAGATTTTACCCCGAAGCCTTTGGCGCACGGCAGGGATGAAGGTGAATTTAAGCGTATTTATTTTTAGATAAACACACAGTGACTGAGAGAACTCGATTCGATTTACCGAAGAGTCTTGCATTATTAGCCGTAATAGTCACTGTTTACAAACCCACACTTCCTCCACAGAGAGCTCAACCGAAATGAACGTTTCATAATAACCCCATATCATATCAGTAGAAAACGTTATTTTAAGTAGGCGACAGGAAATGCTCTTCTGCGAGTTAGCATAAACCAAACTGATTGAAGGGTCTTTATGGTGATTAAATGATAGCATGTTTGTTTCGGTGGTGTTAAAATTCGCAAGCCAATTCTTGCCCCACTTAACAACTGACTGGCAGTCATCTTCGAGAGCCACTGCCAGTATTACTTTGTCAAACCGATCGGACTTGATCTTGCGACAGGAGCAAATAGTTGCGTCATCAGCATAATTATCTAGTTGGAAACTGACCGCATTGGCAAGGTGGTTGATGAAGATAAAAAAAACAACGCAAGTCTAAGGATAACCCGAGAAAATTTAACATCGAAAAAGATAAGAAAAACTAATTCCTTTTTAATAATATGTGGGAATATTCACTCTTTGCCTGATGAAGGTCGCGAGACCGGAAACCCGTGTGGCACAATTATGGTAAATAAACCATAATATATTAAAAAAAAAAAACAACATTACAACAAAGAACGTTTGCAGTTTCTCTCCACTTTTTAATATATACACTTTTCACTCGTTGGAACTACTATAATCTCTTTCATTTATATATATATATACTATAATCTCTTCCATTTATATATATATATATATATATATATATATATATATATATATATATATATATATATATATATATATCAGCACATATCATTGAAAACGACAGACAATGTGCTTTTATTTATTTTTCTTTTTGAATGATAAATTATATAAAAACTGTCCGAATGTTCTTTTTATCCGAGCGCTTTCGGCTATAGATTTAGCCATTTTCAAGGATTTTATTTTAACTGTTAAAATAAGAAATAGTATGTATGTATTATAAAATATTTTCATTTTTTTTTGTTTCAAAACACGGTCAAGATATTATGTCCATGTTCAAAGTTAATATTATTAAGTGTTGGTTTGTTTGTTTTTATTAATAAGGCTTCCATTATTTTTAGAATTTTTTTTTGCATGTAGATGATGCTGTTATATTAGTGTTGTACACACACACACAAACACGCACGCACACACACACACACACACACACACACACACACACACACATATATATATATATATATATATATATATATACGCTTTCCTTCCCTTAGATCTTCATCGGACTAGGATTGTTTACGTTGATGCAACTACACATGGGCCCAAACAGGAGACCCTGGGAATTGTAAATTTATTTTTTTCTTTATGTGGTCTGGATTTTTGGATATAGGATCTAACCAATTTCATTTAGATTCTTCTGCTTCTGTTTCCATCAACATCTTTATTAAATACTCTGTATTGTGATAACAGAACATGCACCAAGTTTGGTGAAACGTCATTAATAAAAAAAAAAATGGACGCAAATGTATTCAGGATGAACTAGTGATTAATGCTCTTTCGAAACATTTTCGCCTCAGTGAATTAATTACTCTCTTAATTAGGGTAGCATATTTTTTATGAAACGCTTTAATGTCACTAAATGTCTCCCAACTACAATAGAAATGATTCCATGAAGAAGGCCGGAGTGTACAACGGCCGAAACTTCGTGAGTATGGCAATAAAGATGAGGAAAACAGTCCCAATAATGTAAATAGAATAAAATAATTACAATACCTCATCTCAGAAATATAACCCGATCCTGAAGACCGCCGGAGCCTACAACGACCGAAACGTTGTGAATATGACAATGAAGATGAGGACAACAGATCAAACAATGTAAATAGTGTATATAATTACAATAACTCATCTCAGAAATATAGCCCGATCCTGAAGATCGCCGGAGCGTACAACGACTGAAACGTCGTGAATATGACAATGAAGATGACGACAACAGATCAAACAATGTAAATAGTGTATATAATTACAATACCTCATCTCAGAAATATAGACCGAACCTGAAGATCGCCGGAGCGTACAACGACCGAAACGTCATGAATATGACAATAAAGATGAGGACAACAGATGGAACAATGTAAATAGTGTATATAATTACAATACCTCATCTCAGAAATATAGCCCGATCCTGAAGATCGCCGGAGCATACAACGACCGAAACGTTGTGAATATGACAATAAAGATGAGGACAACAGCTCGAACAATGTAAATAGCGTAAGTAATAATTACAATGCGTCATAACAGAATGAGAGACATATCCTGAAGATGGCCAGAGCGTACAAAGAAACGTCGTGATTATGACAATAACGATGAGGACAACAGTCAGGAAAATGTAAATAGTGTAAGTAATAATTTTTGATGTTGTTTTTTGGTCTCTCGCATTCCTTTCATCGGCCAACTATATGTATATGGGTTAACAAGCATACAGTGACAATATTTCTTTTCTATCATATATACGTAGGAAATTGTTTATGTATAAATTTATGAATGTTGATATTTTTTCTTGCTGTAAAAGGAAAATGTTTCAAATACAGAAAAGAAAATATTGCTTTATTTAAAATGGCATTACATTTCTATTGATGAAACTGCCAGTTTTCTATGTAACTTTTTACCAGACATCTTGTACTTCTATATAAAAGTTTTTTTATTAAATGTTTGCCCATATTCAGGAAACATATACGCGCGCATTCTCAGGTCCAGTGTCTTTCTCCTTTGTATTGCTCTCCTTAAATATATAGTTATATATTTAAAATGTACAGAATATGTATATATGTACAGAATATGTATATATATATATATATCTATATCTATCTATATCTATAGGTTTTCGCAGCGCCGCCCACGCGGCGCCAGCGTATCCGACTCCAAGAATGAATACTCTGACTTCAGAATTTCAGTTTTTCTGTTTCTGACTAGTCCTGTATATATCGTCTCTTCATCTAACTTAAATCTAATATAAATATGTCTCCATTAACCATGTCCTGAAGAAGGTCTATTTGACCGAAACGTCTGACGTCGACAGAATAACAAAAACAAAAACAAAATAAAAAAACAGTAAACTCACATATTCGGATTTTGCTTTGTTTTTTCCACATTTTCATCATACCGTCGGATCTACTACATCCACACATTTGCTTACATATATATATAAATATATATATATATATATATATAGATAGATAGATAGATAGATAGATAGATAGAGAGAGAGAGAGAGAAAGAGAGAGAGAGAGAGAAAGATATATATATAGATAGATATATATATATTCACTTGTATGGATATGAGTTTGTGAGCCTGGCTTTCACGCTTTTGAGATCATCAGACAAACTAGTTTATTGTTTTAAAATTGGATATATATTTATGCTTGTTTGAATATGTTTGGTGGTGAGTCGGGGAATTTACTTTCGTGTTTGTTTGGGGTAACACTCTCATAGACACACATACATACAGGTGTACGCATTTTAGTACACACAAACACATCCATATAAACAATACTAAGCAATACTTAGGACATACATAGCACTGCATACTTACATATATACGCTAGGCATACATACATAAACAGTTAAATATGTCAGCTCTATCTTACATATATATATATATATATATATATATATATATATATATATATATATATGCCTGACGCCTGACGATTGCACTAGCATGAAACAGACTGTCGCCTCTAAGTGCTGACTTCCATGTCCATTTTTATATATATATATATATATATATATATATATATATATATATATATGTATATATAATTAAAAGGAAAGAACAGTAAGATATAAAATCCGGTGTTCTTATAGATATTTTTATTTTTACACAATAGTGCTCAATGTAAATTTAAATTTACAGAGCATATATATATATATGCGTGTACGTGTATGTGAGTATTTATGTGTTTGTATATAAGCGATACGAGACTACGCGCAGGTAAACATCCATGCGTTAGAACATACATAGCACTACATACTTACATACGTAAGTTAGGCATACATATTTACTCAGTTGAATATGTTAGCTCTATCTTACACACACACACACATACACACACACACACACACACATATATATATATATATATATATTTGCGTGTGCGTGTATGTAAGTATTTACGTGTTTGTATTTAAGTGCGAGTGTGTTTGTGCATATCGAAATAATGATATATACATATATATATATATATATATATATATATATATATATATATATATTGTCGCTAATAGACTTTTATAAGAGCGTTGCGAAAATAAGAAATTTCCCTGTAAATTTGCTTCCAAAAGCAAACCCTCGATGGACTGCGATCGAGTTCATTGGTATTTTCAGAGAGATAAGATAAAATAAATTGACCTACTCCATACCAATTACGGGGCCTCTGGAGGACACACAACTGCTGACAGCCGTGCGTCTTACGTCATAAAGATAATTTTATTTAGCCAACAGCGAACGGTAAAAATGAGCTGGAACTGTTCAACTTCAGAAATTCCGTACAGGCTAGCACCGATACCAGATTTATTTTGCATCAGACCCTCTTCCAAAATGCGACACTTCACTTTTTCTCTCTCTCTCTCTCTCTCTATCTATCTATCTATCTATATATATATATAAATTAAATATACTGTTACTATTCAGAAATCTTTGAATCAAATATAGTGATTTTTTGAATTTAATATCAGTGGACCCAAGCGAGATGTGGAAACGTTAATTTGTTTTCATCGTCATTGTTTTAAGCGACGTCGAAACGACTCCATGCGCGTTTCGATTAATTTGAAGAAAAAAAGAAAAGAAATATATATATATATATATATATATATATATATATATAAATATTAATATTTTCTTTTCCTTTGAAATTCGTATCGGTACATCGGCTTCAGCGTCAAATGAAGCAATAATTGTTTAATTTTATTAAACAGCTGACATATGACAATTAAATAACTTTACTAGGCAAATTTGAAAGTTAGAAGTGGCGTAGCTCACGAGGGATTCGAAGACATTACGACATCGCGGAAAATTTCCCCGCTAACGCTAAACACGCACTGATTTAAAATAGAGAAAAAATTTCACTGAATTAACTACATTCATTCACACACACACACACACACACACACACACACACACACACACACACACACACACACACACACACACACACAGAAGTACACAAAGGCTTTCATATATAGGTTTATTAACATATGATCATATATGTAATAACACACATATTAAATATACGTATATGACGTGGCATACACTCGCATATGTAAATATAGACATGCATCATGGTTTTTTCCGCTATTAATAAACAGTGACTTGTAATAAAAATAATTTTTCTCAGACGCAAAACTAAGCACACATACTAAAACACGCACACACACACATATATATATATATATATATATATATATATATATATATATATATATATATATATATATATATATAGATTTTCAAGCATAGCTTAGATGTGACACAAGGCCGAAATTAGGGGGGTACACAGTGAGAATCGAATTCACTACTCAGTCGTAATTGTTCTAGCGAGACAACTTTGCTAACTATTACACCACCTCGAGGTGCCTATATATATATATATATATATATATATATGTATATATATCGTGAAATACTAAAGAGTAGAATACAAGATAGAAGGGGAGAGAGAAAGAGACAGAGACAGAGAGGATTATAATGGGCAAATTGACGAAGATAACACACACACCTATATATATATGTGTGTATATGTATGTATGCATGTATGTATATATATATATATATATATATATATATATATATATATATATATATATATATATATATAGTCAAACCTAATGAGCCAGACACACCTACCAAGGTTTCACTTAGGCAGATCTGCCTAAGTGAAACCTTGATAGGTGTGTCTGGCTCATTAGGTTTGACTAGGTTTGCTCTACGCTTGTATTGAGCTCTTTAGTTAGTTGTTTACTCGTATCGGGTTTTTTTCTTTGGGCCTTGAACCTGTATCTGTGCGATTATTTTCGACAGACTTTCATGTTCCTGGCTCTTTCTTTTTTTAAAACCTTCTTTTCCTTCGTGATTGATTTGGCTGTTGTTAAATCAAGAGTTCGAAGGTTTTTCGACACGAGTATAGTTACCTATATTTATATATATATATATATATATGTGTGTGTGTGTGTGTGTATGTATGTATGTATGTATGTATATATAAAGAGAGAGAGAGAGTGCTTGACAATGAATGTGGGAAAAATAAAAAGAGACAAATACTAGATAATGAAAAAATTGAGATAGATTATATATAGTCGTGGCTCCTGTGGGCACAATCCTATGGTTACAGAGAATCTCAGTTGAGTTCGACCACCGAATATGTGATCGAGCGGCGCTATATTGAGTCTGATTTGCTACCTCTTCGTCACCGAGGCCCGTTGGAACCATTGGTACGACGTTTGCTTGATAACCTAACTGTCAGGGTTTCATTTCTCGGTAGTGTATGCGCACTGCTTATGAGTCTCAAATATAGGACGAAACGGGCGAGGTTTCTTTCAGACTCAATGAATTATTAATTATATATATATATATATATATATATATATATATATATATATATATATATATATATATATATATACAAGTGAACGTTGAAGTCAACACTCAGAGGCGAAAGACTGTTTCATGTTCAATATTCACATTTATATTTACATATGCTCTATGTCTAATATTGAGCACTTTCTCCTATAAATATAGAATACCAAAAATATATTTCTTCATACATCTATATATATATATATATATATATATATATATATATATACATAAGTGTGCGTGTGTGAGTGTGTAAATAGAGAAACTGTTAATTGGTTCTGCACACGCCAATAACAGTATAAACTGCAGCTGGGCTCTGTGGGCATTTCCCAGTTGGGAAATTGCAAAAATGCCTGTGCAAATGTTGCCATGTGCGCTAGCTAGCTGTCCATTGCAACGGGTGTCCTCGATATCGAGTGGCCAATTATTATTATTAGATAGAGAGATAACAATATCAAATCCATAAGTGGAAAAGATAATCCAAGTATGTCTTTTTAATAT
>OZ038507.1:65608873-65651373 GCA_964036315.1 Acanthosepion esculentum
CATATCTGATCACTGTAAATACGATACAGCTACTGAGCTATAGAGAACCAGTTCGTCAGGCAAGGCCGAATTGTAACTTTAAATGAAAACTTCTCTCGTCATAGACTCCCGGAAACGTTTCATATCAGCAGAGTTTCCTTTCCGAATGCAAAGAAAACGAATTTGTGTGTGTGTGTATTATTCAGGCAGAAAACACTGTTTTAGGCAAGTGTTAATGAGGCAAGAAATGCACAGTAATACTAAGATATGGAAAGTTCTTGGGAAATAAAAGTGATTCTCCCTGTTACAGTGAATTTCCTGCATTATTCAATTCCAATATACGAAAACATATTCGTGAATATAAAAAGATTCTGATAAAAATAAACAGACATAATGTTTGTAATTTATTCAATATACTCGGTGGAGTAATGGATAACGGCTTGAATTGAGGAATCGGAGAGCCGAGTTCGAATTTCAGTCGAATCCATTACACTCACTTACGTGAGAAAGGGAAAGGTGTGAATCCTCTTCTTTTCCCTCCAACTATGGGTAAATAGCAGGACAGACTGGGTTCTATAGCCTTGGATGGCAACTGGTCTAGGAGAAGGACAACTCTGAATTCAAAACCTGTAGAGGGTCATTTGGGGACCTCGTGGCATTCGCTGCACCAGGTCCCTGTATTCGTCCCTCCAAAAAGTGTGGATGGCCCTGCACAAAGCCTTCACCACTATAATCAAATCTCATGTGACGGTGTCGGGCTTTCAGTTTCTAGGAACTGATCTGCCTGACCCTCATACGTCGAATTCGACGGGAGAGTCGATCATATATATATATATATAACCCACAATGTACTAACCGTATTCGGAAATTAAAAACATCCCTAATACACATAATGCACACACTCAATTAAGCTGAAAAATTGAATCACCCTTGATAATGGCTAAAGGTATAACCGAAAGCTCTTGGAACTATAAAACACTTTTTGTCCAGAAAAGAAAGCTCTTGTTCGAACACCAGAAAAATTAAATAAAAAGCTTAACCGTAGTAACATGTCTGTCGTTTTTAACGAAATATGCATAAACGAAGGATTGCTGCCTCTCTCTCTCTCTCTCTCTCTCTCTCTCTCTCTCTATATATATATATATATATATATATATATATATATATATATATATATATACATATATATATATATATATATATGGACGATGCGTCTAGCATGAAACAACCTGTGGTCTCTGAGTGTTGACTTCAATGTTCACTTTTGTATTTACATACACTCTATCTCTGATATTGAGCACTTTATCCCATAAATATAGCAAACGTTCAAACTATATTTCGTCATATATATATATATATATATATATATATATATATATATATATATATATATATATATATATATATCCAGACAGTCTTGGGCTGGGGATAGCTGGCATATAGCAGTGGTTCTTTGAAATAGACTATACCCACATGAGGTAATTTTGTATATATTTTCTGTATAATACACACACACACACACCCACACACACACACTCACACACACACACACACACACACACATATATATATATATATATATATATATATATATATATATATATTTCACGACATTATTATGTTTATACATTTTTTATGGATGCAAATATTTAAGTAAATGCTCTGTTTATAGTAAACAGTATTAAGCAACATTTACCTGCATGAATGTCCGAGAAATTTTGATAGAAAATATATTTGAAAAATTCTCGGACATTCAGGCCGGTAAATGTTGTTTAATACTGTTTATTATGAACAGAGCATTTACTTAAATACTTGTATCTACAAAAAGAATGTATAAACATAAAAATGTCTTCAAATAATTGTTGGACTTTGTCCATTTCATAATATATATATATATGAATTGCACAGAGCCGACAATTTTATTTAAAGACATTTTTGATATGTTTAACGTTCTTTTTATAGATACAAGTATTTAAGTAAATGATCTGTTTATGATAAACAGTATTAAATAACATTTACCGGCCTGAATGTCCGAGAAATTTTCATAGAAAATTTTCGTTCTCCGACAGGAATCGAACCTGTACGCTATACGGAACCGTCATTTCGCGTGACGTGCCTTAACCGTTCGGCCACAGAGAAGCGTCCGCTTCGGTCGGTCGATTTTACTATCTTTAAAATTAAATCTTCCATGAATCTCTTCTATTCATATCTGCTCTTAGCGTATCAAATGTAAACAAATGACGTTATATATTTTGAATTGGACAGAGTCCGACAATTTATTTTAAAGACATTTTTGATATGTTTAAACGTTCTTTTCATAGATACACGTACTTAAGTAAATGCTCTGTTTATAATAAACAGTATTAACTAACATTTATAGGCCTGAATGTCCGAGAAATTTTCATAGAAAAATAACGGTTCAGTATAGGATACAGGTTCGATTCTTGTCGGAGAACGAAAATTTTCTATGAAAATTTTTCGGACATTCAGGCCGGTAAATGTTATTTAATACTGTTTATTATAAACAGTGCATTTACTTAAATATTTGTATCTATAAAAAGAACGTTAAACTTATCATATATATATATATATATATATATATATATATATATATTAATACATGTTTCATTAAATAATATAGATAAGTGTTGTCTATATATTTTATGTAAGTTTTTTTCATATAGTCTGATAATCTTAATAACATTATCATTAAATAATGAAAGAAAATCACAATATTGATACATACTTTTTTTCATTTAATCCAATCTGAGCTTTCGGCTTACATAAGCCATTATCAAAGATGACAATTACACAATATATTTATGCAATACACGAACAAGAAATTGATGATAGTATTATTTGTTTACATGGATGATTTCCAAGCAACGATAAACACGTGCATATAAAACGCTGAAAGCGAAAATCGCACGACAGCTCATGACGTTACACATGACCACCAGAGAGTGAATCCGATGAGTATTGAGTATGGAAAGCCGTTGGTATGAACCAATGACTTCTGTTACTAATTATAGGCATTTAAGGATATTTTTGGAGATTTCATAGTTTATTTTGTTCAGGTTAGGTTTCAACTGTTTTATGTATATAGCTTCAAGAATTTAAAATATCCAACTCAATTATTCGAAATGATTCTTCTCCCCCGGTTAGCGATTTGAAAAAAAACAACATAGTTTACAAATTCAGGTGCCCTTTGGGAGATTGTATCTCCAACGAACTAAATAATATCTATGTTGGTCACACCACAAACTCGCTTTCACGACGCTTGACACTACATTTGAATGATAACTCTAACATTTTTAGGCATTTAAAACAACATGCCTGGCCGCATACACAATTCCGGAAAATCCTCGTCGAAAACACAACTATACTTAAACATGAAAACAATAAACAAAAACTAAAAATTCTTGAAGCTATATACATAAAACAGTTGAAACCTAACCTGAACAAAATAAACTATGAAATCTCCAAAAATATCCTTAAATGCCTATAATTAGTAACAGAAGTCATTGGTTCATACCAACGGCTTTCCATACTCAATACTCATCGGATTCACTCTCTCGTGGTCATGTGTAACGTCATGAGCTGTCGTGCGATTTTCGCTTTCAGCGTTTTATATGCACGTGTTTATCGTTGCTTGGAAATCATCCATGTAAACAAATAATACTATCATCAATTTCTTGTTCGTGTATTGCATAAATATATTGTGTAATTGTCATCTTTGATAATGGCTTATGTAAGCCGAAAGCTCAGATTGGATTAAATGAAAAAAAGTATGTATCAATATTGTGATTTTCTTTCATTATTTAATGATAATGTTATTAAGATTATCAGACTATATGAAAAAAACTTACATAAAATATATAGACAACACTTATCTATATTATTTAATGAAACATGTATTAATGAAAAAATGCTGCCTAAATACACACAATATATATATATATATATAAAGAAACGACTGAAAAAGAAGATAGTTAAATAGATAGATTTCTGCACAAAAAAAGGTTACTTATGGAATATTTGCGATGTGGGGACATGACCCCTCTCGACCCACTCTCCTCCTAAGCACGGCTATAAATACCGGAAGCGAGCAAGAACGTTAATGGTCATGCGCGATCGAGTTCAAGGTCAGTCTGTGCCAAGTGGCTTCTCTCTGCGTACTTTTGCTCCTTTACCATAGCAACAATCCTGATACTCTTGATCAGACCTCGTATATGCATATCTGTTCCATTGCCCAACGCACCATCATTTATCAGCTTAAGCCAAATAATTATCTTCCTAATAGAAAACATTTTAATTTAAGCGTTAATTTAATGAGTTTTAATTTTAAAGATCTATTTGGTATTTAAATACACTCGTAGCTAGCCAAATCCCATTTGATGAGCTGCTAATAATATTATAAAGAATTTCCCAGATCGCGTATGATATAAATGAAACCCAAGTGTCTGCAAAAGGCAATAATTGATTTTATTAGGAATTTGCAAAATTCTGGTATCAAATATTCTGGCTTTATTTAATTTATGTATTCCCAAATTTACTTCAAACACTCTTAAATAAGCGAGGCAAGTTAATAAAAATACAGATCTCAAAGGTGTTGATACAATTTGAATCTGTAATTGTTCAGAGACGTTGCAATCCCTGGTGTTTCATCTAATAGGAAAAATATTCATATTCATAATTATAGCAATGGCGGTTAACCCTTTAACGGCGGGAAAAGTTTATAAATCATGCATGACACACGGGTCAAAAAACAAGAATGTTCATTTTCTTTTTAGAATAAATTTATGCCTATTTTAATGACATTACTTACTAAAAACAATGCCACATCTCTCCAGGTTTCCCCTACTTTATTATCTGTGAATTGTCAGGAAATATAGTGGCTTCTTTTATTTTGTTATTTAATGCCGACAGGATTTTCAGGATAGCTTCGTATGAATAGATTACGTATTCTTTGTATAATCAGGTTTGTTTTATATTGTTTTACAACATACCAATATCACAGTGGGTTAATTAATGCCGACAATATTTTTAGGATAGGTTCGTATGAATAGATTATGTATTCTTTATATGAAATCACTTTGTAGAACAGGTCTGTTTTACTTTGTTTTACGGCATATCAACATCTCAATGGTTTATTTAATGTCGACAAGAAAATCAGTTCGTTGATCAGGTTTGATTTATTTTGATTTACGCCATATCAACATCTACATAGGTTATTTAATGCCACAAGATTTTTATGTTTGGTTCGTATGAATAGAATATGTATTCTTTGTATTCATGACCAGGTTTGATATTTTATTTTATGGCTTATCAACCTCAAAGTGTTATTTAATGCCACAAGATTTTATGTTTGTTTGTTTGTTTGTTTGGGGTTTTATGGCATATCAACCACTATGGGTTATTTAATGCCAGATCCAGTATTTACTAGATGTTTCAAAATCGTATAGCTGGCAACGTCATTGTTTCAAAAACGTATAGCTGGCAACGTCATCGTTTCAAAAACCTATAGCTGGCAACATCATTGTTTCAAAAACGTATAGCTGGCAACATCATTGTTTAAATTTTTTTTCTACTGATTGAACTTAAGCCGCCACTTTCCATCCCATTATAGGGGTAAGGTGTTAGTATATTTAGTGTATTGTTAGGGTGGGAAAGTTAATTGTAAGTTGTAGTTGTTTTGGGATGGGTTAGATGTGATGGGGCATGACATGACCAGCCGATTGATCGGATCGACGGCCTTTTGGTTGGACGTAGTTTATCGTCATACCCAGGACGCGGATGTAGTTTATCGTCATACCCAGGACGCGGATGTAGTTAATCGTCATACCCAGGACGTGGACACACCTTGGGATTTCACTATTTTCCCATAGCTGGGACCCTAACAGGTGCTACCACCCCGGGTCAGGGTGGACCTGGGAACATCAGCAATTAAGAGGTGGTTCCACGCTCCTCAAAACGTACTGATCAGAGGCCTTGCTGTTGGATGTAGTTTATCGTCTTACCCAGGACGCGGATGTAGTTTAACGTCATACCCAGGACGGTAGATTTTATGATAGCTTCGTATGAATAAAATATGAATTATTTGTAAGAAATCAGTTTGCAGATCAGTTTTCATTAATGTATTTTTGTAAAGAGGAGTTTTTTTCCCACATATATTGCTGGTATTAATTTTTCAATATATATTTCTGGTAATATATTTTTTTTCCAAAATTTAATCGTTGGAAATACTTTTCTTCTTACAAAATTGAATTAATGATAGTTTTACTATAAAAATCTAGTTTTATACGTTCATAGTGTTTTGACTAAACTTTGATGGTTAACTATTTGCCCTTAACTCTCACCCAAACAGGTGCTACCACCCTGAGTCAGGGTGAACCTGGGGACAGCAGCAATTAAGAGATGGTTCCACGATCCTCAAAACCTCCCGATCAGAGGCTTTGCTCTCGGATGTAGTTTATCGTCATCTCCAGGACGAAAGGTATGAATTCATCTCTTCGGCCCAGCTATGGGTTAAATAGTAGAACAAAATGTAAAAAATGAAATCATCGTTATTCTCAAAAAAATGTCGATGCTATATTTACTTGCTAAAAAAAAGGAAAATGATTTTTCTTACAATCCAAAATCTGTTTCGTATTTAAATAACGATTATTAGGCTAAAGTCAGAAAATTTATTTATTTTCTTAGACATTAGTTACGAAAACATTTATTTAAGTTTAATATGTAGAAAAAAAAAGACTATAGTTATTATTCTAGAAAATAAGTATACGAAAAAAAAAACTAACTAAATAACTAAATTACAAAAAAAGGACGATTGGATTGAAAATCATAAAAAAATATTTGCTGTATGAGAACAGATAAAAAAAAATATTATCAGAGGACAAATAAAAAAATATAGGATCAGAAATCTTTAAAACTGATTTAGTACATCCGCTTTTAACATCTAACTTAGAAAAAAACGCATTTATATTTTTGTGGCATCAAGTTTTCTCTTTATATTACGTTATTTCTTTCTTTCGTTTTTATGTCACACAGACACACGTATATGCACACACACCGATATATATATATATATATATATATATATATATATATTATGTCATTCACAGACAGTACTGTTTCGCTGTATCACAGCTCCTCAGTGCGACTAGACTTCCGAATGCCTCAAGCCAGGATTGAAACACAACTAATTTGGTGTCAGACAGAGCTATCTTCACTCGGTAGAGTTACACAACTAAATCTAGCGTATTGTTTTTACAAATGTAAATAAATGCCCATCAGCCAAAGTGCTCCATTCATCTTACTGAAGAGCTTTGCATTAGTGCAGGTGGCTGTTGTTTATAGAATTAGCTTATCACTCAACAGTGCTCAATATAAAATTTTCAGCTGTCAATATACCACATAACACCCTTGAGCGCTTAGCCTTGGAGCGAGTGGAGATCAACGTGTTTTAGTGGACGCAGCAGTTTTCAATCTGCTTGTCTGAATCATCTTCAAGAAGTGAGAGCAAGATCTAAAACGTCAGCCAATCTAACAGTGATCTCATTTAACGGTTCAGTACCCTTTTCTTTGTTTCCAACGAGTTTCCTGTCTCTTAATACTCTGCTTATCATTTGGAAAGCATCTTTAGCCATCCCAAGACGTCTTCGGATCTCAGTATCGCATTTTCCGTCCTATGTACTACACTTCCGAGTAGGATAAAGTTCTGTTAAATTCACTTGAAAACGTGTGTATGCTTAAATTTGTTTTACTGTTTTTATGGTAATTTATGGAAAACTATTCGACATTCTTTTTTTAGTTCTGTTTTGTGGAACATTTGGACAATTTTTACACACTTTATGTCCAGAAAAGAAAACACTTTTTAAGTGGAGCTGCTCCTGCTTATAACGCATCGCTCTTTAGTTACGAATTGGCTGCTGATTTGACGTTTATATACATCACGTATATAATGCGTTAAAAGATTCACTTTCTCGGCCGTGCCCCGATAGCTTAGGGGTAGAATCTCTGAATGATGCTAAATCGGTTGAGTTTCGATACCGACTTCAAGTAATCGGATGTCTAGGCACACTGATGAGCTGTGATACAGGGAATCAGGTTTGTGTATATATATATATATATATATATATATATATATATATATATATATATATATAAAGACAAAAGGAAAAATTATCTCAGCCGACACGGATTTATCAATGCAAACTTCATGATTTTATTCTACAACAGATATTTATAAACCAAAGTAAGAATATTGATAGATTTTAAAATGTTTTAAATTTAAGATACGCCCATAAATATTCATCAGGTTAACACAAAAGTCAACGTAAATTATGGAGAGTGACAAGTAACGTAATTTAATCTCTACAAAACGAAGTGAGTAAATTGTGTTGTTGATTTTTTTTGTAATATTTAAATCATTTTTGTATGGGATAAATTTATGTATTCTACAGATATTTTATGTTATTAATTAAACCGTTTAAGTTTAATTTTTTAAGAGTTTTCGAATTATTTACAGGCTGATTGAAATGTAGCTCCCCTTTTTTTATGTATGAATGACCAGTCAATCGTCCTGACTTAACACCTTGAGACTTTTACTTTGGGCCAAGTCTACTATATCAAACCAAGATCTTGAAAGAACTTGAATGGCGAATACAAGAAGGCATGTCTTCCATACCACAAGATTTCCCGGTGAAATAACATGACGCGATTCCTGGGCGGCTCGAGAAGCTGCTAGCGTAATCTGGTGCTAATATCGAATTTTAAATAAAGCCTCATGCTAAACACTTCCCTCTCATACTGTTGTGAGACCAATACTTCCCTACATCATGGACTCTCCCAGTACTATATTATTATGTGAATGGTAGTATCAGGGGAGTAGCACCAGTAATGGTGCTCTGCTGTCGAACTCTCTGTTTGGCAGAGAGGAACTCGGACGAGGCTTTGCCGCAGGGCAAAGTTTCGTCCGGGGAGGTAGACAGTCCCTAAACTCGTGTATACGGGTTGTAAATGGGCATATTTTTGGCCGAGCCTACGGCCTCGGTAAGCCCACGTTAAACCGGCCTTGAGCCACATTCGACCCGTGTGGGGAGGTTGTTAAATATCGTAGTAGCACCAGTAATGCGCAGTCGCGTACGATACCAATATCGGACACCACTGGATAGTAAGCTCTGCTTACTCTTACACTATTCTTTGTAACTTTTCTGTTTAATATATCTTTCTTACCTCTAGCCCGTGTTCCGTGTTTTCCTTCCGTGGCCCCTACTTCGGGTCCACATCACATATCCATTTCTTGCATAAATTATAATTAATAAATAAATTCTCTGTATTTTAAATTTTGTGAGGACTATTCAATTATCCTGTATATTGGCTTAGGATAGAATGAGTCTTTCAGGAATGTAGATATTTGAAAAAATCCGGTGCGAAGATTTTCATTTTGATAAGATTCGACAGCGGCACTCTCTAGAATTTTCCATCAAAGTAAGTTAATTTCTCTTTTAATGTTAGTGGGTTTTTCAAAATCGAAACATATTTTGGATGTTAAGAATAATTTCTTATTTTATTTTTGCAACTGACATTAACGATTTCATAGAGAAAACAATGATTTTCCCTGATACAAATCCTACTATTTAACCCATAGCAGGTGGAAGAAAAAATGGGCTCATATCTTTCCCAAGATTATTTGCGCGAAAGTGAATGTAACGAGATAGATAGATAGATAGATAGATATGAACAGACTAGGATATATATACTTATATATATATATATATATATATATATATATATATATATATATATATATATACATATGTAAGCCGAAAGCTTAGATAGGATTAAAAAATATGTATCAATATTGTGATTTTCATTCTTTTTTAATGATAATATTATTAAGCATATCAGACGATATGAAAAGAATTTACATAAAATAAATGAAAAAATGGTGCCAAAATACAAACAATATACATATATATATATATATATATATATATATATATATATATATATATATAGATAGATAGATAGATAGATATTTTATGGCTTATCAACCTTTGTGGTGTATACAAAAAATATACTTTGGTTTGTAAGAATAAGACGTTTTTGTGAGTGACTATTGTATTAATGATTTCATGGAAATAACAATGATTTTCCTGATATAAATATTACTGTTTAACCTATATCTGGTGGGGAAGATGAGATGGGTTGATACCTTTTACAAGGGTATTTGCGCATAAGAAAATATAACGAGATAGAGACTGAGATAGATAGATAAATAGATATGTAGATATATACATAGATACATAGGAACAGACTCAGATAGATAGATAGATAGATAGATAGATAGATATGAACAGTTTGAGATAGATAGATAGATAGATAGATAGATAGATAGATAGATAGATAGATAGGAACAGACTCAGATAGATAGATAGATAGATAGATAGATAGATAGATAGATAGATAGATAGATAGATAGATATGAACAGTTTGAGATAGGATAGATAGATTGATAGATAGATAGATAGATAGATAGATAGATAGATAGATAGATACAAAGATAGATAGATAGTTACATACATACATACATAGATTGATAGGAACAGACTCAGATAGATAGATAGATAGATAGATAGATAGATAGATAGATAGATAGATAGATAGATTGATTGATATGAATAGTTTGAGATAGATAGATAGATAAATAGATAGATAGATATATACATAGATATATAGGAACAGATTCAGATAGATAGATAGATACGTAGATAGATACGTAGATAGATAGGAAGAGACTCAGATAGATAGATAGATAGATAGATAGATAGATAGATAGATAGATACATACATACATACATACGTACATACATACGTACATACATATAAGCACAATGTTGCAGAAATTGTGCTGAACAGATTTCATTGTATAGAAGGCCGGGTCAAAACAATAAATGTGAAATCTTCAATTTTTACCCTTCGGTTGTCGTCTATACCTCCTCATCAAACTACCAATGATACTAGCCATTATTTTCGCAATATTTCTTCCCACTCCACACACACACACACACACACACACACACACACACACACACACACACACATATAGACACATATAAACACAGACCGAAACTCAAACACCCACACAAACGAACTTCTAGCGGTCACGATGAGAGTGCCCTCGAACCTCGAAGAAAACATATTATTAATTCTTGATTGCTTTTGGTTTTTCACTAAAAGCACAAACAGAGCGTGGATGAAGATGTTAGATTTTGACATTAACGAACACCGGTGACTAATCATTTTGCAGAGGTAGCAAGACCACAACCCAATCCCATCGTCGAACCCTCGGCATTCGCTTTTGTACAATCATTGTTGATTTGCATTACTATCAACTTCCTTTTACTTGCTTACTATAATATGAGTAGGATTAATATTAATGTTGAATGTTATTATTATTAGTCGAACTATTGTTAACCATTATTAAGTTTCGGTTAGAATTTCTTTCATCATAATTTTCATTGCTCTTTATTACATTAGTAGTGATATTAGTAACAGTATATTGAATATTATTATCATTAGATAAAGCATTGTCAGTTGTTATTAATCTTTGCTTAGTATTTCTTTCATCTTAATTTTACTTGCTTTTTAATATATTAGGAGGATTAGGTATAATATTATCTTGAATTTTATTATTTTTGTATGAAGCATTTTTGCCTAGTATTTCATCGTAATTTTACTTGCTTTTTATTCTATTTATAGAATTTGTACTAATATTATGTTGTATATTTTTATTATTAGATGAATCATTGTCAAATATTATTAATTTTGATTCGTATTTCTTTCAACTTATTTTAGTTATTTTATTACATTAGTAGGATTATTATTAGGTGTTTCATTGCCAGATATTATTCATTTTTGATTCGTATTTCTTTCAACTTGTTTTAGTTATTTTATTACATTAGTAGGATTATTATTAGGTGTTTCATTGTCAGATTTTATTCATTTTTTATTCGTATTTCTTTCAACTTATTTTAGTTATTTTTATTACATTAGTAGGATTATTATTAGGTGATTCATTGTCAGATATTATTCATTTTTGATTTGTATTTCTTTCAACTTATTTTACTTCCTTTTTACTACATTAGTAGGATAGTAATATCATCTTGAATCTTATTGTTATTAGGTGAAGTACTGTAAACCATTTAAATAGTTTTTGACTGGGTTTTCTTTCATCTTTATTTCAGTTGTCTTTTATTATATAACTTGGATTAATGATAATATTATTTTGAATTTTATTATTATGACATGAATCAATATCTGCCATTATTAATTCAGCACTCATATTTTTTTCATTTTAATTTATTTGCTAGTTATTGCATTAGTAGGATTAGTAGTACAGTAGAATCCCTCATATCCGGAGTGTCTCATATCCGGAATACTTCATATCTAGAATCCCTCATATCCGGAATCCCTCATATCCGGAGTGCCTCATATCCGGAATCCCTAATATCCGGAATGTCTCATATCCGGAATGCCTCATATCCGGTCAGGATTTTGATGTGTATATTTGAACAATTTTGGTGATATGTAACTGATTTGAAATTTCTGTTTTTCAGGAAATTTACTTTGGATAATTGCTTATGCTTATATCACCTTAATGGCTTGTATTGGTGCAAAAGATGATGGGAATAAGAGGAAAAGAACAACTTTGGAGCTATCACAAAAAGTGGAAATTTTAAACAGACTAGACGCTTTGTGAAAGTTCATTGTAGCTAATGGCTGAGTTCAACATAGGCAAGTCAACATTGTATTATATAAAATCTTCCAAAGAAACTATTCTCCAGCGTTCACATTGTCACAATGAACAAGGAAATAAAAAACATGATTGTGATAAAACCTGGATTGTAATTGAACAAGTATATTGAATAGGTTGTCAGTTTTATGGAAAGAAAGCCAGCATTCAGCTATGACGATTGCAATAACGCTCGCAGAGTTAAAAAGTATTTTTCGTTTAGAAAATTTCAAGAACAAATTCAAAACGAAATGCTGAAAAAGTTGAGAATGACATTAGATGAGAAAGAATCATCATGCAACAGCGATTAAAAAATCCTCGTTACATTATTTGTTTTGCATATGTGGCATACTTAATTTAATGAATTTTAATTAACATTAAATTGTTTATTTCTTTCTTTTTTTAAATCAATTCCGTTATATTTCACTCACCACTAGCATATTTTGTTTACTATAAAACATTGAAAATAAATGTTAAAACCTTTCATAGCATTCATCTGCTCGACTTACGATACGGCAAATGAAATGATTGTCGAAGCTCGATATAGGGTTCATGAAAACATAATTTTTATATGCGATTTCGCGAGAATGTAGCGGGAAGGTCTCCGGGAGAACCATCTTTCTCCTAACATCGCTGACTGGCGCTACATGATCACTAGCAAACGACTGTACCAAATAACGGAAATCACACTCCTGGAGGACTTTCAACAGCAGCCACAACTAGAATGGATAGCATTATATTAACTTGATGAAAACAAATGACATAATCAAGATGTCGACTTTCATCACTCCTTCAGACAAAAAGTTAAGAATGAAGCTCCCATCAACAGTAGAAAGAGCTATAACATTCAGTGGACTTAAAAAACAAACTATTTTCCAAAAAGTAACCCTGACCCTAACCCGACTGTAATAATATATTACTCGGATTATTCATAATATTATCTTAAATTTTATTACTTTCTTTTTAAGCGATTCACCCCAAGCAAGGCGGGAAGCCACTAACACGCAAGGGGTTACAGAGAATTGGAGTGAGACCAAATAGGAGTGATAGAGGAAAGGATGAAGAGAAGGATATGGGATAGATCAAGGGATCTGGAGACATCGATTGACATTACATTTGAATAGTTGGAGATTATAGCTATTATGGAAACAGGAAAAGGGGAGGGAGTTCCACAGGCGGGAAGTGCGAGACATGAAGCTATTGGAGTAGAAGAGACGGCTACATTTAACAGTTTCGACAGTGAAAGGGTGGGAGCAAGATGCCAGCCTAGTTGAACGCTTAAATTCATGAAGTCTGGCAACCAGCGAAAGCAGCTCATCGGAGCAGTTACCGTGAAAGTATTTGTAAAAAAAACAGAGTGAGGCGACGGCACGTCTGTGAGAGAGCGACTGTTAGAGAAATCAATGTCCGCCATTATTAAATTCTGACTCGTATTTCTTTCATCTTGATATCAGTTGCTTCTTATTACATTAGCAGTATTTGTACTACTATTCCTTCCTAATTAAATAATAGTAATAATGACGAGTGTATTGACACATATGTTTGGGATAAAAATCAACAATAAATACTACTACTCCTTTTTTATGCGGTAGAATAATGGATAGCGGTTCAGACTGAGGAATCGGAGAGCCGAGTTCGAATTCCAGTCGAATCCATTACATTCACTTACGTGCTTGGGAAATGTATGAATCCTCTTCTCCCCTCAGGTATGCGTAAATAGCAGGACGGACCGGGTTGGCAACTGGTCTACTGCAGAAAGTAATGGCAACCTACTACGGGAAAAAATCTGCCTCATCAGTCATGTATCGAAAGATACATGATCGCCTAAGCGTGTATCACGCATGCCACACAACTTACTGATATCTAGCAAATGTTTCACACAAGCATACTTAAATATACGACAGAAAATAAAACTGAACTTAAGTAACAGTAAGTGGGTAATGTAGATTTTTAAAGCACAAGCGTCTTTTCAGCTGTTGTAATGACAGAATATTTTCCAGAAAGAGGACTCATTGCCAAAACCCTTCTTCTTACCTTATTGTTTAAAGTTGAAACCGAAACGTCTCACTTTTCTTCACGGAGAGAGAACTTGGATACTCTTTAGTTTAAATTTGTGTTGTCCCGTGACGACTACAACAAAATATTCAAATCTGTGTAAAAATGTTCAAAAATTGAAAACTTTCCAGCCGAGTACAGAGAGAGAGCATCACGTGATTAAATATGAGCATTTTATTCCAGCCCCACCCCAAAAACAAAACACAGCTCACCTAATTTTCCAACCCTTTCTAGGAACCTATTATTTCAATACAGACAAGCACTTTGACTCAACAGTCACTTCGCAGCTTCTCAAATCATCTCTAAACGTATCTATGTAATATGAACAAAGAACATAGATCTTGTTCGATGTAATTAAGTTATTCTAACATCTACAATATACAAAGATTCGGATCATTAACGGATTCTCCCCCGCCCCCCCCCCAAATCGCAGTTTCTTCATAAATCCTTATAAAGAAAAAAAACCCTCTAATCTTCTTTGGCAACGCTAAAGGAAAAAAAAAACCGCCACTAAAAGTAATTATCTTTTCTACATCAACCAAATATTTCGCACAAGCATGCTTAAATATATGACCGAAAATAAACCTGAACTTAAGTAATAGTTAGTTGCGTATTGTAGGTTTTTAAAGCACAAGCTTCTTTTTAGCTGTTGTAATGGCAGAACGGTTACCAGAAAGAGGACTCATTGTGAAAACCCTTTTTCCTACCTTATTGTTTAAAATTGAAATCGAAACATCTTACTTTTCTTCGCGGAGAATTTCTAATCGTCCCTATGTAATATCAAGAAAGAACATTGATCATGTTCGGTGTGATTAAGTTATTCCAACATCTACTCTATACAAAAATTTGGATCATTAACGAATTCTCCTAAATAAAAGCCCAGTTTCTTCATAGTTAGTTTACTTTAGGTTTTTCCTTCCGCTTGTGCTTTTAGGTGACGCAGGGAGACACAGTGGTCTGTCAGCGCCAAGACGAGAGGCCTGGAGGTGACATATCTCGTGGGCTCTGAGAGTATCTGTCACTGAATCGTTCCACTCTCTTCTTGGTCTGCCTCTCGCTCTCCAGCCTGAGTACCTGAGGGTGTATGCTCGTAGGGCCGGTTGGTTGATAGGCATACGTGTGAGGTGCCCGAACCACTTGATCCTCTGTCATTCGATGTGTTGTATGATTGGTATTACTCCTACCATATCTCTGAATGCCTCAATTCTGATCTTGTCTCGCCTGGTCTTCTTCACTGCTTTCCTCAGGCATTTCATCTCGCAAGTGATCAGTTTCCTCTCAAGGGTTTTTGTTAGGGGCCATGTCTCGTACTGGTATGACAGTGTTGGTAGGAAAATGGCTGTGACTGACTTAATGGATGAAAGAAGCCATGAAAATGGCTGTGACTGACAATGGAGGAAAATTGGTCAAGGATATTATTTATAATCAGATATTATTTATTGAATTTCGGTACACACACACACACACACACACATATATATATATATACATATATATATAAATATATATATATGTATATATATATATATAAAACAATATAGTTTTAGTTTTTCCTTCCGCTTGTGCAGTCAGGCGTCGAGGGGAGACAAAGTCGTCTATCAGCGGCAAGGCGAGTGGCCTGCAGGAGAGATATCTCGTGGTCTCTGAACGCGTCTGTCACTGAGTCTCTCCAGAGAATTCTTGGTCTGCCTCTCGCTCTCCAGACAGTGTACCTGAGGGTGTATGCTCCTGGGGCTGGTTGGTTGATAGGCATACGAGTGAGGTGTCCTAAACTCTTGATCCTGTGTCGTTCGATGTGTTGTATGATTGGTATTACTCCTACCATATCTTTTACTGCCTCGTTCCTGATCTTGTCTCGCCTGGTCTCATTCACTGCTTTCCTCAGGCATTTCATCAAACAAGTCATCAGTTTCCTCTCAAAAGCCCAAACCCATCGTCCTCGTCGTTGGAGATGGAATCAGGTAATACTGGTAAACGGGGCACTGGTGAAGCTGAGACTCGCTTAGTAGGCCGACAGTGGAAACAATTGCTGAAAAAGGCATTTTCTTCAGAAATCAATTTAAAGAAGAAAAAAACGCTAATTTTCTTTGGGAATGCTAAACAAAAAATGACAACCTTTGGGTGGCAACTGTTCCCGGTGAAAGTAACTCTGGATTAAAAAAAAGTGTGTAACCCTGACGTAACACATTCTATACCGCTAAAGAAAGGATTGTTCGCATTGGCTCGATGATCTCGACAACGTTCGACTTGGATGGATGGAATGATATTCTTCTTTAACAGAAATTCGAAATTAATCAATGGACACTTTTTTAGGCAATTAAATTTTCTTCTCTATATCAAGCAAATGTTTCACACAAGCATTTTTAAATATACAAAGTAATGTCTTAAAAATGAATGCTTATTTCAGCAGACCACTTTGTTATTTTCAACTAAGTCACTTGGCGTTTCAACTGATGCGGTTAGTTTTGGGTTAACAGACGAAGAAGTGTTGGTCACTAATATCTTATTTTAATATATACCGTGAAACATTACATACCAATTATTTGTAAATTTTGACTCAGGAGATCAGGCTGAAGGGTTAAAATTGTTCAGGAACGCAGGGCTCAAAGGGTTAACTTGTAACTATTTTCATATCTACCGTGAAACATTACATACCAATTATTTATAAATTTTGAATCGCGAGCTCAGACAGAATGATCAAAATTGTTCAGGAACGCTGGGCTCAAAGGGATAACTTGTAACTATTTTTATATCTACTTTGAAACATTACATACCAATTATTTGTGAATTTTGATTCAGGAGGTCAGGCTGAAGGGTTAAAATTATTCAGGAACGCAGGGCTCAAAGAGTTAACTTGTAACTATTTTTATATCTACCGTGAAACATTACATACCAATTATTTGTAAATTTTGAATCGCGAGCTCAGGCAGAAGGATCAAAATTGTTCAGGAACGCAGGGCACAAAGGGTTAACTTGTAACTATTTTTATATCTACCGTGAAACATTACATACCAATTATTAACGAATTTTGACTCAGGAGATCAGGCAGAAGGGTTAGAATTGTTCAGGAACATAGGGTTCAAAGGGTTAACTTGTAACTATTTTCATATCTACCGTGAAATATTACATACCAATTATTTCCGAATTTTGACTCAGGAGATCAGGCTGAAGTGTTAATTCTATATTAATTCATATTTTCTGCTTTTACCAACATTAAATTCAAAAATAGATTACATATTAAATGCATTGTTGAGGAACTGAATGTATGTTTATCACAAAATATAGCACATCAAACTGAGAAATTCATACAAGCATATTTAAATATAGAATGTAATGTCTTAACCCTTTGAGCCCTAACCACCACTTTACCGGTAGTACAGAAAATGACGTAGTGCCCAGCCACCAGTTGAAAAGTGGTATAGAAAAATGACGTAATGCCCAGCCACTGGTTGAACAGCGGGTAAACACTTGCAATTATTTTATATCTACCGTGAAACATTACATAGCAATTATCTGCGAATTTTGACTCAGGAGCTCAGGCAGAAGGGTTAAAATAATTCAGGTACATATAGCTCAAATGCTTAAATATGAATCATATATCTGCTTTATTGTTGACGTCATTTCAAAGCCGCTTACAACATATGTCAAGCCGTTTACTGTTTTGTGAAGATGAAGCCGGTGTCGTTATTAATAATTGAGTATATTTAATACATCAGCGCCTCAGCTCAAAGATCTGGTCTGGAGATCACTTGAGACATAGAAAAATGACATAATACCCAGCCACCGATTGAACAGTGGGTAAACACTTGTAACTATTTTTATATCTACCATATCAATTATTTGCGAATTTTGACTCAGGAGCTCAGGCAGAAGGGTTAAAATTGTTCAGGAACGCAGGGCTCAAAGGGTTAAAAATAAATGCTTATTTCAGAAGACATCTTTATTGTTTTGCTATTTTCAAATTTCATAAACAAATTTTTACTTTTAAAAATTAAAGTTTGCCCCAGTATTTTCGTTATTCTATAATTATTCTGAATTAAAAAAACAAAAAAAAACAAAAACAGACTTAGTTGTAAAATTTAGATTTAAAAAACAGATGTAATGGTCATGATTAATCATTGTTGAAGGGTGTTTTTTTTTTATAGGATTTGAAACGAAATAATCCCGAGTATTGAGAGAAGCTATCTCATACTTTCCAAGACGGGAAATCGACAAAAGAAAGAATCCACTTAGTTTTATTTGTTTGGGAAAATAAAAATAAATAAATAAATAACAAAAACTGTAATTAAAATACAATTCCTGTCAGTTTCATGTCCGTTTTATTTTTCCAGAGTTTTTATATCAACCCCTTCTTAATCTCTCTCTCTCTCTCTCTCTCTCTCTCTCTCTCTCTCTCTCTCTCTCTCTCTCTCTCTCTCTCTCTTCCGCACCATTTCATTTCGGGGAGTATAATTGTCCATAAGCGAAAATTTGGCCCGTTTGTTTGGGAACAAAGAAACCTACGATTAAGATATATATATATATATGTCACATTCATTTTGATTTGTTATCTACATTACACATTCACGGACCTCATTATCGTGTTGAAGAAGCAACAATTCTCCTGCCACAAATCACGCATATGATAAAAATAAAATGGTCATCTTTTCCTTCCTTCCTTTCTTCTTTCTTTCTTTCGAAAGTTAATTTATTTTTCTTTTGATATTCCTTTCATTTTTCACAATATTAATGTTTTCTTTCTTTTTTTCTGAAGTTAATAAACTTTTATTCTTTTTTTTCACAATATTGTTTTCTTTCTTTTTTCTTTCTTTCATTTTCTTTCTTTCTTTCTTTCTTCCTTACTTTCTTTCTTTCTTTCTTTCTTTCTGAAGTTAATATTGATTTTTACTTTTATTATTTCTCTTTTTTCCCAATAATGTTTTCTTTCTTTCTTTCTTTCTTTCTTTCTTTCTTTCTTTCTTTCTTTCTTCCGGAAGTTAATATATTTTTGTTTTAATATTTCTTTCATTTTTCACAATATTAATGTTTTGTTTGTTTTTTATTTGTTTCTTTCGGTTTTTCTTTATTTCTTTCTTTCTTTCTTTCTTTCGAAATTTAATATTCTTTTTTCTTTTATTATTTCTTTTATTTTTCACGATATTAATGTTTTCTTTCTCTCTTCCTTTCTTTCTTTATTTCTTCCGAATTTTAATATTCATTTTTGTTTTTTCTTTCTATCATTTTTTCAAAAATTATGTTTTCTTTCTTTCTTTCTTTCTTTCTTTCTTTCTTTCTTTCTTTATTTATTTCGCTCCTTCCTTCTTTTTTCCTTCTTTCGTAAAAGTCATTGGACATAGGAGGTCTGCCTGAACTGTAACTGGACTGGTGTCGCCAAACAATTTCTTTCAATTCCAAACAACAAACTACATCATTTCCCCTTCAAAATAATCCCCTTCGAGTCTAAAGCACTTTTCCCTCCTCTTCTGCCACATCTTGGATGTCCCTCAGCTCCGTTGTTGGGGCCCTATTGATGGCCACCAAGCCTTCAAAACGGATCCCCTTGATGATCCCCTTGAGCTTGGTGAAAAATTAAAAAAACTCATACGGAGCAAGATCAGGGGAATATGGAGATTGTTCCAGTACGGCGATGTACTTTTCGACCAGGAACAGCCGGATGCTTTGGGCGTTCTGAGAAGCAGAGTCATTGTCCTGCCACAACTCTCGCATGTAAAAAAAATGCAATGGTCGCAGAAAGTTAAGATTACAGTTATATACTCCCAAGATATCATGTTAGATGATAACACAATCCGCTTATCCCTCTTTTGCCCAGAGCTCACATACCACACTCATTACAATTACTTTTTTTTAAAAATCAGACCTCGTATTCTTTTCTACATTGCGTTATTGTCCTACCGGGTAGGCTATACACTTAAGAAAACTGAATAACGTCATGTTAGGAGAGTTGCGACGAATGATATCAGAAAGATAAAGTGCTAGAAACATTATGGAATACTGAAGAGAGATTTCAATGGTAGATGCCATAGTGAGATGCGGAAAAATACTGTGCTAATAAACATTTCTACGAACATGAACTTTTTTTTTAGACAGATTGATTGGCAAACATGGACGTTCATGCCCGAAAAAACACGGAGTTTTAAAAGGACGATTTCATTGACACCGGTATTACTTTAACTACCTTTGCACCTTGGCAATATTTATTGTTTTAAAAAAGCGATGATGCGAATAGTTTGGTTTCGTTTGGTTTGGTTTATTTTGTGTGGCGGTATGCCAACGTCAATGGATTATTTAATACCGATAGAGATTTTTATTGCTGATAATAATTTTTCCCAAAACATCCATTGCTGGTAATATTTTTTCTTAAAAAATGTATTGCTGGTAATATTTTTTCTGAAAAAATGTATTAAACATGTATTGATGGTAATATTTTTTCTGAAAAAAATGTATTAAACATGTATTGCTGGTAATATTTTTTCTGAAAAAATGTATTAAACATGTATTGCTGGTAATATTTTTTCTGAAAAAATGTATTAAACATGTATTGATGGTAATATTTTTTCTGAAAAAATGTATTAAACATGTATTGATGGTAATATTTTTTCTGAAAAAATGTATTAAACATGTATTGCTGGTAATATTTTTTCTGAAAAAATGTATTAAACATGTATTGCTGGTAATATTTTTTCTTAAAAAATGTATTAAACATGTATTGCTGGTAATATTTTTTCTGAAAAAATGTATTAAACATGTATTGATGGTAATATTTTTTCTGAAAAAATGTATTAAACATGTATTGCTGGTAATATTTTTTCTGAAAAAATGTATTAAACATGTATTGCTGGTAATATTTTTTCTGAAAAAATGTATTAAACATGTATTGCTGGTAATATTTTTTCTGAAAAAATGTATTAAACATGTATTGATGGTAATATTTTTTCTGAAAAAATGTATTAAACATGTATTGCTGGTAATATTTTTTCTGAAAAAATGTATTAAACATGTATTGCTGGTAATATTTTTTCTGAAAAAATGTATTAAACATGTATTGATGGTAATATTTTTTCTTAAAAAATGTATTAAACATGTATTGATGGTAATATTTTTTCTGAAAAAATGTATTAAACATGTATTGATGGTAATATTTTTTCATAAAAAATGTATAGCTGGTAATATATTTCATATAAAATGTATTGCTGGTAATATTTTTTTCTTTAAAAATGTATTGCTGGTAATTTTTTTTTCTTAAAAAATGTATTGCTGGTAATATTTTTTCTTAAAATAATGGTATTGCTGGTAATATATTTTCTTAACAAATGTATTGCTGGGAATATTTTTTTCTTAAAAATTGTATTGCTGGAAATATTTTTTACTTAAAGAATTTATTACTGGTAATATTTTTTCTTAGAAATATGTATTGATGGTAATATATTTTATTCCAAAATGTATTGCTCATAATATTTTTTATTTCAAAATGTGTTGCTGGTAATATTTTTTTATTCCAAAAAGTATTGCTGATAATATTTTTTCCTGAAAAAATTTATAGGTGGTATCAAAACCCATTTTTAAACTTTCATAGTGTTTTCATCCCAGTTTTGGGGTTAACTATTTGACCATATTTGAGACCCTAACAGGCGCTACCACCCCGGGTCAGGGTAAACCTAGGAACACCAGCAATTAAGGGGTGGTTTCACGCTCCTCAAAACTTCCTGATCAGAGGCCTTGCTGTTGTACGTAGTTTATCGTCTTACTCAGGACGCCGGATGTGGTTTATCGTCTTACCCAGGACGCCGGATGTAATTTATCGTCTTACCAATGACGCGACGGGAATTGTAATAAAACCTAAACCTATGATAAAGGTAAATTTATACATTATTTTTACTCGTGAGAATTACACCAAAAATATTAAACCATATTTATTTATTATAATTCACGCTAATGTCTTTGGGAAAGACATTAATACCGGTCTTTCCTTTCCGAAGATATATAGGTTAAATAGCAAGTTAACTTATAACAACCATTCCAATAGAACGATCACTTTTAATTCAAGTTTGTGAAGATGGCTAAGTTAACCCATTCGCAACAAGTCATGTCAATTCATAGGTAACAAATGGTATGATGTCAGGGGGGGGGGGTGATTGTCTAAAAGATAAAAGGATGTGGTATTCAAAAATAGCACGTGACGGACATTTAATAATATCTATGCACTATTGATAAATATTTGAATTGAGAGTGTACAGAGCAAGGGTATTTTTTATTTATTTATGAATAAATGCAAAAATATATCAGCCAAAGAAATATTCATTAACCACAATATTGTACATGAATAAATCATTCTTTCGTTTTCACTATATTAATGTTTTCTTTCTTTCCACTAACAATGTTCTTTCTTTCTTTTTTCTTTCCTTCTTTCTTTCTTTCTTTCTTTCCTTCTTTCTTTCTTTCTCCGATTGATTATTCCTTTCTTTATTAAATGTATCTTTCTTTCTTTCTTTCTTTCTTACTTTCTTTCCTTCTTTCTTTCTTTCTTTCTTTCTTTCTTTCTTTCTTTCTTTCTTTCTAAGATAACAATTCTTTGTTAATTTCTTTCAATTTCGCCGCGTTAATATTCTTTTATTTTTTATTTGCTTTTTTCTTCCCAACTGTTTTCATTTCTTCGTTCTTGTGACTGTTAATATTCTTTTCTTTTTTTTTCTTATATTAATTTCTTTTTCTTTCCTTCTTTCTTTCCTTCTTTCTTTCTTTCTTTCTTTCTTTCTTCCTAACGTTAATATTCTTTTTCTTTTTTATTTCTATCATTTTTTCACAATACTATTTTTTTCTTTGTTTGTTTGTTTCATTCTTTCTTTCTTTCTTTCTCCGATTGCCTATTCCTTTCTTTATTAAATGTATCTTTCTTTCTTTCTTTCTTTCTCCGATTGCCTATTCCTTTCTTTATTAAATGTATCTTTCTTTCTTTCTTTCTTTCTCCGATTGCCTATTCCTTTCTTTATTAAATGTATCTTTCTTTCTTTCTTTCTTTCTAAGATAACAATTCTTTGTTAATTTCTTTCAATTTCGCCGCGTTAATATTCTTTCATTTTTTATTTGTTTTTTCTCCCCTACTGTTTTCATTTATTCGTTCTCGTGACTGTTAATATTCTTTTCTTTTTTCTTTCTTTATTAATTTCTTTTTCTTTCTTTCTTTCTTTCTTTCTTTCTTTTTTCCTTTTTCTTTCATTCTTTCTTTATTTCTTTCTTTCTTTCTTTCTTTCTTTCTTTCTTCCGAACGTTAATATTCTTTTTTATTTCTATCAATTTTCACAATACTATTTTCTTTCTTTCTTTCTTTCTTTCTACGATAACAATTCTTTATTAATTTCCTTCAATGTCACCGTGTTAATATTCCTTCATTTTTTATTTGCTTGTTTCTTCCCTACTTCTTTCATTTCTTCGTTCTCTCATCTGACTTTACTTTTCTCTTTTCTTTCTTTCTTAATTTCTTTCTTTTTCCTTCAATGCTAATATTCTTTCTTTCTTTTGTTTCTTTCTCATCCACACCACTTTTCATATGGGTCCTTTTATTCTTTCTTCTTTGCTGTGCCCATAATTTCGTGGCATTATGCCTTTTATCTGATTTCCATTAGCCCTCTCCATATTTACACATCCAAAACCAATGTTTGTCTTCAAATTCCCACCGAATCGATTGCATCTTCCTGAAAGTCGAACCCTATCGTTTCGAGTTCTTACCAACCTTTCCCACCTCAACATCAAACAGGGCGATTTTTCGGCAAACAAGAGTTCAAGTCATTCAACGTGTGGCAATACATGGCCACCGACCTGCGTAGGCCGGCGTTGCTATTTCTGCTCTGTTTTACGAGTCTTTGAAAAAGTTCAGCTTTAGCTAAGGTGATTCATGTGTGCAAATGTGAGAGAGTGTGTGTATATGTGTGTGTGTGTGCGCGCGCATGCGCGTGCCTCGTGCAAGGGAGTATTCCTGCATGGGAGGTTCGTGGGTATCGGGTAACAAGGTAAAAAGGAGAGAGAGTGAAAGAAAAAGATAGAAAGATAGATAGAGAGATAAACGGAAATAATGAACCTGGTTTATTGTGCATTGTATTTACCAGTTTCTTAGTCCATAGCACGGTTCCGACCTAAAATCATTAATACGATTTCCACTTCTTATATAGTGGTCATATAATATCTGTCTACATTTCTAACATGAGGTATTGTAATTATTTACACTATTTACATTGTTTCGACTCTTCGTTGCCATATTCACGACGTTGTGCTCTCCGGCCTGCTTCTGGTGACTGTAATTTCGTCCCCGAAATTTCGGTAGATTCTTCTTGCAGATGTCTCAGTAACAGTTACCTCCCTTTAACTCAAGTTTCTGTTCACCTCTGCTGTAGCCAGGTATTGAACTTCACAACACTTTGGGTCAAGTCACTGAATTCAACCAACGGTCTTATCCACTGGGCCATGAGTCATTGAGGACACACGCGCTTTCTATTACTGGCTATGTGATATAGTTCTGGAAATCTGCAACTCTGTAACTATTTCAGATTTCCAAAAAGCTTTGGATTTCCGGCATCTCTAATTTATCGTGTGACGTGTTTTAACAATGCATATCGAAATACAGTTCTACCCAATTACTGGGACATTCAGGCTCTCGTGGACCGTAATCGTGTTAAACTGTCTGGTTCATTTGATCTCTTCCTTACAATTGAGTTTTCGAAGATTATAATAAAGAATTTTATTGGTCCGAAAGTCTTGTCACCCCTATATTATATAATTTTCTATTTCAACGCTCTGTGGGGTATTATCAAGGAGGGAGTTTCACATGAACGGTACGAGAATAGGCATCAGTTGGAGGACGTCGTTAGGAGAGCCTTTGCAACAATCAACAAAGCACAGCTTCGTAAAATATCACAGAGGACATGGCGCCGCATCATTTTATGCCACGAAAAAGATGCTGTTCATAAAAACCTTTCTCAATGTGTGACAGCGTCAATGAAAGTGAAAAACGTTGGATCCACTACATGTGCTTTGTGCTACCGCATTGCACGGTCTTCTCATTACTTTTAGGTATAGGGTGACAAGACTTCCGGACCAGCCATTACCGTGGCAAAAAATGGGGGATGTGTTTAATACTGAAGAACAATAAAATACTGATCCCTCACTTTTTATCATCCTTTCCTTTGGTTACCTAAAAAGGTTGTTTTGTAATTTCACCTATAAATCCACAGGGTGGTCCGTAAGTCTTGTCACCCGTCCATAATATAATTTCCTATTTCAGATGGCTGAAACGAAAATGATGGTCTTCATATAGACCTCCTCTATGTGTGACCGCGTTAATGAAATTAAATAAACTGAATTCGGTGCCTGTGCTTTGCATTACTTGTCCGTCTATTGTTCTCATTACTTTTTAGTAAGGGGTGACAAAACTTTCGGACCACCCTGTACCATGGCCAACACGAAAATGATGATGTTCACACAGACTTTCTCGATATATATATATATATATATATATATATATATATATGTGTGTGTGTGTGTGTGTGTGTGTGTGTGTGTGTGTGTGTGTGTGTGTGTGTGTAAGCAAATATATGGATATAGATCCGACAGTATGAGGAAAAATATGAAAAAAAAAAAAACAAGAAAACAAAATCCGAATATGCAAGTTTACTGTTTGAATGTTTCAATGTCGACGTCAGACGTTTCGGTCTAGTAGGCCTTCTTCAGGACATAGTTATTAAAGCATAATTAAACGATATTCAAGTCAACATAAAAAAGACGATAGACATAAGAATAATCCAAACAAAATGACTGAATTTTAAGATCAGCGTTCCGTTTTGCAATGCGATCACGTCGGCGTCACGTGGGCGATGTTGTGAAAACGTATTTCTAAAAATTGTTTTATTTTTTTTTGTCATATATTTCCTCATATATATATATATATATATATATAATCAAGGAGAGTGTATCACATGGACGATACCAGAATACCCATCAGTTGAAGGACGCCGTTCGGAGAGCCTTTCCAACAATCACCAAAGCAGTCAATCAGTTATGTGCCATGCGCGTTACACACTTAGGCGATCATGTATCTTTCGATACATGACTGAAGAGGTAGAATTTTTCCCCGTAGAAGGTTGCTATTTATTTCTGCGGTAGACCAGTGGACATCCAAGTCTACAGAACCCGGTCTGTCTTGCTATTTAGCCATAGCTGGGGGGCGGGGAGAAGAAGAGGATTTTCCCGAGGGTAGTCGCACTGAATGTAATGAATTCAACTGGAATTCGAAAATCGGCTCTCTGATTCATCAACATGAGCTGCTATGCATTACTCCACCGTAAATGTAATCAAATGACATTCAGGCCGGTAAATGTTGTTTAATACTGTTTATTATAAAACAGAGCAATTACTTAAATATTTGCATCTATAAAAAGAATGTATAAACATAAAAATGCCTTAAAATAATTGTCGGGCTTTGTCCATTTCATAATGTGTGATGTCATTTGTTTATATTTGGATACGCTTTGAGCAGATATGAATGTACGTGAGAGATTCATGGAAGATTGAAGTTTAAAAGCAGTAAAATCGACCTTGCTAATCGAACGATCCTCCGTGGCTCGATCGGTTAAGGCACGTCAGGCTATATGACGGTTCCGTATAGGATACAGGTTCGGTTCTTCTCGGAGGACGATTATTTTCTATAAAAGTTTCGCGGACATTCAGGCCGGTAAATGTTATTAATATTGTTTATTATAAGCAGAGCATTTACTTAAATATTTGTATCCATAAAATGAATGTATAAACATAAAAATGTCTTTATATATATATATATATATAATATGGAGAAAACAACTGAAAAGTTGCAAATTAAAAGAAAAAAAATGAATGTTTTTTTGTGAAAGTATTTATTTATATTTTTTAATATATATATATATATATATATATATATATAAAAAAATACTTTCACAAAAAATAATTCAATTTTTTTTTCATTAAATTTGTTTTCTCCATATTATATACATATCAAGAAAGTATACGTAGCTTCTCATTATACATATATATATATATATATATATATATATATATATATATATATATATATATATATATATATATATATATAACAATTTGTGAAGTGTAGGGATAATTTTGGTATGCTTTTGAAAGTTTACGCGTAAGGTGGGCGCTGAAAAATGTTACCATGTGAAAGTAGGAGATCACACAAAAACTAAATGTGAATAACTAGGTTATATTCCTAGATAAGATATATATATATAAATAATATATATATATATATATATATATATATATATATATATATATATATATATATATATATATATATATAACAATTTGTGACGTGTAGGGATAATTCCAAGGGGGATATTAATCTAAAGAGAGCTCAATGTAAACTATAGAAAATAATAATAATAATAACAATAATAATAATAATAATAATAATAATAATAATAATAATAACTCAGGGAAATAAAAGTCAAATTTCGGTAATTCTTTCAAGAGAGGTTTCATAACCCGTTATTTCCTTGCCCACACAACGGTGCCGGGGTGTGACAAAACATCGATTTAAAGTGGGGAGTTCTTACGCGGTCACCTGGGCTAAAAACAAAAGCAACCAACATCGCGCTGGAATCGATATTTCACCGATACTCCCATCCTTGCCGCAATGAGGCAGAGGCTTTCAGAAGGGTTGGAATCCCTGAGACCAGCAACTAGTCATGTGCAAGCGTTTATATTAGGTTTAAACTAATGATGTCCGCTAGGAGGAGATAACTCATGACTAGAAGTTCAGATATGTAATTCACAAAGAATTGAATTTTAAAAAAAAATGTTTACTCCCCCCTGTTATATATTACTTCTTTTTTCTCTTGATAGCCAATTATTCATTCGGAATTAATAACAAAACTTTATATTTATACCTGATTTATATATATATATATATATATATATATATATATATATATATATATATATATATATATATATATATATATATAGTCTTAAAGTGTGCTATATTTATGGGGTAAAGTGCTCAATATCAGAGATAGAGCGTGTGTAAATATAAAAGTGGACATGGAAGTCAGCACTTAGAGGCGACAGTCTGTTTCATGCTAGTGCAATCGTCGCCTGACGATTGCACTAGCAGGAAACAGACTGTCGCCTCTAAGTGCTGACTTCCATGTCCACTTTTATATATATATATATATATATATATATAAATATATATATATATATATATATATATATATATATATATACATACATACACACACACACACACACACACACACACACATATATATATATATATATATATATATATATATATATATATATATATATATATAATACTAACTTATGACTTGTAGGGATAATTCCAAGGAGGATATTAATTTAAAGAGAGCTCAATGTAAACTATAGAGAATAATAATAATAATAATAATAATAATAATAATAATAATAATAATAATAATAATAATAATAATAGTAATAATAATAATAATAATGATGTTAATAACTCAGGAAAATAACAAGCTGTATCAGTTAATTTGCGGTAACTCTTTCAAGTCTGTTCGCACACCACATCACCCGATGTAAAAACTTGTTCAACCCTTTAAGAAAAAAAACAAACTTGTCCAGGTTTTTCTATTTTTGTTTTACTACTATGTATTAGTATCAGATATTGGAAAATAGTGGAACTCCAAACAAAAACAAAACTCCATGAAACCAGAAAAAATACATATTTATAGTAAAATTACCAAAAATACATATTTATAGTAAAATGACCAACAATATATTTTATCTGTAGTTGAAAGCACGCAAATGTTTGCAAAACATTTAGTATTCGGCATTAAATAACCCATAGAGGTGTCGATAAACCACTAAACAAAATCAACCGAACCAAATCTTTTCTCTATCTCTAATTAGATGAGTAAATATTGTCTCGAAAATTCTTACGAACTAAAAATAAATTTTCTGGCTTTAAATAACCTGTTCAATATTGAAAAAAAAATATTACCAGTAATACAATTTTGAAGGAAAAACATTACCAGAAACAGATTTTTGACAAAACAAAATATCAGCAGTAAAAAACGTTGTCGGCATTAAATAACCCATTGAGGTTGATATGCCGTAAGACAAAATAAACCAAACCAATCTAAACCAAAGAATACATATTCTATTCATACGAATCTATCCTAAAAATGTTGTCGGCATTAAATAACCCATTGAGGTTGATATGCCGTAAAACAAAATAAACCAAACCAATCTAAACCAATGAATACATATTCTATTCATACGAATCTATCCTAAAAATGTTGTCGGCATTAAATAACCCATTGAGGTTGATATGCCGTAAAACAAAATAAACCAAACCAATCTAAACCAATGAATATATATTCTATTCATACGAATCTATCCTAAAAATGTTGTCGGCATTAAATAACCCATTGAGGTTGATATGCCGTAAAACAAAATAAACCAAACCAATCTAAACCAAAGAATACATATTCTATTCATACGAATCTATCCTAAAAATGTGGTCGGCATTAAATAACCCATTGAGGTTGATATGCCGTAAAACAAAATAAACCAAACCAATCTAAACCAATGAATACATATTCTATTCATACAAATCTATCCTAAAATTGTTGTCGGCATTAAATAACCCATTGAGGTTGATATGCCGTAAAACAAAATAAACCAAACCAATCTAAACCAAAGAATACATATTCTATTCATACAAATCTATCCTAAAATTGTGGTCGGCATTAAATAACCCATTGAGGTTGATATGCCGTAAAACAAAATAAACCAAACCAATCTAAACCAATGAATACATATTCTATTTATACAAATCTATCCTAAAATTGTTGTCGGCATTAAATAACCCATTGAGGTTGATATGCCGTAAAACAAAATAAACCAAACCAATCTAAACCAAAGAATACATATTCTATTCATACAAATATATCCTAAAATTGTTGTCGGCATTAAATAACCCATTGAGGTTGATATGCCGTAAAACAAAATAAACCAAACCAATCTAAACCAATGAATACATATTCTATTCATACAAATCTATCCTAAAATTGATGTCGGCATTAAATAACCCATTGAGGTTGATATGCCGTAAAACAAAATAAACCAAACCAATCTAAACCAATGAATACATATTCTATTCATACAAATCTATCCTAAAATTGTTGTCGGCATTAAATAACCCATTGAGGTTGATATGCCGTAAAACAAAATAAACCAAACCAATCTAAACCAATGAATACATATTCTATTCATACAAATCTATCCTAAAATTGTTGTCGGCATTAAATAACCCATTGAGGTTGATATGCCGTAAAACAAAATAAACCAAACCAATCTAAACCAATGAATACATATTCTATTCATACAAATCTATCCTAAAATTGTTGTCGGCATTAAATAACCCATTGAGGTTGATATGCCGTAAAACAAAATAAACCAAACCAATCTAAACCAAAGAATACATATTCTATTCATACGAATCTATCCTAAAAATGTTGTCGGCATTAAATAACCCATTGAGGTTGATATGCCGTAAAACAAAATAAACCAAACCAATCTAAACCAATGAATACATATTCTATTCATACAAATCTATCCTAAAATTGTTGTCGGCATTAAATAACCCATTGAGGTTGATATGCCGTAAAACAAAATAAACCAAACCAATCTAAACCAAAGAATACATATTCTATTCATACAAATCTATCCTAAAATTGTTGTCGGCATTAAATAACCCATTGAGGTTGATATGCCGTAAAACAAAATAAACCAAACCAATCTAAACCAATGAATACATATTCTATTCATACAAATCTATCCTAAAATTGTTGTCGGCATTAAATAACCCATTGAGGTTGATATGCCGTAAAACAAAATAAACCAAACCAATCTAAACCAAAGAATACATATTCTATTCATACAAATATATCCAAAATTGTTGTCGGCATTAAATAACCCATTGAGGTTGATATGCCGTAAAACAAAATAAACCAAACCAATCTAAACCAATGAATACATATTCTATTCATACAAATCTATCCTAAAATTGATGTCGGCATTAAATAACCCATTGAGGTTGATATGCCGTAAAACAAAATAAACCAAACCAATCTAAACCAATGAATACATATTCTATACATACAAATCTATCCTAAAATTGTTGTCGGCATTAAATAACCCATTGAGGTTGATATGCCGTAAAACAAAATAAACCAAACCAATCTAAACTAATGAATACATATTCTATTCATACAAATATATCCTAAAATTGTTGTCGGCATTAAATAACCCATTGAGGTTGATATGCCGTAAAACAAAATAAACCAAACCAATCTAAACCAATGAATACATATTCTATTCATACAAATTTATCCTAAAATTGTTGTCGGCATTAAATAACCCATTGAGGTTGATATGCCGTAAAACAAAATAAACCAAACCAATCTAAACCAATGAATACATATTCTATTCATACAAATCTATCCTAAAATTGTTGTCGGCATTAAATAACCCATTGAGGTTGATATGCCGTAAAACAAAATAAACCAAACCAATCTAAACCAAAGTATACATATTCTATTCATACGAATATATCCTAAAAATGTTTGTCGGCATTAAATAACCCATTGAGGTTGATATGCCGTAAAACAACATAAACCAAACCAATCTAAACCAATGAATACATATTCTATTCATACAAATCTATCCTAAAATTGTTGTCGGCATTAAATAACCCATTGAGGTTGATATGCCGTAAAACAAAATAAACCAAACCAATCTAAACCAATGAATACATATTCTATTCATACAAATCTATCCTAAAATTGTTGTCGGCATTAAATAACCCATTGAGGTTGATATGCCGTAAAACAAAATAAACCAAACCAATCTAAACCAAAGAATACATATTCTATTCATACAAATCTATCCTCAAATTGTTGTCGGCATTAAATAACCCATTGAGGTTGATATGCCGTAAAACAAAATAAACCAAACCAATCTAAACCAATGAATACATATTCTATTCATACAAATCTATCCTAAAATTGTTGTCGGCATTAAATAACCCATTGAGGTTGATATGCCGTAAAACAAAATAAACCAAACCAATCTAAACCAAAGAATACATATTCTATTCATACAAATCTATCCTAAAATTGTTGTCGGCATTAAATAACCCATTGAGGTTGATATGCCGTAAAACAAAATAAACCAAACCAATCTAAACCAAAGAATACATATTCTATTCATACAAATATATCCAAAATTGTTGTCGGCATTAAATAACCCATTGAGGTTGATATGCCGTAAAACAAAATAAACCAAACCAATCTAAACCAATGAATACATATTCTATTCATACAAATCTATCCTAAAATTGATGTCGGCATTAAATAACCCATTGAGGTTGATATGCCGTAAAACAAAATAAACCAAACCAATCTAAACCAATGAATACATATTCTATTCATACAAATCTATCCTAAAATTGTTGTCGGCATTAAATAACCCATTGAGGTTGATATGCCGTAAAACAAAATAAACCAAACCAATCTAAACCAATGAATACATATTCTATTCATACAAATCTATCCTAAAATTGTTGTCGGCATTAAATAACCCATTGAGGTTGATATGCCGTAAAACAAAATAAACCAAACCAATCTAAACCAATGAATACATATTCTATTCATACAAATTTATCCTAAAATTGTTGTCGGCATTAAATAACCCATTGAGGTTGATATGCCGTAAAACAAAATAAACCAAACCAATCTAAACCAATGAATACATATTCTATTCATACAAATCTATCCTAAAATTGTTGTCGGCATTAAATAACCCATTGAGGTTGATATGCCGTAAAACAAAATAAACCAAACCAATCTAAACCAAAGTATACATATTCTATTCATACGAATATATCCTAAAAATGTTTGTCGGCATTAAATAACCCATTGAGGTTGATATGCCGTAAAACAACATTAACCAAACCAATCTAAACCAATGAATACATATTCTATTCATACAAATCTATCCTAAAATTGTTGTCGGCATTAAATAACCCATTGAGGTTGATATGCCGTAAAACAAAATAAACCAAACCAATCTAAACCAATGAATACATATTCTATTCATACAAATCTATCCTAAAATTGTTGTCGGCATTAAATAACCCATTGAGGTTGATATGCCGTAAAACAAAATAAACCAAACCAATCTAAACCAAAGAATACATATTCTATTCATACAAATCTATCCTAAAATTGTTGTCGGCATTAAATAACCCATTGAGGTTGATATGCCGTAAAACAAAATAAACCAAACCAATCTAAACCAATGAATACATATTCTATTCATACAAATCTATCCTAAAATTGTTGTCGGCATTAAATAACCCATTGAGGTTGATATGCCGTAAAACAAAATAAACCAAACCAATCTAAACGAATGTATACATATTCTATTCATACAAATCTATCCTAAAATTGTTGTCGGCATTAAATAACCCATTGAGGTTGATATGCCGTAAAACAAAATAAACCAAACCAAACTAAACCAATGAATACATATTCTATTCATACAAATCTATCCTAAAATTGTTGTCGGCATTAAATAACCCATTGAGGTTGATATGCCGTAAAACAAAATAAACCAAACCAATCTAAACCAATGAATACATATTCTATTCATACAAATCTATCCTAAAATTGTTGTCGGCATTAAATAACCCATTGAGGTTGATATGCCGTAAACCAAAATAAACCAAACCAATCTAAACCAATGAATACATATTCTATTCATACAAATCTATCCTAAAATTGTTGTCTGCATTAAATAACCCATTGAGGTTGATAGGCCGTAAAACAAAATAAACCAAACCAATCTAAACCAAAGAATAAATATTCTATTCATACAAATCTATCCTAAAATTGTTGTCGGCATTAAATAACCCATTGAGGTTGATATGCCGTAAAACAAAATAAACCAAACCAATCTAAACCAATGAATACATATTCTATTCATACAAATCTATCCTAAAATTGTTGTCGGCATTAAATAACCCATTGAGGTTGATATGCCGTAAAACAAAATAAACCAAACCAATCTAAACCAATGAATACATATTCTATTCATACAAATCTATCCTAAAATTGTTGTCGGCATTAAATAACCCATTGAGGTTGATATGCCGTAAAACAAAATAAACCAAACCAATCTAAACCAATGAATACATATTCTATTCATACAAATCTATCCTAAAATTGTTGTCGGCATTAAATAACCCATTGAGGTTGATATGCCGTAAAACAAAATAAACCAAACCAATCTAAACCAATGAATACATATTCTATTCATACAAATCTATCCTAAAATTGTTGTCGGCATTAAATAACCCATTGAGGTTGATATGCCGTAAAACAAAATAAACCAAACCAATCTAAACCAAAGAATACATATTCTATTCATACAAATCTATCCTAAAATTGTTGTCGGCATTAAATAACCCATTGAGGTTGATATGCCGTAAACAAAATAAACCAAACCAATCTAAACCAATGAATACATATTCTATTCATACAAATCTATCCTAAAATTGTTGTCGGCATTAAATAACCCATTGAGGTTGATATGCCGTAAAACAAAATAAACCAAACCAATCTAAACCAAAGAATACATATTCTATTCATACAAATCTATCCTAAAATTGTTGTCAGCATTAAATAACCCATTGAGGTTGATATGCCGTAAAACAAAATAAACCAAACCAATCTAAACCAATGAATACATATTCTATTCATACAAATCTATCCTAAAATTGTTGTCGGCATTAAATAACCCATTGAGGTTGATATGCCGTAAAACAAAATAAACCAAACCAATCTAAACCAATGAATACATATTCTATTCATACACATCTATCCTAAAATTGTTGTCGGCATTAATTAACCCATTGAGGTTGATATGCCGTAAAACAAAATAAACCAAACCAATCTAAACCAATGAATACATATTCTATTCATACAAATCTATCCTAAAATTGTTGTCGGCATTAAATAACCCATTGAGGTTGATATGCCGTAAAACAAAATAAACCAAACCAATCTAAACCAAAGAATACATATTCTATTCATACAAATCTATCCTAAAATTGTTGTCGGCATTAAATAACCCATTGAGGTTGATATGCCGTAAACAAAATAAACCAAACCAATCTAAACCAATGAATACATATTCTATTCATACAAATCTATCCTAAAATTGTTGTCGGCATTAAATAACCCATTGAGGTTGATATGCCGTAAAACAAAATAAACCAAACCAATCTAAACCAAAGAATACATATTCTATTCATACAAATCTATCCTAAAATTGTTGTCGGCATTAAATAACCCATTGAGGTTGATATGCCGTAAAACAAAATAAACCAAACCAATCTAAACCAATGAATACATATTCTATTTATACAAATCTATCCTAAAATTGTTGTCGGCATTAAATAACCCATTGAGGTTGATATGGCGTAAAACAAAATAAACCAAACCAATCTAAACCAATGAATACATATTCTATTCATACAAATCTATCCTAAAATTGTTGTCGGCATTAAATAACCCATTGAGGTTGATATGCCGTAAAACAAAATAAACGAAACCAATCTAAACCAATGAATACATATTCTATTCATACAAATCTATCCTAAAATTGTTGTCGGCATTAAATAACCCATTGAGGTTGATATGCCGCAAAACAAAATAAACCAAACCAATCTAAACCAATGAATACATATTCTATTCATACAAATCTATCCTAAAATTGTTGTCGGCATTAAATAACCCATTGAGGTTGATATGCCGTAAAACAAAATAAACCAAACCAATCTAAACCAATGAATACATATTCTATTCATACAAATCTATCCTAAAATTGTTGTCGGCATTAAATAACCCATTGAGGTGATATGCCGTAAAACAAAATAAACCAAACCAATCTAAACCAAAGAATACATATTCTATTCATACAAATCTATCCTAAAATTGTTGTCGGCATTAAATAACCCATTGAGGTTGATATGCCGTAAAACAAAATAAACCAAACCAATCTAAACCAATGAATACATATTCTATTCATACAAATCTATCCTAAAATTGTTGTCGGCATTAAATAACCCATTGAGGTTGATATGCCGTAAAACAAAATAAACCAAACCAATCTAAACCAAAGAATACATATTCTATTCATACAAATCTATCCTAAAATTGTTGTCGGCATTAAATAACCCATTGAGGTTGATATGCCGTAAAACAAAATAAACCAAACCAATCTAAACCAATGAATACATATTCTATTCATACAAATCTATCCTAAAATTGTTGTCGGCATTAAATAACCCATTGAGGTTGATATGCAGCAAAACAAAATAAACCAAACCAATCTAAACCAATGAATACATATTCTATTCATACAAATCTATCCTAAAATTGTTGTCGGCATTAAATAACCCATTGAGGTTGATATGCCATAAAACAAAATAAACCAAACCAATCTAAACCAATGAATACATATTCTATTCATACAAATCTATCCTAAAATTGTTGTCGGCATTAAATAACCCATTGAGGTTGATATGCCGTAAAACAAAATAAACCAAACCAATCTAAACCAATGAATACATATTCTATTCATACAAATCTATCCTAAAATTGTTGTCGGCATTAAATAACCCATTGAGGTTGATATGCCGTAAAACAAAATAAACCAAACCAATCTAAACCAAAGAATACATATTCTATTCATACAAATCTATCCTAAAATTGTTGTCGGAATTAAATAACCCATTGAGGTTGATATGCCGTAAAACAAAATAAACGAAACCAATCTAAACCAATGAATACATATTCTATTCATACAAATCTATCCTAAAATTGTTGTCGGCATTAAATAACCCATTGAGGTTGATATGCCGTAAAACAAAATAAACCAAACCAATCTAAACCAAAGAATACATATTCTATTCATACAAATATATCCTAAAATTGTTGTCGGCATTAAATAACCCATTGAGGTTGATATGCCGCAAAACAAAATAAACCAAACCAACCTAAACCAATGAATACATATTCTATTTATACAAATCTATCCTAAAATTGTTGTCGGCATTAAATAACCCATTGAGGTTGATATGCCGCAAAACAAAATAAACCAAACCAATCTAAACCAATGAATACATATTGTATTCATACAAATCTATCCTAAAATTGTTGTCGGCATTAAATAACCCATTGAGGTTGATATGCCGCAAAACAAAATAAACCAAACCAATCTAAACCAATGAATACATATTCTATTCATACAAATCTATCCTAAAATTGTTGTCGGCATTAAATAACCCATTGAGGTTGATATGCCGCTAAACAAAATAAACCAAACCAATCTAAACCAAAGAATACATATTCTATTCATACAAATCTATCCTAAAATTGTTGTCGGCATTAAATAACCCATTGAGGTTGATATGCCGCAAAACAAAATAAACCAAACCAATCTGAACCAATGAATACATATTCTATTCATACAAATCTATCCTAAAATTGTTGTCGGCATTAAATAACCCATTGAGGTTGATATGCCGTAAAACAAAATAAACCAAACCAATCTAAACCAATGAATACATATTCTATTCATACAAATCTATCCTAAAATTGTTGTCGGCATTAAATAACCCATTGAGGTTGATATGCCGCAAAACAAAATAAACCAAACCAATCAAAAACCAAAGAATACATATTCTATTCATACAAATCTATCCTAAAATTGTTGTCGGCATTAATTAACCCATTGAGGTTGATATGCCGTAAAACAAAATAAACCAAACCAATCTAAACCAATGAATAGATATTCTATTCATACAAATCTATCCTAAAATTGTTGTCGGCATTAAATAACCCATTGAGGTTGATATGCCGCAAAACAAAATAAACCAAACCAATCTAAACCAAAGAATACATATTCTATTCATACAAATCTATCCTAAAATTGTTGTCGGCATTAAATAACCCATTGAGGTTGATATGCCGTAAAACAAAATAAACCAAACCAATCTAAACCAATGAATACAAATTCTATTCATACAAATCTATCCTAAAATTGTTGTCGGCATTAAATAACCCATTGAGGTTGATATGCCGTAAAACAAAATAAACCAAACCAATCTAAACCAAAGAATACATATTCTATTCATACAAATCTATCCTAAAATTGTTGTCGGCATTAAATAACCCATTGAGGTTGATATGCCGTTGAACAAAATAAACCAAACCAATCTAAACCAATGAATACATATTCTATTCATACAAATCTATCCTAAAATTGTTGTCGGCATTAAATAACCCATTGAGGTTGATATGCCGTAAAACAAAATAAACCAAACCAATCTAAACCAATGAATACATATTCTATTCATACAAATTTATCCTAAAATTGTGGTCGGCATTAAATAACCCATTGAGGTTGATATGCCGCAAAACAAAATAAACCAAACCAATCTAAACCAAAGAATACATATTCTATTCATACAAATCTATCCTAAAATTGTTGTCGGCATTAAATAACCCATTGAGGTTGATATGCCGCAAAACAAAATAAACCAAACCAATCTAAACCAAAGAATACATATTCTATTCATACAAATCTATCCTAAAATTGTTGTCGGCATTAAATAACCCATTGAGGTTGATATGCCGCAAAACAAAATAAACCAAACTAATCTAAACCAATGAATACATATTCTATTCATACAAATCTATCCTAAAATTGTTGTCGGCATTAAATAACCCATTGAGGTTGATATGCCGCAAAACAAAATAAACCAAACCAATCTAAACCAAAGAATACATATTCTATTCATACAAATCTATCCTAAAATTGTTGTCGGCATAAATAACCCATTGAGGTTGATATGCCGCAAAACAAAATAAACCAAACCAATCTAAACCAAAGAATACATATTCTATTCATACAAATCTATCCTAAAATTGTTGTCGGCATTAAATAACCCATTGAGGTTGATATGCCGCAAAACAAAATAAACCAAACCAATCTAAACCAAAGAATACATATTCTATTCATACAAATCTATCCTAAAATTGTTGTCGGCATTAAATAACCCATTGAGGTTGATATGCCGCACAACAAAATAAACCAAACCAATCTAAACCAAAGAATACATATTCTATTCATACAAATCTATCCTAAAATTGTTGTCGGCATTAAATAACCCATTGAGGTTGATATGCCGCAAAACAAAATAAACCAAACCAATCTAAACCAATGAATACATATTCTATTCATACAAATCTATCCTAAAATTGTTGTCGGCATTAAATAACCCATTGAGGTTGATATGCCGCAAAACAAAATAAACCAAACCAATCTAAACCAAAGAATACATATTCTATTCATACAAATCTATCCTAAAATTGTTGTCGGCATTAAATAACCCATTGAGGTTGATATGCCGTAAAACAAAATAAACCAAACCAATCTAAACCAAAGAATACATATTCTATTCATACAAATCTATCCTAAAATTGTTGTCTGCACTAAATAACCCATTGAGGTTGATATGCCGCAAAACAAAATAAACCAAACCAATCTAAACCAAAGAATACATATTCTATTCATACAAATCTATCCTAAAATTGTTGTCGGCATTAAATAACCCATTGAGGTTGATATGCCGCAAAACAAATAAACCAAACCAATCTAAACCAAAGAATACATATTCTATTCATACAAATCTATCCTAAAATTGTTGTCGGCATTAAATAACCCATTGAGGTTGATATGCCGTAAAACAAAATAAACCAAACCAATCTAAACCAATGAATACATATTCTATTCATACAAATCTATCCTAAAATTGTTGTCGGCATTAAATAACCCATTGAGGTTGATATGCCGCAAAACAAAATAAACCAAACCAATCTAAACCAAAGAATACATATTCTATTCATACAAATCTATCCTAAAATTGTTGTCGGCATTAAATAACCCATTGAGGTTGATATGCCGTAAAACAAAATAAACCAAACCAATCTAAACCAAAGAATACATATTCTATTCATACAAATCTATCCTAAAATTGTTGTCGGCATTAAATAACCCATTGAGGTTGATATGCCGTAAAACAAAATAAACCAAACCAATCTAAACCAATGAATACATATTCTATTCATACAAATCTATCCTAAAATTGTTGTCGGCATTAAATAACCCATTGAGGTTGATATGCCGCAAAACAAAATAAACCAAACCAATCTAAACCAAAGAATACATATTCTATTCATACAAATCTATCCTAAAATTGTTGTCGGCATTAAATAACCCATTGAGGTTGATATGCCGTAAAACAAAATAAACCAAACCAATCTAAACCAATGAATACATATTCTATTCATACAAATCTATCCTAAAATTGTTGTCGGCATTAAATAACCCATTGAGGTTGATATGCCGCAAAACAAAATAAACCAAACCAATCTAAACCAAAGAATACATATTCTATTCATACAAATCTATCCTAAAATTGTTGTCGGCATTAAATAACCCATTGAGGTTGATATGCCGTGAAACGAAATAAACCAAACCAATCTAAACCAAAGAATACATATTCTATTCATACGACTCTATCCTAAAAATGTTTTCGGCATTAAATAACCCATTGAGGTTGATATACCGTAAAAAAAAACAAAACAAACCAATCTAAACCAAAGAATACATATTCTATTCATACGAATCTATCCTAAAAATGTTTTTGGCAGTAAATAACCCATTGAGGTTGATATGCCGTAAAACAAAATAAACCAAACCAATCTAAACCAAAGAATACCTATTCTATTCATACGAATCAACCCTAAAAAATTTTTCGGCATTAAATAACCAATTTTGGTTGATATGCCATAAAACAAAATAAACCAAACCAATCTAAACCAAAGAATACATATTCTATTCATACGAATCAATCCTAAAAATGTTTTCGGCATTAAATAACCCATTTTGATTGATATGCCATAAAACAAAATAAACCAAACCAATCTAAACCAAAGAATACATATTCTATTCATACGAGTCTATACTAAAAATGTTTTCGGCATTAAATAACCCATTGAGGTTGATATGCCGTAAAACAAAATAAACCAAACCAATCTAAACCAAAGAATACATATTCTATTCATACGAATCAATCCTAAAAATGTTTTCGGCATTAAATAACCCATTTTGGTTGATATGCCATAAAACAAAATAAACCAAACCAATCTAAACCAAAGAATATATATTCTATTCATACGAATCTATCCTAAAAATGTTGTCGGCATTAAATAACCCATGAGGTTGATATGCCGTAAAACCAAATAAACCAAACCAAACCTATATATTTGGAGTTCCCGCAACATTTAATGAATCGACCCAACGCTATATTTGGAACCTGCGCTACAATATGGCCCTGACTGTCCTGCGGTTTCCGCAGAGTGGAATGAGGTGGAGAAGATATGAATCCCTACCTTTCCTAGGGATATTTTAAATTAAGTCAATGCAAATTACTCAAGTGGAA